>OX578143.1:60892374-61492374 GCA_951213105.1 Amaurobius ferox | reverse complement strand
ATTGGAAATAAAGCAGTCTTTGATGTCAGTAAAGATTAATTTTATTTTGTAAGCCTTTCATATTGGAACAATAAACATGAACAAGTATAAGTGTATACTCTAGTCCCGAGGTTCTGATGCTTGTAAGCACCATTGTGCTCTCATGAGTGTAAAAATATATAGAAATATATCATGCTCTGAACATTAATATTTTTATTTTATGCTTCTTAAAAAAAAAGTGTATGCTAGTGAGATAAAGGGCGTTATTCATGCCTTTATATAATTTGTCTCAGTCTGAAAAACTATTTTATTGGCATGGGAAAAAATTAAATATTAAAGTTGTAAAATCCAAAACTTGTCCCTGTGAGTTTAATAGAGAAATTTGGTTAATGTGGACATTCAGAGAGATCAAACTTGGAGTCAACACAAAATTTTATATTAAAAGTAGTGCTGCTGATTAAGTTATTCACCTGAAATTAAAAATGTGTTTGTAACAGTGTAAATGATTAATTAAAAGTATCAACAAGTTTCAAAGGCAAATAAGCCTTCTTCATTGAGATACAAAAAACAGAAGCCATTGCAGCAAAAATAGGGCAATGGGCCATGCCAAATCAACACAGCTGATTTCTTTTTAATTGTATTAGATTGTCGTATTTATAAAAATGTGAAATTTGAAAAATTCTGGTGTCTGTACAATTCATATGTTTATACATTTTAACTTGATCTACTAATTATGATAAAATAAGGCCTACTTTGCAGCTTAATGTATGACTTTTTTTTTGTGATATATCACCTGACCTTGTAAATGAAATTTCATTTGATTTAACCTTTGACCATAAATTGTAAAAGTATCTATTTTTTTTTTCTTCAAAAAATATTTATTTTGTTGATAGGCTATTTATCTCTTTTTATTCTATTGATATGCTATTTGTCTTTTTTTGCACAATAATTTCAATAAGGGAAAACCAAATGTTCATGGTGAAAATAAATTCTAAAGTAATTAATATATTATATGAATAGCTATATGAAAAATGCTGGAAATCTAGACAGAAGTATAATTGATTTTAAACAGTTCTTAAGAAATAAGCACCATAAGTACACTTACTAACATTGCTCTTTTGTGTATATCCATCATCCCATCCTTTATATAAAAATCTGATATGGGCAGCACATGGCCTTCCCTACAGACTAAAATTTAATTTTCTTTTCCTTTCTTTCATAATACATTAAATTTAGTTTACAAAATAATATGGAACATTTTTAGAATTGCATTGAATTTGTAGTTTAAATTAAATTTTAGTTTTTATTGGCCATTAGGTGACCTTGTGTATCTGTGTATCAGAATGGTGACGTGGCAAAAATGCCTCAAACTGAAATATCCAGAGAATTATATATCCTCGAGTAATAGTCAACTATTAGGTAGAGTAATAGTTAGTCTTATTCTGTTTGTCATCAAAAATGACGTATAAAACTAGCATTTAATCAAAACATATTTAGTTTTCTATTTTAGATTTTCTAGATTTATGTGGACCATTTCACAAAAATAAAAAGTTCTATTTATCAGAACTATTAAATTGCTCGAAATAACAAGGATACATTTTGGGAATTGCACCAAATTTGCTGTTTAAATTAAATTTTTATTTCCATTGGGTGACCTTCTATATAAGAATGATAGTGTGGCAAAAATGCCCCCAAACTGAAATATCTTGAACAGTTCACCCTAGAGTAATAGAGTTGGTCTTGTTCTTTTGTTGACAGATATTAAGATATTACATCTAAAACAAGCATTTAATCTGTATTAAAGCATATTTAGTTTTATATTTCAGATTTTGTGAAATTTTGTCAAAAGTTTATGAACTAAAGTTGGATACGTACATTACATAGACACATGTACAGACGTCATGTTAAAAATGTTGGATTCGTGTTCTTCAGGTCCCAAAATGTGCATATCTGTCAAAAGCTTCTTCTAATTTTTGACTGATTAATACAGTGGAACCTCACAAACTTGATTCTCAATAACTTGATACTCCATAAAGCTAATCATTAAAAAAAAAAAATAAGCCCAAAATGTAATGTGCTGTGTTTTCTTATTTCCACCATTTGACTTGTGTGGTTCGAGGACAATTCCATTTCTCATTGGAGCCATCCAAAAAAACTTTTACTCCATCCAAATGTAACTTCATTATGGCAATCAATGAATCGGGGCATTCTCACAGTATTGAAGAAAACATGTAGGCATAAACTTCTTTCGTCAGTAATCTTAGCTATGGAAGTAGGGCGTGACAGGATCGAAAGTTAAAAAAATGACTTGTTGGATGCAGTTGGGTGAATTGTCGAATCTTGGGATGAGATCCAGCCTAGAAGTTTCGTTTGTTCCATCGCTTGAAAGTCGCTTGACCATTCAGGAAATGAGTCTCAAGAGAACCCAAAGGAGACAGAAAATTCAGGAGACAGTGTTCTGGTTTAGTACACTTAATGAAGGTTTCCAAGTTATAAAGAAACTACTGACAGTGATATTGATGAGTGGATGAGGCAAGATGAAAATAATTACCTTTTTCTAAGGGATGGTGAAATTGTTGCACTGGTGAAAGGAGAAAAAAATGAATCGGGATGAAGAAGTGAAAGTTTAGAAAATGATGCACAGTGAAGGACTGAAGACTGAAACCCTGCATTATTTCTAGAAGCAAGGTGCTTTTGCAGTGGGCATTTTATTTCTTTGTCACTTACGTGATGAAGCAGCATGAAGAGGAATAAGTGTGAGAGACAATCCAGCACTACCAGATTTTTCTCTAAAACGGACAAGTTATATTGTCTGGAGGTTGTTGTCTGTTATTTTGTCACAGTAATTATTTCCCTACAATAAATATATGGTAATGTGTAGGGAAAGTATTGGAATTGTGTCAGTAATTACAACTCGAGTTTTCAACAGATCTACATGTTTTGAACACCCTAGAATATGAAAAAAACTACTTTAAGCACAACAACTGTATGTCTGTCTGCAATGCATGTATACACTCTAACTGAAAAACTAATCGACCAAATTGCACAAAGTTTGGTAGATAAGTTACTTGTGGGTTACTCTGGTACAATTTGATAAAAAAAGAACCTGCCTTTTGCAAAATGGTCCACAAAAATGTATATATAAACTCTAGCTGAAAAACTAATTGACCAAATTAAACAAAATTTGGTAGATAAATCACCTGTGGGATGCTAATTAGATTTTGGTATGATTAAAAAAAAATCTGCCTTTTTTTTTTTTTTTCAAAATGGCCATCTAAAATAAAATTACATGTGCTCAAATGTATCAATAAAATGCTTGTTTTATACGTAATTTTTCATGATGAAAAGCATAAAACCAACCCCGATAATTAGGACTAAAAGTTCTCTAGATATTTAAATTTTTCATATTTTTCCACTTCATCTTTTTAAAATACACCCAGTTATCAAACGAAAGTAAAAATTTAAATAAAACTGCAAATTTAATGCAATTCCAAATAGTTATCCATGTTATTTTGTACTATTAAACTCAATTTAATGAATTATAAATGAAAGAGAAAATTAATTTGAGTCTGTAATGAAAGTCATGTTCTATCCACATTAGACTTTTTGTTCACTGATGTAGTCTACATATAGTTATGATTTCTTGTATATTTTCCCCACCCCAAACAAGTTTTTATTGGTTTTCCACATACAATGGGAACATAGGGCACTAAACAATTTATGACCTCAAAACATAAGAGGACAGCTGAAAGCCATGTTTGGGTGATTAACACTTGGGGGACTGTGCACATTCTAAAAATAAACATAAAGATTTTATTCAATTTTTTTTCTTTGTTGCAAACTATTATTTAATATTTTTCATATAAGGGACCCTGTGAAAAAAAAAAAATTATGATTAATGATATTTTGCATTCGCTTTCAAATCTTAAAATTCAGCAAAATAAAATTTAAGAAATCATATGCACATTAGAAAATGCTTATAACTTAAAATAAGAATAATGATGCTTATTTCTTAAAAATTATTTAATCAATTATGTTTTTGTGTAGATTTACAGCATTTTTTCAAATAGCCGTTTGTTTACCATATACTTTTTAAAAAATTTTCTTTACTATGAGCCTCTGGTTTTCCTAACTTGAAATTTTTGTATAATAGAGATAAATAGCGTATGTACAAAAGATATATTTAAAAAAAAAAAAATTAAACATTCACCTTTTTCAGTTCAAGGTCAAATGAAGTGACCTTGAAATGGAAAATATCATTTATAGGGTCATGTGATGTATCACAAGAAAGGCAGTCTCTTAAGCTACAAAACAAGCCTTATTTTAGCACAATCGGCAGATCAGGTCAAAATATACAGGCATTTAAATGTGTCAAACATCATGAGAAATTACTAGATTTTTCAAATTTCTGCAATTAAAAATCTAATGGAAATTAGGAACTAAAATTTTGCATAGAATCTTATATATGAGTGGACAACAAAATAGTCAAATTTTAAAAATATCTGTGCCTGTCAGGTTGAAAATGTCACTTTTTCGTATTGATTTGATATGAAATAGCCCAAATTTCTAACAGAAATTTCTCTACCTTTTCTGTAGTGGCTGCTATGTTTTTATCCTGGCAAAAAAAAAAAATCTTTGGTAAAAGTAATTTGAATTTGTATTAAGTGTGTTTGTGCTGATAATATTCAACTGTCTGCATTTGCAGTTATGCGTGGGGGATATTACTGCTTGAATTATGCTGTATTAGCAGTAAAATTACTAGTAATGTTGGAGGTCCATAACCTGATGTGAAACCTTAAATCATTTGCTGTTGAGAGTAGTATATATTTTACTAGTAAAGATTTAATTTAGACACCGCCTCCTTTAAACTCTGCCTGTGCTGTCAGCCATAGTAAACGGTGATTTGCGTAGGGACAACGTTCTGCGGTAGACGGCGCTACTTCAGTTGAATACAGTGGTGCAGCTTAATACTGAAAAGGGATATAAAAGTGCTTGAAATAGGATTTGATATTTAATGTACAAACATGATATATGCGAAAGCCAAGGTATAAAAACACGAGGGCATAGTGAAACTAGAATAGGCCCCGTTTTTTATTGGTTACACACACAAAAAAAAAAATAATAATTTTTATGATCTAATTTTTTTTTAAATTTAGTTTTATGGTTTTTCTTTTCTTACAATTCTTTTGATAATAATTTCTTCACTTGCGGAGAGTGGGCCCGTCACATTATTCAATAGATATAGGTTTAATTTAGTACAGAGATGAATTTAAAACACCATCAGAATTAAGACAGTAATATCTGATAAAGTGACTATTTTAGAAATGTCACTATATTTAGGCAATTAAATATAGTCACATATTTCAATATAGTCACTTTATTTCAATAGTAGCACAACCTCTCTTGAAAATCTGAGAAAGTGGCTCTGATGAAGTGAATCTGAGAAGTTTGAAATTTTGTTTCTTGTCCTATATACTTATTCTTAAGAAGTTGCTTCAATACAAACTATATATATCAGAATGCAATTTTGGGGCATAAAAGCATCTCACCCATGGGGTTTCCAATCATACACTTTTTCAGATATGGTAAAACAGTAGATATACTCTAACTTTTTATTTACAAAAAAGTAAGCAATTTTTTTAAATAAAAAAAATCATTTCATTTATAATTTTATATTGATTATAATATAAATTTTGTTAAAGCTTTAATAATTTATCTCTTTTACGTATGTCTATTGTAAAAGTACTTTCAATATAACTGATTGCCTGATAATAGGCTGGTGATTGTGATAATAGGCTGGTCATTTATGTTAGTTAAAATTTTATATTTAGGCTACATTAATAAGAATTGTGCTCTAAATTGTTTTTATTTTATTCAATATCTATATTTTAGCACATAAAAAGTTACACCCACTTCCTTTCAGACCCTTAATCATCTTTTAAAGTATGTACTTTAAAAGATGTATTTTTTATTAGTAACATAACCATGATAAGTATTTTATGACTCTACAATATTAAAAACTTTAGATCACAGTCCTTTGTATATTGATCACCCGCCTAGGATATAGCCCAGAAATGAGAGTGGTGAAAACAAGTTTTACTATATTTTTTTATAAAATAAAGTGTCATTCAAATAGCAAAATTGAATTGCTTTAAAAATTTGTGTGTATAAAAGCATCCAGAATTTGTATTTGACTACACTATTGTTACATAAAAAAATATATAATAAGTCCTTTATATGGAAAATCTATAATTTTTGACAATTTTTTTCAATAAAATGAAACAAATTCATAATAAAATAAAATACACATACCTTAATTTTCCTTTGATTTCAATGTTAAAATATATATAAGAACATCCAATGATCAAATCAGCAATAAAATTAGCTTTAAAATCAAATTAACAATAAACTTAAGGATAAAATCTAATGATAAAAGTAGAAAAAACAACTAAAAATTTAAATTTTAAAGTTATTGTACCGTAAACCAATCTAAACATATGGATAACCTGCCAAAAACATTCAACTCAAGGGGCGCCCTCACGCGGTACAATGTTGTTGTTGAGACCCAGACCGTCCGACCTACCAGAAAGGTATAAGGCAACTGTTTGGACGGCCGGGAAGTGCCACCCAATTTAGACCGGAACCCAGTGGGGGAGGCATCCACAGGGACCGTACCCTCCTCCCCTACCACCAACCTTTCGAAAGGACTTACGGACCCACATATTTAACGTGATCGTACTCCGCGTGAACACAGCGGCAGTTTTGGTAGCGGCTGGAATTGAACCCGGGCCTACCGAGTGCAACTCCAGCTCGCTAACCAATGGGCTACCGCACCCCACGCGGTACAATGTTGTTGTTGAAACCCAGACAGTCCGACCTACCAGAAAGGTGTAAGGTAACTGTTTGGACGGTCGGGAAGTACCACCCAATTTAGACCGGAACCCAGTGGGGGAGGCATCCACAGGGACCGTACCCTCCTTCCCCTACCACCAACCTCTCGGAAGGACTTTCGGACCCACATGTTTAACGTGATCGTACTCCGCATGAACACGGCGGCAGTTTTGGCAGTGGCTGGAATCGAACCCGGGCCTGCCGAGTGCAACTCCAGCGCGCTAACCAATGGGCTACCGCGCCCACGCGGTACAATGTTGAAGTGTTGAAAACCCAGACCACACGACAGACCCGAAGGTTTACTGTAGCTAAGTGTGTGGCCGGGAACTTTATTTTAGATCCAAAACATTACAAAACAGGTTAAAAATGAATCACAACACAGTTACAACAAGACAAATAAAAGAATGGCAACGACAAAACAAAACATAAAAACAATACAATACAATACAATACAAGAGAGACATAAGAATGAAAAAAAGAAAAGAGGGGAAAACCCCGAAGGGAAAAAACCTAAGCACAAATGTAGTATAACCAACTAAAACAAAACGAAAAGAAGTACATGAAATACATAAAATACACAGAAATACAAAAAAATACACAAAAATTACATATAAAATTATATGTACAAAAACACATGACAGTTGGGGGATGAAAAACCAAAGTATAAGTTGAGAAACCGAGGATGTAAAGGAATAAAGTCAGGGTGAGAAAATATAATTATAAAAATCCGGGTTAGGGTGTATGCAAAGTATATATACATAATGGGTGTTTTTGATACATACCGAAAAGATTAGGTATATATTCTTTATGGATGATACATAAAAGACGATACATATTAGGTATGGATGATATATAATGGATGATACATATTAGGTATATATACATAATGGAGCGTGGTCAAAGTATATATATATACTTCAAAGTATATATATACGTATCAAAGTATATATATATATACGCAGTACAATGTTGAAGACCCAGACCGTCCGGCTCGTCCTGAGGACTTGAGCATCTATTTGGACGACCGGACGCGGTACAATGTTGTTGTTGAGACCCAGATCGTCCGACCTACCAGAAAGGTGTAAGGTAACTGTTTGGACGGCCGGGAAGACGCGGTACAATGTTGTTGTTGAAACCCAGACCGTCCGACCTACCAGAAAGGTGTAAGGTAACTGTTTGGACGGTCGGGAAGTGCCACCCAATTTAGACCGGAACAGGGTTCCCACTAAGTCAGGAAAAGAGGGGGAGAATTTCTCTCCTTCCAAAAAATTTTGGGAGAGATTTTCTGTTATAAGGAGAGACACTTAAAATTTCATTTTTTTTATGATGCTAATTTAGAAAGTAATAAAAAAGAAAGCATTAACTATAACTCATATTCTACGACATTTAAATTTTTTAATTCTTAAAACTAACATTCTTTTTAAAAATTAATTAGGAGTCGTTTAAGTATTAAGTAAGCACATTTTTGGTAATTTTATAGCTCCCCCCCCCCCCACTTGTTAGCAAAAATACTCAAATTCCTGACTTCCCCCATGCTTACGTTATGATTTTATTTGCTGACATAAAAACGTCTACATGGGTTATTTTATGTAAAATGACTCACATGCGAATTTACGATTTTTTTGTCTGTAAACTGCAAAAGTCGAGGGCCGACTGTATTTACTTTATATTTTGATTTTTAAAATCATTTTATGATCAATTTTCATGCAGCAATAGCAATTAAAAACTTTAAACGATTTTTGATCGCCGAAGGCGAATATCGACGAAAACTATTTCACTAGGCAAATAGAATTAGGTAATAAATTTGACTTTATGTTTGAAAATGGATTTTTTTTTTTTTGTACTTTTTACAAAACTTGCAGAACATAAGGATTGCATCGTCCTTTTGTTGAATCTCAAGCCAGCCATGTGATTTTAGCCATTTTGTTTGACTCGACTTTTTCTTTTCAAAATAGCCCTTTATTTCATAAATAATAAGTTTGTAAAATAATTTTTCTGTATAAAACGCGAAACAATTACAAACACTGTAGTCGATGCAAACAGATTGGAAAAGTGGGAAATATTTTTCAAATTAAACGAGGTATGCCGAGGATAACGTACAAATGCAGATTTTTCGTGATACTGTTGCAAAATAACCTTTCATTTTATTAATAATACGGTAGAAAAATGGTTTGGTTTTTATTATTTGTATATTAAACGACATAATTATAAAAAAATTCAGTCGATGCAAATATATTGTGAAAATGGCAAAAAGATATTCATTGGTCATCTCTCCTCAGAAAATGTGGGAATCGCCGTATGCGAACGCCGTTTTCGCAATCGCGGAGAAACAGATTTTCAGATCATGTAAGAAAGGAATGTCTCTGATAAAAAATTCGTTGCTTTGTTCAAATTTTGTAACATTTTTTGGGCATATATGGCCAATTTCACGACATTTTCGGGATTTTTGTAACCTGTAGACATACTGTGTACGGGGGAAAGGATTTTCGTCCGCGGAAAGAAGAAAATTTCTCGAGCAAAACACAAAAAATGCGGGAAGTACGCGGAAAGAGCATAATTCAAATCCGTGAAAGAATCCTATAACAAAAAGCAAAATTTTATTTGATCGAATTTGCCACCCGCGCAAGCTGAGGGGACACTTATAGTTTTCTATAACATATCTCTCTAATTAGAAACACGTAGTACTTTAGTGTACCCAAATCGCGATTGACTGCGATTCAGACGTAGCTACGAAATCGCGGTCCGCGACCGCTCGGCAATCGGCCCACGATTCGCAACAACGAGGCAACTGATCACGATTTGCGGTCGCGAAGCAATCGGCCCGATCTCCGATCGGGCATCGGATTTCTCGGTATCCAATTTGAAGGAAAAAATAATTTTAGGCCGGAACTGGAGAGAGAGAAATTCTCGCGCAGTCTAAATTTTTACGCGAGATTTTTCATGGATTGCGCGAGAATCTCGCGAGTTCGCGCTGAAATGGGAACCCTGGACCGGAACCCAGTGGGGGAGGCATCCACAGGGACCGTACCCTCCTTCCCCTACCACCAACCTCTCGGAAGGACTTTCGGACCCACATGTTTAACGTGATCGTACTCCGCATGAACACGGCGGCAGTTTTGGCAGTGGCTGGAATCGAACCCGGGCCTACCGAGTGCAACTCCAGCGCGCTAACCAATGGGCTACCGCGCCCTAACGCGGTACAATGTGTCATAACTCAAAATCAGCTCCAGACGCTGACTGCACAGGCAGAGTATAAGGGAGGCAGTGCTTTAGAACAAAGCATATATATGTCTATTTACAATTGTACTTCTAATCTTCTGGACACAGCTGCTATCTGTGACAGACAGCAAATTTGAATAAATTATTGATCATTTTATATATTGGCTATACGACTAATATGTATAATTATTGTAATTTTTATATGTATAATGGTATATGAAACATAGAAGCCTTTAGTGTGTACAGAAAGCATAAAGATTTGATTAACATAGTCTTATAAGTCAAAATTGACTTGTATTATGGAACATATTTTTCTGTTAATTTTATCGCAACATTTCTAAAAAAGAATTGCAATTTTATTTATTCATGATTACATATTTTTTTTAAAACCGTGTACCTTAAATCAGTGATGAACAGATCATTTCAAAAAGCATAATTGTTCAAACTTCTGAAATAGTGTTTTCAAGCTTTTTATTTAATTTTTATTGATGTTTAAGAATTTTATGAATGAATAGAAATTTTGATAATTTCATGTTATATGCAAGTGCTGAACAAAATGTTTGCAACACATGCAGAGACAGTTTTCTGATTTTGCTGCTTCTAGTTGGGTGCAATATATCTACACTTATGTGTACTAAATTATATACTACTAATAAAATATAATACCAAGATACTAATCAATATGTTTGGTCTTATAATGTATTAATTTGCTATCTGTAAAATATACATTAGCTAATGTATATCAGCTTGGTGAACAAGGAGGGTGGAACAGATGAAGAAATCAATCTAAGAATTGCAAAAGCTCAGAATTGTTTTGGAAAACTAAATAAAATATGGAGAACTAACCTTAATTTAAAAACCAAAATCAACCTTTTTAATTCCTTAGTGAAAAGCGTTTTACAATATGGAGCCAAAACATGGAAATTAACAAGGGGCCAATGCAACAAGTTAAATGCCAGGCAGTCTAAATGTCTGAGGAAAATTTTGGGAGTATTTTGTTCTTATGTTATTACTAACACTGAACTCTACAGGAGTATTAGACAGGAAGCAGTTGAGATAGAAATAAAAAAATGTAGATGGAAATGGACTGGACATGTCTTAAGAATGCCGCAACTTAACATCCCTGCTGTGACACTTACTTGGGCGCCTGCAGGAAAAAGATCTCTGGATCGACCCGAGCTAGCTTGGAGAAGACTGGTGGAGCAGGAGAGAAATTTGATGGGTTGGACGAGCTGGTCAAAAGCAAGGACTGCTGCACAGGATTTACCAGCAGACCTTACACCTTTCTGGTAGGTCGGACGGTCTGGGTCTCAACAACAACAGGATTTCCCAGGGTGGCGACGCAAGCTGAAGGCTTTATGTGCCACTAGGCACGATGAGTTATGATGATGATGATGAATGTATATCAGCAAATGGATTAATAATTGTAGGGAAGCTTTTAAGCGCGGTAGCCCTGTGGTTAGCGTGCGGTGGTTGCACTCAGTAGTCCCGGGTTCGATTCCCGCCGCTGCCCAAACTGCCGCCGTGTTCGCGCGGAGTACGATCACGTTAAACATGTGGGTCCGTAAGTCCTTCCCAGAGGTTGGTGCTAGGGGAAGGAGGGTACGGTCCTTGTGGATGCCTCCCCCACTGGGTTCCGGTCTAAATTGGGTGGCACTTCCCAGCCGTCCAAACAGATACCTTACACCTTTCTGGTAGGTCGGACGGTCTGGGTCGAAGAAGAAGAAGCATTCTATTCTACTTTGCTGCCCCTTGGCACCTAGATTTGTCTGTTTGCAGATTCATATGGTGTAGTTTTAATACATTTCTTGCCAATATATTTACAACCACTAGAGCATTGGTCTTCTGATCACCTGTATCCCTGTGCCTGATTTTGAGCAGCCTAGTGATGAACATTTAAGAAAATGCCTTTTAAAGAATACTTTTTATATTAGGACTATTTTAGATTTAAAATATGTACCTATTTTAAAAGGCAGTTTTACTAGTATTTATAATTATTTAATTCAGAGTTATTCAATCAAGTTATCAAATTCTTTCACAATTGCATAATTGGGATTCTCTGGTCATTTCTTGTAACCGCTCTTACACCCTTTGGGTGAGCTGGATGGCCTGGGTAAAAAATAATTATAATTCTAAATATCTTAGTGTGTATTTAATATTTAGTCTGTATGCAGATAGTTACTACAGAAAAGTGTTTACAGCTGTTTTTTGATTAAAAATAATTGTGACCTTTTTTGTTGTCTAGGCGGTATACAGCTGTATATGTAATAAGTTAATGCAGTAAAATGCATAGGCCTATTTTGTTTTGGTTGAAAGTAAGTAATGTTGAATTAAGTAATTGTATAACTTTTGTCTGGTAGAAAAACTTCATATCGTCGGGAGTCTATAAATTTTACTGATAAACTTCACTTTCTGTATAAGTTAAATGGTAGATATTTGGCTATTTTTAAGGTAATAAACAAAATTTTTAATGAAGATAATATGTCTATAAAGAATTTATGCATGAACTGGGCTTTACAAAAAGTAAGGCACTGCATTTAAACTCATAACATCAACGCTGTTCAATCAGGATCATTACTATCTATGGGAAATAGACAAGCGAAATACTGCTAAAAGTTCAAATTCAGTTATTCTGGAGTTAACTTAGATTTCAGATCTATAACAGGAAATAATTTTTAAAACTGTACAAGGCCATCTCAATTTCTTTGAATTTTATATATCATATTTTAGGGTTCAATATCATCTACTTTAAACATTTCAAGTTCTGTCTCAAAGAAAGGTTTCACATGTTAACCTGAATCGAAGAAAATTAAAAATTTTGTACAGGAAAAGTTTCAGTATTCCAGTTGATCTGAGTTTTTGTACTTTGGCTGTATATCCCATTGGATTATCGCTATATTAATTTATAAGAGCATTTTTTGTTCAATGTTTTACAAACAAATGACTGTCTTTCTTTTGAATTTGTTTTGATAAAATGCAGTTCATTTTTTTTATTTACTTTTACTGGTAATGTTTGAAGGTGATTTGCTGATCAATAGTAGACTGGGATAAGCAATGTGACTCTTGTTAAGATGGTAACTTAAGAGGTGTAATTCTTTGGCTGGTATGCATGTACATTTACATTCATTAATACTGTTGTTTAAAAAAAAGCACCAGTTAAAGGATTAAGTATTACAAGCCCAAGTTACAACAGTTAAGTATGCCTCTTCCATAGATGGTACTTGGGGGTGCTAAGTATCCACAAAAGTTTCAATAACAGCACCTAGTGATTTCTCAAATTTATATTAATGTTATTCATTGTATCTGAAATTATAAGAGCTAAAGGAGCTTCAGCACTCCCCAAACTAAAAATCCTAGCTCCGCTTGTGACATCTTCCTTTCCCCAATGAAATGCTTAGTCAAACTTGTCTGTTTTATTTAGGATGATATTAACCAATTGGTATTAAAAATGTGGATAAGTCATCCTCTCTCTCTCTGAAAAATTAGTCAGCAGTTTAGTATGACAGAACTTTTTGAAAATAATTCAGTTATTGAAACACTCATGAAAGGAAAAATATAAATACATAGGCAAAGAGAAAATTGACTCAATTTTTTTTTCTTTATTGTTTCCACATTGAAAATTGGAACACTCAAGAAAATCATTAGTTTTCTCTTTTTATAGCTAATTTTTCACTCATTCTCATTTTATAACAAATTTTCAGTCTTTTTATACTGGGAAATATACTTCATGCTCTTCTAGTACAATACTGTATTTTTATTATAGCTTAAAAAAGATTTGAGAAAATTTCTATATCACAATGATCCCCTCATTATATCACACTTCAGCAGAATTTAATACTTTATCCAATTTATTAAAGGAATACCGAAATTTAATTCCTGATTTAAATATCAGAAATTATCTTGAATTTTCACCATTTATTTGCAATCACCAAATGCAACTTTTTTCACATTGCAATAAATAATTTTAGGTGATGAGATAAAGCACAAATCAAAAATTTAAAAAAAGTACATTAGTTGGGCTTCCAAGATGTTAAAAAAAGCAAAGTCTTGCACCTATTTACAGATATCAGTATGGCAAAAGCACATGAGAAAATTTCTATTTATTTTATAAATGTTTAACAAGCTCCAAAAAGAAATGAAATGTGTATTTTGAAAACCAAAAATAAAAATTAAACTATCTTCTGGAAGTTTCATAATTTTATTTCTTGATATGTTAAAATCCTAGTTTTTGACCTGTTATGTTTCTTCTTCCCATCTCTAGCATTAACAATGCAATTTCTGTATGTGTATATATATATATATATATATATATATATATATATATATATATATATATATATATATATTTTTTTAGTTTTTATCTGAATATTAAAAAAAAAATCTGAAGATATTTCTATCAAACATTAATGCAGAAAAAGGGTTAGAATAAATGAATAAATTCTATTCTGTCATATTGGCAGAGGTGTAGAAAACCCAGACCACACAACCAACCCATAGGCTAATGGTAGCTTTCTGTGTGGCCGGATATTGGCAGAGGTGTATTACAGTTGATTTGTACAAACTAGTTTTTTGGGGTTGAGCCTGTTAAATTGTGAAGATTGTTTAAATCCCAATAAAAGGTTAAGAAAGTCTAACTAAACATGACTTGCATACAAAATAAACATCTTGCATAATAGAAGAGGTTTGTGTGTGTCTGTGTATGCTGTCTGTAGTGGGAAAATCATAGCATCAAACAGTGGTGAAATTTGCTACAGAGGTATCCCTGTACGATGCACATTGAAGAGGTATTTTTTTAAAGTCAAATTAGTTAAAAAGTTATAGCAATTATTAGCTTTTTAGTAAATTCATATTTCATCATTTAGTCAAATCAAATTCATTCCTTTATTGCCACTCATGCAATATTCCAAAACGAGTGTTTTCGTCTTGATGAAAAAACAGCTAACAAAGGATTATATTTTAAATCTGTTTTCTAACTTTATGAATTTGAAAGATTTTGTTCTCATTTTTTTAGTTTGGTATTATCATTGAATATTGTACTAAAATTTGACTCTAATTGGATGAAAATTCATTGAAATAACAATTTTTCAAATTTTACTTCTGGGGGTAAAAAACTTTTTTTTTTGTGACTTTAAAGTATTTTCAATGATCTGTGATCCGAACACTTATAAAGCTGTATTATGTCCGCATTGTACAATTATGGTTGTTCATGGAAAACCGAAACTTATTTAAGACCTGGGCAATGAAGGGGAATTTGTTCTAGTACATAATAGTGGTTTCTTAAAATCAGAAATATAATTTTTTTAATAATTACATGTAAATTCTATAGGAAATAATCGCATGTTAAAATTTTGATAGCTTATTGATAGAGGGAAAGGAATGACCTTGACGTTTAGGACATTTATCTTTTGCAATTGGATAGGCAAAAATGAGAATAAAGGATATTATTGTATATTGTAAAATGGGATATATGGTATTTTTGTATACTTAATCAGTATGGTTTTGACATTTGATTAGAGATCGTCATCTCATGACACCCCCTTAAAAAAAAATCTAGGGTATTATAATTACCAAAATTCCATAATTTTCACATTTAATATTTCTTTTAAATAAAATACTTCCTTTATTTGCAGTTTTATCAAACTTTTGGTGATGTCAACAGTTTAATTGAGCAAGAGCTCTCCAGAATATTGCACAATTTCAAACATTCCAGCTAGACAATTCATAGCAGTTTACTCATAATTTTAATCAGATACCCATATGCAAAATTAAAATTTATAAGTTGACATTAACCAAAGTGGACTTTGTGTATTTTTATTAACATTTTTATTGAAAATTGAAATTGTTTTACAAGCTGCAAAATAAACTAACAAAATTTTAAATGTCTTTTTAATACATTACATCTCTTTCATATTAAAGTTTTCATACTATCAAAAAATTATTAAAGAAAACTATTTGTTTCAAATATGCAACTACATATATTAGCCGATAAATAATTTAATGGCCTTTATTCATATAGTTTACAGAAATGTATCAGAGATGCCTTTTTTAAAATAAGGCATCTATGATAAAATTATTTAGTATCCAGTTGATAATCATTTGATACTCGAATCAACAAAATTGCTTTTAAGAAATAGTTTTTAAATTTTCATAGAAGTTTCCATTTTAAGATTACTTAGTTTTTCAATGTAAAAAGTATTTTTATTTTCTGTGTTCAGCAAATGTTGGCATTTGCATCAATATGAATGTGGTAATTCCTATGTTTTTTGGGTGTGTAAAATGTTTCCTTGAGTAGATTTCCTTTTATTCAGATTTCACTGTATATAGTTTAAATGTAAAAATTTCAGTATAAATACAGCATATAACAAACTACTAACATTTATCTACTGGTTTTTGTGGCACAGAAGTTTTTCAGGATTGCAACTACATCAACAAAAGTAAGAAGGCATCTGCTTTGCTTTTGCTAGTGTGGTTGCTGTCTTTTTTTTTTATTATTTTGAAAGAGGTTTTTTTCTTTCCTCTGAAATCAGTTGCTACTATTATTAATTTGTTATATGCTGCATTTTAAGTTTTTATTATAGTTATTTTTGTAGCAGTGTGATAGATTTAAATGAAGGTTGAGTGCTGGGTTATATCTTGAATGTTGTTTTCAGAGGTTGAGCACGCATAGTGGGGGACAGAGAATATAATATATTCTATTCTTGTGAGTAAAGCTACATGGCTTTCAAGACAAAGGTAAAATGAGTTTGAAGACATCTTTGGAATTAAAGTATTTTACTTTGCCTAGGGTAGTCTAGTTAATAAGCAATGTGTATAAGGATAAAAAGATGTCACAACTGTAGAATGTAGATTAGAGTGTTGCATTTTGACATTTGTCTGGATAGAAAGATATTGTTTACATCATGTTAAAATAAGTAAATGTTTTGAAACAAAAACATCATTTGCTAAAAGTATTTGTTTTTCTAATATCTAGCAATTTTCATACACAAAAATGGGGGAAACACTCTGGAAATATATCTTTTTTCTTGAAAAATCCGAAAAATTTGTTTCATTTGATACTCTGAATTGAATGTTAAAATAACTGTTTGAGCAACTTTTTTATTTTAATGTTGCAGTAAAAATTTGCAGCAAATTTTACTCATTTTTTGACATGTATATTTTCATATTTATAAAGCTCATGCGGCTGTTTAATCTTATTTGCTATTGCTAGTTGATAAAGATTAGTATAATTAAAATAATGTTAATAAGTGTGAACTTTTAATAATCTAAAAATGTTTCTAGTGTTTGTTTTAGTGTACCTTGTGTTATATTTTTCAAATAAATTTTTAATACCAGTTAAGTATTCCAATTTCTTCAAGTGTTATTTTTCTAATTTTTTTCAATTTCTGTGACCACCTATAGTTTCTGGAAAAAGTGGCATCTTAATCAAGATAATTTAATGTATAATAATTTAATATAGCCAGATTAAAATTAGTCGTTATAAATGTAAATGTTCCTGAAAAAAGCAATAGGATAATTGAGATAATGATTTAGAAAATAATTTCATATCTTATAAAAATTAATAATTAAATAAAAATGGTAGTTGAAAGTCGGATGGTTACAAATGCAAGTTTCACTCTGTTTATCTTAACATGTCCACCATTTTATAGTTTTAGGACTTTAGAAAGTAACTTTCATTGGGATGAAATATCAAGTTTTATTTTTAAATTTAGCAAAACTTTATTTACTGGCCAGTCTCTAAGCAGTGACATACTAGCATTGTAAAGCTTTCTGGGAAATTTATTGGTTTGGTTAATAATTAAATAAAAATGGTAGTTGAAAGTCGGATGGTTACAAATGCAAGTTTCACCCTGTTTATCTTAACATGTCCACCATTTTATAGTTTTAAGACTTTAGAAAGTAACTTTCATTGGGATGAAATATCAAGTTTTATTTTTAAATTTAGCAAAACTTGATTTACTGGCCAGTCTCTAAGCAGTGACATACTAGCATTGTAAAGCTTTCTGGGAAATTTATTGGTTTGGTCTCATTTTTGTCTGTAATGTCATTCTTTCCTGGTCAGCCTCTGTGAAATAAAGTTGTACTCTTCGCACAGAGACATAATAAGGATATTTGCCCCAGGTGGTCAAATGAAGTAGGGTGTTTAGGATAAAATGTAATTTCTATTCTCTTGTGTTTTTGAGACATATGTATATACAGTAAACTTCATAAAATGCTACTTTGGGAACAAAAAGTTAGCGAAATCAGCAAATTATCAGGAAGTAAGTTATTAAAATTTTAATGAAAGAACACCAATTTATAGTATACATATGACTGAGTATACAGTATAAGAAAAGAATGGATTTACATTAGTAATCTAAAATATGCATAAATAATTAAATAGAAATTCCAAGTATGTGAATGTAATTTTATTGATAATTTAAATTATATTCAACGTTTTTGGATTAAAAAAATTATAAACTTTTTTTTTTTTTCAAGATTTCAAACTATATATTTGCATGTATAGGGGCTGGGCACCAATTTTATGCCTTGACCCTGGGCATCATTATTGTACTGTAACTACACCTCTGGCTTACAGTATGAAATTTGATCATTACCTTAAGTTACCCAACAACAATATTTTCTTTGCCTTGTATTAAACATTCATTAAAATTGTTTTACTTGATTACTTATCAAATTAAGCAAGTAAAATGTATTTCAAACCTTTTGTAATAAACAAAATCTAAGGAAACAATATTTATTTTACTAGGTTTTGTTTGACATAATCATAATTATTTTTGGAGCTGCTAATAATTGATCATGATATAATGAAGAATTATAATTTCTCCTTATACATTAGAACTTATTGGTAGTTTTTAGGATCAAATTAAATTGTTTTTACTCGGTTTTCCACTCCTATCAGTTTTAATCATTTAAATATCTTTAATACCTCAAAATAAAGCAAAAGTTGTATGTTATTCTTAAACGTACGTTGTACGTATTCTTATATTCCAATTAAAAAATTATTTTTTCATTTAGCTTTTCTCATGTTAATATGCATAAAAGTATATTGTAGTTTTTTGCTGTAATAAAATGAAACATTTATCAAGGATAATTAAAATATACATTGCATTTCTACTACAATATTACAAGTCTTAAAATATAATATTACTTTTTAATTGCATATTAATTTCTTTGGTTATTCTCATAACTGGCTTTTACATCTACATACTTGGGAAATAAATCATGTTGACTGTCCGATTCTTATGAAAATTGGGAATGATTTTGTTTCTTGTTAACACCACTTTATCATGAAGTTGCTTCTTGCAAGTAAAAAATTGGCTTTTGAATTTTCTAAATGTAGAAACTTATGTTATTAATGTTGCTGCTTCATTCTGTAAATGTATGGATTTAATTTTAATAGAGTAGAATAACCGTCGGTAGCTTGTTGCCAAGGTAATATTTTTTGTAGGTTTGACAATATAATCTTAAACAGACTTCACTGGCTATCCAATAGAACTTTAAGATTTTTTAATAGTTATCTAAGTAATTTTTGTGTTCGTATTGTTACGAACGTGTAAAATGCTCTGGACTCTCTTTTTCTCCCTCTCACTGGAGTATCTTTTGAAAATCAGACGGAGAAAATGCCCATACAGGCATCCTTTTCCCATGACTTGAATCTAGGGTTGCCATATAGCAAAGTTCGAAGACGGTATGCCAGATTTGTCGACTTTCCGAAGGCTCGATAAGCACCTCGAAATAACGATGTCTACGAGATATGAGATATTTCTAGAAGTTTTCTAGAATAGAGAAAGTCTGTACAGGAGCCATCACTCGGTTGGTTAGAGCAATTGACTAGATACGAGCTACACTGAACTGTGACTTAGTCAATGTTTTGAGAAAAGTAACTGCTGTTTTGTGAAATGACTTTGACTTGGAATAGTATAGTTTATTTTGGGAAATTAGTGAAGCATTTAAGTGCTGTTTTACTGTATATTGTTCCTGTTTACGCTGTGCTTGTAAATAAACTTGTTAGAATACAAGAACAAGTCCAAATTTCTGAATAACTGAGTGCACACCCACTATTCCAAAGGATACGTCGTAACAATATGTGTGTGTGATTGCATTACTATTGCGATCTGTTTCGTTTGAATTATTAATACCGATTACGCTCCGTTACAAGTGACAGGATTCGTACCACACATTAAAAATATTCTAATAATGGAAAAATTTAGCATCTTTACAGAAAGATGCTAAAATTAATTTTAAGTTCTTTTTAAAAACGTAACTGCAGTTTGAATTCAATGCTAGTTAAGCAAGACCAGATATTGTTTATAAGGTGCAGTAGAAATCTACTTATGGCCAGAGTATGATAAATAATGGCTTTATTTCTCATACTATATAAGAAAAGCCCTTGTCTCTATTTTATTTGGTGACAAATTTGGCTCAATATTGCCATTTTATGGACTTTAAAAAATGTCGCCAAGTTAATTTAATGTATCTTATAATTTGATATAATATCAATATATCTGAAATTTTAATTTTTTTAAACTCTGTCGCTTTGTGGGAATAATTAATTTAACATTTTTATTCAAAATATTGCTAGTTTTACTGTTGGTGGGACTGCACCAGGGCCACCTGCAAGCATATATCACGCCCCTTACAAACATTTATCTCGGGCATCCCTTCCATAATGGATTCTTTCCTCATTGATTTTTCATGTCCTTTCTCAAGAAAAATGTTGTGGGTCCGGTCTTCCTTTGGAGTCCATGGTCCCCACTCGAGTGGTGTCTGTCCCCCCCCCCCCCCCCCTCCATCCTATGAGCGGCCGTCACTGATCTCTACTTGCTCAGCTGTTACATTTTTTAGGTTGGTCTAAGAGTCTATTAGTAAGATGCATTCTATCCTGTTCTTAGCCTGAGCCGTACTAGGGGGAGCGAAGTAGAGCTATAATTGTTATCATTTGGACCCATGATACGGATTTTTAAAAAAAATTTCTTGTAAAATTTGAAAAAAAAAAAAAAAAAAAAAACTACTAAAAGTAGATTCTTGTATGAGAAAGTAAAGTTGAGTCGCACTCCAGTTAATTATACACTGTTTACGTGGTCCGGGTACCTATGCAATACATCCTTTTTCGTCGGCTTCCTGTGATAAAAATGAATGGAAAAAACTTGCTTCGGGAGCTAGCTATACGAGGAACTAACTTAAAGAAACACATACTCAAAAATTATTCTAGAAATATTTGTGAGTAAAAGACTACGAAATTATGTGGTATATGACAAAATGAAGAAAACATGTTTAATTTATCCTGAAGAAAGTTTGATAGCACGTGGTAATGTTTGAAGACTCGCTGTGACCTTGCCGCCTCAGAATTTTGACTTTCTATTATAACAATGGACTGCAGCTCAAATCATCTGTTTTATACGGTAAAATTTTAGTTTTTAATTATTGAAAATTATTTAGTACATGGGTTAAAATTGTTTTCCAGATGCTCTCAATTTTTGACCTTCATTAAAAAAAAACAAAGCTATCAACTGATTTCAGAGGCAAAACGATTCTTAGAGATAAGAGAAATCAAAGTAGGAAAACATCTGTAGACAGTTATTGTTATTCTTATCATGGAAAATTAAGTATTTTACTTATACAAAAAGATTAACGATTACGCAATAAATTATTTTCTTAATGTTTATAAAACAGAACACTCGAACGTTTTTTGTGGCGACCTCAGATTATACTGCTAATCTGTTTTACTGCGAATGGATTCAATCAGCAGTGAAACTACATGTACAGGAAAATGAAACTTAAAAAAGTTGGCACTGAAATTAATTCCATAATTTATTGCTGATTTCCGTGCTATTTTCCTCCTCGCCGAAAGCTATTTTCGCTTTGTTTGCTTTGAAAAAGAACATTTTTGTTGTCAGCAAGGGCACCTCCACTTGCTGTGCAATACGTCAGCAAGTAATTATTTTGCATCTGGCATTGTAGTAACAAAAAGTCGGGTAGGGGTTTATGAACAAATGGGCTAAGCGGTCGCTTAATCCCTCACTTCAGATGTTGTTATTATTGAGACCCAGACCGTCCGACCTACCAGAAAGGTGTAAGGTAACCCCACTTCAGATGTGAAATTTCTCATAATTATTCAATCTAAAATTATTGCAAAATTTTATTCAATTATTCTTTGTCTGTTTCTGAAAATTAAAAAAAAAATGAGAATACTGAAACAATTTAGAAGCAATTTTGACTCGCAGGGGTCCCACCAGGATTTAAAAAAAAAATATTTAAAATTGAAGACACTCCTCTACCGTGTAAAAATGTCAACATGTATATAAGGTTTTTGGGGAAGAGGCAAGACTGTAGAATTGGGACTATCTAGTTCTATCGCATTAAGGACTCAGTTGTACTCTGGGCATGGTCCTTTTTCATTGTTGGACACGATCTCTTAACGTTCATATAGTATTTCCTGTTTTAAAAGTTAAAATTTAGAAACCATAAATATACTATTAATGGTTTTTTTTTAATTTGCTTTAAAATTGGTATTTATTTAAATCAACGTTTTTATTTATTGGATTTGTGTAAATTGAAATAATGAATTAAAGCACAATCGCAAAGAACAAATTATGTGCAATTAATGTAATGTCATCATGACTCAATATAATTATATATCACGCGGACCCAAAATATGATTACTTCATGGGAGCCCTAAGAAGATATCTGCTTAGGGTCCCCGAGCATGTTAATTCGCCCCCCCCCCCCGGTTGCAAGTAACAAAGAAAATGGTTCCCTGGACTGAAGAAAATAGTTCCACCAGCATTCGAGGGGTGGGGAATTCCGCATCTGCATTCATTTTTTTTTTACTTGATGTGTATTCATAAGGGGTAGAATATCTATTTTTTGTTCAGGGGCCTACGGTAAAACATTTTTGAAAGGAATTAACAGAAGAAAATATATTTCTACTGAAAGGGGTTCTCAAATAAAAAGTTGAAAAATGTTTCAATGTGATGGTAGTTTGTGTGTGTGTTGAAACGTGTCACTGTAAAAATATTCTAGTAATTTATAATTTTTAATCTAGTTTAAAGAGAAGGTGGTAGTTATTAATGCATGTTCTGTCCCATTTTCCTTTTCCCCCTAGCCACCCCAGTTTCCCGTTTCCAGTTCCTCTACGAACCAACAGCCTCCCAAGTTCCACCACCACCAGTTCGAAGACTGCCAGCATCAGAAATTGCCGCCCTTCTATATGATTTAGAAAGAAAATGGACATACGCGGAGAACCAGATCATCAAAAGAGCTGTGCTCGTTCAATTACTTTATATATATATAGCATAGTACCTTGGACTTCAAACTAAAGACATTCAACCCTGAAAGTTGCAGTTGTGTATACTATAATACAGGATGTCGCATAAGTCTAGTAGTGTGAAAGTACTGAAAATTTCAAACATGTCTTAATGTATAACTTTATGCAAAATATCTAAATATCGAATTGTGTGAGGATCTTTCAGGCGAAAAGCTAGCCGTCTTTGGTAGAAACATTTGATCAAGATAAGCGAAAATTATTAATGGGATGGGGGGGGGGGGGGCAATGCTGCTTCACAAACCATTATATAACAAACTAGGGGGCTCCGCTTGTGCAATCTCCTTCGGGAGACTTCGCCTCCTACTCGATGAGCTCGCTTCATATCTATCTTTCCTAAAAATTCTACTTTCAAAAATCTCTTTTCTGTCCCCTACCTATTTTCCGCAGGAGCTAAAAGCAGGGATTTTTCTTAGCCCAGGGGATCCAGAGACTGAATTCCTTGATCCTGAGCTCGCTTCGCCATTTCATGCCAAACTAAAGTTTAAATCGATAAACTGTTTATTTCATCGTGTTACCCTACCCTATTATTTCTCTATAAATGTACCAAATTTAATATTTTTGTATGCTACAGTTTTTACGGTACGAGACAGAGAAATCGCTAGACGTGTCGATACGGAAAAAAAAAAGTTCACTTCAGAAGTGCATAAAAGTAAAATATCTCAAACTACATCGAAATTAAAAAAAGTGGCTGCGTCCTGTAAAAATTCACCCATGTAGGTACCTGCCTGCAAAAATTCGTAGTCTTGCTATTGTTAGTCTATCCAGGACGCGAACTCGCAGCTCAAATATTTTGACTTTGACATTAAATATTTCTTAAACTACAATATATATATATATATATATATATATATATATATATATATATATATATCAAAAAACTGTTTATTTCAGCGTATTCCCCAAAACTTTTTCTATAAGTGAACCAAATTTCATATTTTTATATGCAATAGTTTTTGCGGTACGAAGCAAAGAATCTTGAGAAATTTGTCAAACAGCGGCGGCGGCATCGTCAGCTACTGTTTTTTAATATAGAGATTGGTCCTGGTATTTAGTCGTTGCAACTGAAATGATTGAGTCTAACCCCCAGTGGAACTTCATAAAATTTATTAGTCTTCTTTCAGGGGCTTTTTGTATCTAGACCCGTTTCTTTCCTTCTACCCAGATCGCCCGATCTACCCGAAGATTTAAGGTAACTGCCAGGACAGTGTCACCCGATTTAGAACGGAAACCAATGGGGATGGCAACCACAGAGACGGTGCCATCTTTTTCTTAGCCCATCACCTCTCGGATGGACTTTCAGACCTAGAGATTTACTCCTAAATACGGATATAGTTTTGAGAGGCGTCTAAGATCAAACCCGCGTCTACCGTGTACGATCCCCACGCTTTAACCACTGAGCTATCACAGCCTCTTAGACCTGATTTTATATAAACTGCATCGCCGGAGCGTATTCTCCGAAGGGGAAGTCTTGGAAAAGGGGGGGGGGGGTTGAATTTGCAAAGGAATCAGTCCTATTTGATTTAGTAAGACCATATTCGTCGGGAATTTATTAGTCTAGCAGGGCCCAGATTTCAGACTTACTCTCCTGCTTTACCTTGATATCTAATATCAGTACATGACATTTCCTTAATGTGCTATTACCACAGAAACACGTTTATGAGTATTCATGGGTTTGAAAAAAAATTCAAACACTTGTATTTTGCATATAAAATCACGCCATTAAGACTGTTTGGAATTTACGTTTTTCACCGAAATCGAGCTTTCAAAGACACCCTGTATTTGTTTGTCTGGGTACGCATTAAGTGCCTTTCTATTTATTTTTTTTTATATACAAATGAATATTATAAAAAGAAAAGCTGGATGTGTCATCGTGAAGAGTTCAGTACCTTCGCCTGTCTAATCTTCTGTGCCAACCTGCAGTATCCATATTGGGAAGACTCTAGAGGTTCCACCCTATCGATGAGTGTTCATAAATTGAAGGACCATATGAAGCAGCTCGGGTTCTCTGGACTGCCATCGCAAGTTATGCTATAGCACTTATTATGGCGCCATAGCGATGTATCTTCCTTTTTTGGATGTGAAGGTGTCACATGACTCAGCGGCAATGAGTCCAATTGGTTCACAGACAGCTTTTCGACTCCTCCTTCAAAATCTGAAATTGGGAGAACGGAGCTGGTTTTCCGTCACATTTCCTTCTTGCTTTTTTTTTTTCTCTATTCGCCCTGCCGGCAGGGTGTTATTAATTAATCATTCTGCTTGCTCTCTCTGTTCGGAGTTCGCCAGCCTTCTCTGCCCAAAGCCACCTTCTCTTTATAACTGTTATTAACAGATAAGACGCTTATTACATAAGTGTTATCGCAAAGCCTTCATATGCGGGCATTATAACTTGCTTTTAACAAAAATTTAATATTTAAAAAAAGTGCTTTATACGAGCTTATTTTTTCTTGCCTAATTTAAATTTCTTTATAAAAGACAAATTCAGAAGGATAATGTTAAAACATTATCCATGATTGAATTGTCTCATTAAAAAAAAAGCTATATAGTATATATATTTGAAAATGTATATAAGTTGATGAGAATTTTATAAATTACTGGATTTAAATATTCTGTGTATGAATAAGAATGTTAATTGAATGTTATAAACTGTTAAGTTTAATTGCATTTATTATTTTTATGATTGTTACAAATGTTTATATGCATGATTTGATGGGTCATATCTAAATGCATATTTGTTTACTTTATAATGAGCTTTAGCTTACAGCAGTAATATTTCTACTGCGCTTTATTGAAAGTTGTGGAAAGTTTTTTGAATGTGTTATAAAAATCTCTTTTTATTGGCACTTTTTAGCAGTTCTTTATTCCTAGATGCATATACTGCATTTTGGGATAAAAACAGCAGATATAAATTGTCGACTATACTGATGAGATTCAAGAAAAGGTATTTATTACAAAGGAAGATGGAGACTATCTTCAATAAGTTCAAGTGCCAAATACTACCAATTTTATTTACCCTCCCCGATTTACGGAAGATAAAGCCCAAGGCTGAATTAGATTGGGGGGGGGGGGGTGCTATTAAACATTTTAATGCTTACTTAATCGCCAACAATAAATAATTTGAAATAATGGAAATCAGGATCGAGCACTATTATTTTAATTGAGATTTTCTTAAATGTAACTGAAGAAGGCAAAATTTGGGAGCCCCGGTGGCCTGTACGTAAATCAGGCTTTGGTCCTCCCGAGATTAAATTAAATAAATTTTCTTTTCAACTTCTGCTTCTTTTGTGTGTGTGTGTTGTAAAAATTAAGATTTTGAAAAGAAAAAAAGAAAATGAACTTTTGGATAGCTGATCAGCCCCTGTACCTGTAGAGGTTACGGTTCGATTTGGATAAGTATTAAGGTAGCATAATCTGTTAGATATATTTTCTCTCTCTCTCTCTGGAGAGACCAATTGGAGCGACCAATTCGTTCTTCTCCGTAACGGTACACCACTGCGCCATTCTTTAACAAGATTTACGGGCTTGTAACTGTTTGATGATTTTAATGACGTATTTGAAAGTACAAATATTCTAGTCAAAGTCTTCACACTTCAAACAAGGATCTAGATAAATTATTGCAACTTAAAATAATTGCCCTTACAAATCGGATGAAAATGTAGTTGCAATTTTAACCTTCCCATGCTATCAGAAATATGCATGAAATGAACGTTTGAGTCCGATTCAGCTGTTGTCTGAGATTATAATCTAAATTTCACAATTTCAATTTTATTCGTTATCAATAGACGCAATTCAAGATTAATCACAGATGTGCTAGCCATATTAGCACTTGCTATTTGTAAAACATTTTTTTTTTCTGGAAATATAATTGTTAGAACAGGGTTTATGTTCCTCAATAATAGCCCCCCAAACTTTGTTCTTAAAAAGGGCTTACAGCTGGAACTATTTGCGTACATTTATGTTCGTAGCATTTCTCGTGCAATGTTTAAGTGGGCGCCGAAATGTGTTTTATGTAAAAGTACAACATCTAGCGCCACTTCCAAAATTTAAAATACCGAATAAGAAAAAAATTAAAAATTTCTTCAAATTTGATCAATGTGGCAAAAATAAAATATTTTCATTTCATTGGCCGTTGACGCGTTTTAGGTCATATAGGTTTGTGGTTAGCTTCCTCTTTAATTTTGGCCGTGTTCCACATTTTTGGTCAAGTGTATTTTTTCAACACTTGAAATTGTTCGCAATCCCATGCATATTTGTACATAAACTAAAACTTTTATACCAAATACACGGATTATTTGACATATTTAAAAACACAAGTGGAAACAATTGTGCGGTGTTAACACTATTGATGATATTCCGTGAACGAAACAAATGATATTTATGCAACTGATAACAATAGGAAGTTTGAAACTTTGCAATGTAATGACGTAACCCGAAGGAATTCAAAGAATTATTTCGACATTTTTATTCAGATGCAAGATTTCGGGAAGCTTATGAATGTGGTCTTATTGCAAAATCTTTCCTTTTTTTTTTCAGATATCAATAGCGTTGGGCCAATGAACTATTTTAGAGTACTCTGTCGATAAAGTTTAAAGTAACGCATTACTAATTCCTTCCAATTGTTATAAAGCCAAGAACGAATTCACATGTTTGGTGGTTCTAAGCCTGACCTTTTCTTGGAAGGCCCCATGATGTCATTTTTATCTTCATGATATCTAATTTTTAGTTGATCGCCATGATGTCACATCGCATTGATATCTCTGTTAATTTTATATGCTCTTTGCGATTATGATGGTGCTCGCCCAGACTAAGGCGAACTGTTATCAGATGATACTCATGTGGGTAGTGCAGTCCTTAAGACCGTAGCCAGGGGGAGATGGGATAGAGCTCCTCTACTACAGGCTGACTTACCAAGCATATTGAAACCCATAGGGTTCCATACTACAGTTACAGAAATTATAAAATAAGTGTTTAAAATAAATACTTTATATAAAAAAAGAAGTTCCAATTAGAATATTATAGAACTTAGCTCACACAAGTATGCTCCAGTACCGGATATCCACTTATTTATTAGCCATTGTTTTCTTTCTTCGTTTCTAGGAAAGCGAAATAGCCTAAAACCCTTTCTAGAATGATTAGAGTAGTTCGGTGCAGAACAACCACCCATAACTATTTCAATTATACTTCCTAAAGTGAAAATACGAATAGAGCTAATGCTAATGGATTGCGCTTCCAGCTATGGTGGGCTTCAATATGCTTGATGAGTCAGCTCGTATATAGAGGAGCTTTAAGATGGGAGTTAGGGGGTTCAAATCCTTCTCAAAATTTTCGATCAACTTTACTTTTGTCAGTTATTTTATGCATGCACATACAAACACATATATAGTATCAAAGTAGTTATAGTATCAAATTTTCAGAATTTCTTGAATTTTTTATATTTTTTTTCTCTCGCTGTGACCAATCTTCCCCTAAAGACTAAATTTAGAAACATTTAAATCTTTCAATTTGCGAGCTAACTGAAATAAGAAAAATCCCCCCCCCCCCCCCGCACACACACAAAAGAATCTAGCTACGGCCCTGGTAATTTTTTAATTCTATAGCCTAGGGCCCTTCCTCAGAAAGAAGCCTTAATCAAGCACTGCTTTTGACAGCAGCATACCGACACAGTAGAACACCCGAAGAGCATCAATTTTTAATATTTTCCTTTTAAATTTTATTTGGGGAGGGGGGGGGGGGTCTTTTTATGACGTAAGTCGAAATTACTTTGTAATTGTAATTTATTTTCATTTTATTATTTCCGGAAGTATAAAAGAATTATTCACAAAGTTAAGAGTAAATATTTGTAATAATTTTAAATTGAATAAAGTAGTCAGACTTGTGCCGCCCCTTCATCTAAACACCTCCCCCCCCCCCCGTCCCCGCGACAGCTTAATCCTCTTATACTATTGGTAAATCCGATCCTTTAAGTTATATTTTGGTTACCAGTAGCTAATGCAATTTTATATAATAACTTACTTGTCAGTTTATTAAACACATTGAAGTTGAACAGCTGGGTGAAAAGTTAACCTCTTTTTTTTTTTGTACCAGATTCTTTTCAAAGAGTTGTTCCGTCCCCCTCCCCAGCCAATTACCAATTATTCTAGCCATTTATACAATGAAATTTAAATGATCTGCATGCTAAAAAAATAAACATCAGTTTCATTAAAAATTAACAGTGAATGTAATGTGTAATTTTTGCAATTTTATATTTAATGAATGGAAAGCTGCAGTTTATTATACAAAATTATTCCTATGGTCATGTAGGTGTGTGTGTGGGGGGGGGGGGAGGGGAAGCAGCAAATGGATGCTAAAAAGTGCAATAAAGATTTTTTTTTCCAGTTTAGATCATACAATACACTTAAAATGGAGTTTAAAAATTTATTTTATGCTATAGAATATTAAATGTTTTATTGCAATACACACTGTTCCCTCTTAAGTCCTTATGCATCCCGTTAACTTTCCACAGAAGTGTTCTAGAGCTGTAGAAGGATCTACTATTAGGCAAGAAACTATATGTTATCGATTGAGAATGTCTACAGCGCCTCTTGCGGGGAATTGAAATTAGAGTTCCTACCTCACAAACGAAGCACGATGGGCGAACATTTTCAATTAGTAAGCTGTAGCGCGTTCTCTATTTGGTATGGAAACGCGTTCAGTTTGCACCAAACATGTACACAGATGATAAAAATGAAGTTAACGAAAAGTGATAATTATGCAAATGTATCATTTACTACTGAAATACTTCGGAAGGAAATAGCGAGAAATACGCATGAAAAAATAATAATCCGTGTAATAAGCTAATTTTAATTAATTTCAACAGCATTTTTCAAAGTGTGTTTTAAAAGTATTTCGAAGGTTCCGCGATGTAGTAGTTTTATGTAAATTTTCTTGAAGCACAATGGACTTTTTTCTCATTTTTGGGGTTACGCAATTAAATTTAATTTCAAAAGGGTTTCGCGTCCAAAAAAAAAAGTTTGAAAAACACCGATTTAGAATTACTTTTTTTGTAGTAAATGATAAATGCTGTATAAAAATGCAGACGCATAATGCAGTACAATAATTACCCCTTTCCATTGACATAATTTTTTTTTTTTTGTCTGTGCTCATGTTATGTGCTAGTGCAAACTGCATATCTTTTCATGCTAAAGGACTGAAGAGGAAACACTGTATATTATTATACTACCGGTGATTTCTTTTTGTGCAATTATCTTAACGGTTTCATTTCTTAGATATATTTTTTAACTTCTGCCATATTAATTATACTTGCCTTTTTAATGTTGACTAATGAACTACTGTGCCTTTTTTAAGTGTAAATCTTGTTCATAGAATCATCCTAACCAAAGGGATATAGTTTGTAATGACATCCAGAGCTGGCTCTGGATGTAAAATGTACTGTCCTCATTTTGTACTACTTTAACTATTTGTACTTAGCCCTAATGTTTTTGTAATTTTTTTTTTTTTTTTTTTTTTTTCAAATTTTAAACAGAATGAATTTGAAAACAATGTGAAATTATATGTTACATTTTTATTAAATAACAGTAGTATGTGCAGTTCTTGAATTAACTTTTTTTTTATGTGAAGTCAGTTAAGTCCTTCAATTTTTTATCTTAAATATCAAAATTTGAACTGTACACTCGTCTGTTATGTATAGATGTTTATTTTGCATGAGAGGAAGAAAAATATGTACATAAATTGTTTAAATGCATTTCTGTGTTGAAAAGAGTAATTTTTGTAAGTATATCAAAGTGCCAATTGCTTTAACGTTACAAGTGCCAATATTTTCTCTTGAGTATATCACAGAAATTCTCAATTTCAATGCATGTGCTGTTACAAGGTGCTCAATCGATGTTATGTTGCACTAGTTTAATTACGAACATTCCTCAATTTCTTATGGCTAATTTTCAGACATGTTTTAAAAAATATTTTTAATTATTAATAGTAGGCTTAGGTAGTAAGACTAATTTTTATAATTTACATTTATTTGATAAAATTGGTCCTGCATATGGAATTCATATAGTTTATGGAATTCAAGTGCAACATGTCGTCGATTGAACTGATAAATTTCCCCGAGTCTTCTACGGAAAATTTTATTTAATCTTTATAATATTGAAACGAAGAGATAAGAGTGATAAATTTATCGCTACGTGAACTGTAATTTATCGGACAGTTCCTCTTGGAAACTTAAGCAATGCAGATTGCAAAAATGCTCTGCAGCTAAAGATAAGACTACCACGATTTTTTTTTTCATCGAAATAGCGATAAGAGCCGGTTTGTGGAGCTTTTGTTAGCAGTTAAATTTTCTGGCTTGTTTTACCTCCTATATTTTGCGCAAGGCTAACTTGACAACAGAGATGTACAAGAAAAACTGAGCCTACACTAAGTCCATGCTAAATTAATTAGTCCATGTGTTAAATATTATGAATAATGCAGGACAGAAAAATTGAGAATAATAAAATGTTTTATATATGCTGCTTTTATAGGAATTTGATGTTCTAAATGCAAAAGTGAGACCTCAGATTTGTTCTATCATGTACAGTTTTTTCAGAACTTGCTTTGACGTTTTTGTGTTGCAATGTGTGAGTGGATGAAATTAGTAGTGAAAAATTACCATATGAAACCTATTTTGTAGCCAGTTCTGAATATACATTAAAATCAAAGACAACCAAAAAATAGGTTTAAAAGTCTTTTTATTAAAAATCTCCATTTTTTTTTTTTTTTTTTTTTTTATGACTTATAAAATCACATGGCCATAGCGCTTTCGTGCAACATTGTGCTCTTCATCAGTGGCGTTCGCCACTGATGAAGAGCATAATGTTGCACGAAAGCGCTATGGCCATGTGATTTTATACGTCATAAAAAAAAAAAAAGATTTTAATAAGACTTTTAAACCTATTTTTTGGTTGTCTTTGATTTTAATGTATTAGTACGGACACAAGTCAACTAATTATTTTATTAATTCTGAATATATTTGCAAAAACTATAAAACTTGGTTATTTGCATTTTAACCTTGGTCAGAAGACTGGTCTAGGTTGCTTACATTTTAACCTCAGTCAAAATCAGGGCCTGATCAAGCCAAAACGGAGTCCAAGGCCTGGTCTTAATTTGGAGCTCCGTTAAAATCAAACACATGCAAGACATCAACACAATAAATTTAGAGGCTCAGTATCATGGTCCCGAAGACCCTTTTGTACATACAGAAAACTTAAAACTTTAAATATGTATTATAGTAATATAATTAATATATGTATAATATTTAAAATTAACATATTTTATAATTTAAAATAACTATTATTACCAGCTTTAAATTAAAGTATTTTTGAAATATTTTTATTGCATACAAAATTAAGGGTTCCCAGAGGCCTGTGCGTTAATCAGGCTCTGGTCAAAATACTGGCTTTGCTGTCTCTCTTTTGCCAGTGAAGCTGCACCTGTTAGTTACTTTTTTTGTGCTACTTCCGGACTTTCACGATCCAGCAATAATCTCCATCATATTAGCGCTCCAGCGGCCTTGGTATCTCTTTTCCATATCTTTAAGGTCTTGATAAAAACGTTTTCAATGTTCCTCGTTTACTGCACCTCGATTTTCTAGGGGAAAATAAGAAATTGGCGCAATAAAAAAAAATCTGATGTGGGCAACACATGACCTTCCTTATATAATGTAATGAATTTACTACTTTTACAGTAAAATAAATAGGTTTTTCTTATAGTAGATACTAATATTCTTTCCAAGATATTGAATTTTCGACAATTAGTCGCCATTTTCATTGATTTAGCGTCATTTTTATCCATTTGGCGAGATTTCCGTTAATTTGGCAACATTTCAAAAAGTCGCCAAGTTGGCGCCATTCCGCCAAATTCGTCGCCAAAATCTCGCCAAGCGTTATGGACGAAGAAATAAGTTATTCTTACAGCACATAAATGACTATTGGCGTTCAAATACAAAAGTATTACTCAAAGTATCTTTTTTCATGAATGGAACGAGATAGATTCACGAGAATGTCATCCAATTTATTACATGGTATTACATATGAAAAGTGAACATGTTTCTCAATAGGAAATATTTTTTTTTTATTTTATATGACTTTTTGATAATTTTTTTGAAAAATGCGCAATATCTCAAGAACGATTCATGTTAGCGTTCTAAAATTTATGTCAATCGTTTTCTAATGAAAAATTACATAAGAAATGTCTATTTGCGTAACTTTATTAGTGGTTTTGATTTTTTGACGATTTTTTCAAAATTTCATTCGAAAATTTAGGGGGGTTCTGAACATTCGATTGCGTATAAAAACAATAGGCTTCCAGTGTTTACGGATTGTGATTTTTGTACCAAATTTGGTTCGAATCGGTCCATTTGTTCGTCAGTTATCGTCTCCACAGACTGACACACACACACACATACTTTCACACACACAGACATCACTTCAAAAATGTTCAATTCGTGATCAGGGATGCTTGAAACGTGCTCTCCCGTCGAAAACTCGAATTCGAATTTTCGACCCCGTCACAATAGTTTCCTTATACGTTATGTATATAAGGAAAGTAAAAAAATTAGAATAGAGATCTGGGACAATTGTAATAGTTTGAGATAAATGATTTTTTATTAATTCGTCTTTTTCAACAAGAAAAAGATTTCACATTTCATATATATATAGTACAATATTTTATTTATCTTGAGGTCTTATGCTAAAATATCTGTGTTTCAAATAGATTTTATAGATACTACTACGGTCGGACTTGAGTTGCAAATATCTACGTATGTTTGGGATCAATTGTAGCAGGAGGAGTTTTAAATAATGATACGATACATTTATTCTACTGAATTTTTTTACTTGAAAATAACAAATCCGAATAATGTAAACCATGGTTTTCATCTAATTGTAAAATTTAATTGTATGAAATGTAATTTTAATAATTTAATTGTATGTTCAAATTCAACACGTAAAAATGTATTAACAGCTAAAATATTGAAAACTTTTTTTTTCTTATTCGGAATTGCAAACTGAAATTTTCTCTAATACACATGGTTTGAGTTCAAATTTATTGATTCCTAAAAGTAAAATTCAAATTTCAATTTTTCTAATATAAATCATGCTCTTATCGCTTTTTTAAGTGACTACACAAAATAATCAAGCACTATCATAATAGTTAAAATGTATTTTCGTGTGAATCACAAGTATAGAAATTCTTTGTAGTAGTTGTTTACCTTGTCAAAATTTATCGTTGATATGTACTTTGATCAGATTGTCTGTACTCATCGCATAAGTTTTATGACAAATGTTTGATTCCAATTTTCTGACAATTTATCCTTCTACAAAACCATTTATTAAGATTTTTATTTCTGTATTTTAGTAACATATATGTTTGTATAGATTTTTATAAAAAAAAAATTTTGTACTTTTTTAAAACTTTTTCCCAGTGAAATATATATATATATATATACATTACTTACCATAGTTGGAATAAAAAAAATTGTATCTTCAAAGTATACATAAAAGAAAGTGATATGACTCTGGCACAATTTTGTTTTGCAAAATCCTGGATATGTATTATTTTGTTGGACTGAAATATAAACTTGTGTATCCCAAGATTCTGAAAATCTTGCGGAAAATACTTTCAATGAGTATTACTTTCCTTATATACATAATGTATAAGGAAAGTATTGTGACGGGGTCGAAAATTCGAATTCGAGTTTTCGACGGGAGAGCACGTTTCAAGCATCCCGGATCACGAATCAAACATTTTTGAAGTGATGTATGTGTGTGTGTGTGTGTGTCAGTGAGTCTGTGGAGACGATAACTGACGAACGAATGGACCGATTCGAACGAAATTTGGTACAAAAATCACAATCCGTAAACACTGGAAGCCTATTGTTTTTAAACGTAATCGAATGTTCAGAACCCCCCCCCCCCTAAATTTTCGAGTAAAATTTTGAAAAAATCGTCAAAAAATCAAAACCGCTAATAAAGTTACGCAAATAGACGTTTCTTAATTAATTTTTCATTAGAAAACGATTGACATAAAATTTAGAACGCTAACATGAACCGTTCTCGAGATATTTCACATTTTTCAAAAAAATTATCAAAAAGTCTTATAAAATAAAAAATATATATATTTCCTATTGAGAAACATGTTCACTTTTCATATGTAATACCATGCGATAAATTGGGTGACATCATTCTCGTGGATCTAGCTCGTTCCATTCATGAGAAAAGATACTTCGAGTAATACTTTTGTATTTGAACGCCAATAGTCATTTATCTGTTATAAGAATAACTTATTTCTCCGTCAGTAAAGCTTGGCGACGAATTTGGCGGAATGTCGCCAACTTGGCGACTTTTTGAAATGTTGTCAAATTAACGAAAATCTCTCCAAATGGATAAAAATGACGCTATATCAATGAAAATGACGACTAATTGTCGAAAATTCAATATCTTGGAAAGAATATTAGTATCTACTATAAGGAAAACCTATTTTTTTTACTGTAAAAGTAGTAAATTCATTACATTATATAAGGAAAGTCATGTGTTGCCCACATCAGATTTTTTTGTGATATGTACAGATTGGTAACACGATCCTGATGCAGCTGTCGGTAATACTTGTAACTGGAGTCACAGGATTTCAAAGAATACGGCTGGCTCCGGTTCTCCTGGGTTCCTTTGTACTTCATCCTATATCAGAATCGTGGAACTCTAGAATGAAATTACGAAATCAAAATGTTGAAAGTCAAAGTGCTATTCAAAATTGCAGCAGTGGACGAAATTTCGGGACTAAACGGCAGTTGTGAATATACAGTGGCGTGTTATCAGTTTTGAGTTAAAGACCTGACTCTTATTTCAGGGTCACCCGTTGTCAACGTTACATTTAGTTTCTTCTAAATCCATATAACTGCCCTGCCTTTTCCATTATTACTTAAAATTTTGTAATTGCACGTTAATGTGGAGTAGTGCATGAAATTATCTGTAAAATGTTATTAATTTATAATGAATTATGTATGAAAAACACGCTAAAAATTCAATGTTATCAGAGTTTTCAGTTTCAAAATTCAATGATGAATTTTTCCTGTATTTTCCATTATTACTTCAAATTTTTGTAATTACACGTTAATGTGGGGGTAATGCGTGAAATTATCTATAAAATTTTATTAATTTATAATGAATTATGCATGAAAAACACGCTAAAAATTTAATGGTTGAGTTTTTAATTTCAAAATTCAGAGATGAACTTTGTGGGTTTTGTCAAACTTAATATGATATTAATTTTTTTTTTCACCCAGAATGTACTTTAATAATCTCCACCCATCAAAATTTCTAGACTGCAGTCAAAGTAAATGGACATTCGTTTGAAAGGAATTAATAGTGGAATTGATATTTGCAAAACTTAAAACGTTGCCTACATTTGATAACATCATTACCCTTACAAGAGTTTCGTATTTTCAACTTAAAAGTGTAAAAATATTAAATATATTTCATCTTGCAGATGGTCTAGTATTAGTTAATATTTAACTTATAAATCAATATTTATTTCTCACCCAATTCGTTGAATAGAAATTTTGGATTATCGATGGGCAACTAAAAAAAAAATCTGATGTGGGCAACACATGACTTTCCTTATATAATGCAATGAATTTACTACTTTTACAGTTAAAAAAATGTTATTCTTATAGTAGATACATATATTCTTTCCAAGATATTGAATTTTCTTCAATCAGTTGTCATTTTCTTTGATTTAGCGTCATTTTTATGAATTTGGCGAGCTTTTTGTTAATTTGGCAATAATTAAAAATGTCGCCAAGTTGGCGACATTCCACCAAATTCGTCGCCAAAATTTCGGCAAGCGTTATGGACGGAGAAATAAGTTATTCTTACAGCAGATAAATGACTATTGGCGTTCAAATACAAAAGTATTACTCAAAGTATCTTTTTTCATGAATGGAACGAGCTAGATCCACGAGAATGATGTCAACAAATTTATCGCATGGTATTACATATGAAAAGTGAACATGTTTCTCAATAGGAAATATTTTTTTTTTTATTTTATATAACTTTTTGATAATTTTTTTGAAAAATGTGCAATATCTCCAGAACGGTTCATGTTAGCGTTCTAAAATTTGTCAATCGTTTTCTAATGAAAAATTACATAAGAAATGTCTATTTGCGTAATTTTGTTAGCGGTTTTGATTTTTTGACGATTTTTTCAAAATTTAACTCGAAAATTTAGGGGGGTTCTGAACATTCGATTGCGTATAAAAACAATAGGCTTCCAGTGTTTACGGATTGTGATTTTTGTACCAAATTTCGTTCTAATCGTTCCATTCGTTCGTCAGTTATCGTCTCCACAGACTCACTGACACACACACACAGACATCACTTCAAAAATGTTTTATTCGTGATCAGGGATGCTTGAAACGTACTGTCCCGTCGAAAACTCGAATTCGAATTTTCGACCCCGTCACAATACTTTCCTTATACATTATGTATATAAGGAAAGTAAAAGGGGGGGGGGGTCTATTTACTCTTCTCAATGCGTGTTCGCATCCAGTACACCCACACGTATAGCTCTCCGTGCTCAATTCAAACATTATTTTTAAAAATATTGACGTATTGAAACGGTATTTCAGAAAATAAGCGGTATAAAATTGTCTAAAATAGCAAAGCACGTTGTTATATAGGGTTCGTAGGAAAGACATTAATCACCCCAATAACTTTGTAAGGTAAGGCCCAAGTATATACATGTTATGTCTCTCTGTAGTAAAGTGACCATGCTCAATCGAATAAAGTGATTGCAGCGCCCCTAGCGGAAAATTAAAGTTAGGATAGCAACAAAGCAGGATAGACGGAACGAGACAATTAAAAAGTTGTAGAGCGTTGTCTAAATAGCAGAATCGGCAATAAAACTATAACAGAAGATATTTATTTGACACAATATGGCTATATTAGAATTTTTGTCCTATTCAAATATGATACAATAAATAACAATTAAATACACAGTAATGTAGTGTAGATCGTTCCTTTTATCTCGCAGATGAATACTACGTCACTGGTATTTGTATACGTTCGTGTATTGTTCGGCAACGTTTAACAGTATTGTGACGCGGCTGTGCATCTAGCAAACGATAAGGTATGACGGCTTAATATAAGGTTGGGCACTCAGCCCGGCAACCAATGAAAAAGTTGTCCGCTTGACGTAATGGGAATTAAGATTCGTGATGTCACGGTTCAGACTAAGCTTTGAGAGGAGTTGCCAAACCGCACGCATTATTAGTTAAAAAATAATTTGTTAATTTTGAAGTGGCAATACCCAGGCATAAATAACTTGCGCAAAGATTTTAAATTGTGCTGTGCACTCAGGAACCAGTGACATCCAAGGAAATTTAGTGACGTTGTTGGAGTAAGATGAGAGTCGCAGTTAACAAATTCGGTCCCTCTCGAGAGCCCGAGAACAAAATGCGCGCAATTCCCATGTCGTCATATGCGCAGAGCCAGGAAAAATTATTAAGTCAGCCATGCCCCGGGACGAGTACCTCCTGCAATTACTGCTCACCAGACAATGCTACACAATTTTGTAATTTCCTCTATTTTTGTCTCTCGTTTTTTAGTTCGTTAGCCTAATTTTCAAATTTCTCTGCTTGGGACACTGCAATCCTTTTTCGATCGAGCAATGTCATTTTACTATAAATGGACCTAACGCGTACACTCATAAACCTTTCCTTACAAAGTTATTGGGTGCTTAAGGACACGTGAATATATGCCATGGCAAAACCTTAAATTATTCCAGGCTTGAAAAAAAAAATATTGATTAACACAAAACTTCCTCGTTTTGAATATTTTATTAAGGAAAATGGATGTTTCTTTTCCAACGCTAGCTAGATTTTGATCGCTTTGAGGTCCTTGAAGAGCCAACTGTCTACACGAGTACCACTCCCAAGTTGGAGGATTGATTTTTTTTTTTTTTTTTTTTTTATCCCGATTGTTGTGAAATAGGATGGATGTGCTTAATTGGGACACTCCTATTTATTTGAGTGTTGTAACTCGTAATTCCTTGCTCGTAAAATGATCGTATAGTGGTGCGCTTATTGAATGCGTCCGAGCATGAAATGATGATAATTGCATGTGCATATGATAATGTATGGGAATACATTATCATATGCACATTATTCGTTAATATGCAGTAAAATCGCCCAAAGTTGTGGACTGTTCTTTTTCCGAGATAGAGATGGTTTATAAAACATGAATTAGATTATGCATTGGGAACCTGTTTGTCAACGTGCCAGATGAAATAAATTTTAAGCCCGTCACGAGCAGAACAAATGTTTAATTTGCTCTTCTCTACATTTAACATTTCGATTGTTATCGCTTAATATATCCTAAGTTTTTTCTCAAGCACTAATTTGATACGCATTGTGTTACCTTGTACATTGTATAATGCAAATTCACCATTTTTTTTTTTTTCCTGTTCTGAAAATGTTATACATTCCTATTCATAAAACTAAAATGGAGCTATAAGATGAATAAAAAGCGTTCTTTCCATTGCAGGAGTGTGCTGTTATATATAAAATGTTATAAACTACCATGTGTTCAAAAATAAAGATTTCACACTGTTTTAGAATAATAAATTTTTATTTTAAGCTGTATTGTGCATTTTGTTCTTCTAATCCAAAATAACGCTCAACTCTATTTTCTCATACCAAAATCCTTAAGTTTTGAGCTCCAAGAAAAAAACATACATATGAATTTATTAAGGTAATATTCCATACCTTTATACCAATAAAAAAGGATTGTCAAAAAAAAAAATTATCTAGAGGATTGTCCTATGGAATATATATATATATATCTAGAGGATGGACTATTGTCCTATTTTTAGAACAGCCTGTACCGATCAAACTAATAAAAGTTTGATAATTTATAATATTATTTATAATATAATTTATGTGTATACATAGGCTTAGAGAAACACATATTTAAGATTTTACAAAAAAAAAATTAATTTTTTCAATGCTTGGTACAGTATGGGTTAAAAGAATATGTCGAAGTTTTCGCTCGAATTGAAAAAAAAAAAAAATTCTATCTAGTTTTAGATTTTTTGATAAAGCCGGGTATAAAGTTTCGTGAAAATCCATTAATATTTATGGCTACTAATCGTGTACACAAGAAATCTGATCACAGACGGACATCACTCCAAAACGTGTTCAGGAGGTCTTAAAACACATATTGACATCAAGATCTCGAATTCGAAAATTTCGTGCCGTGATAGTGTCGTGCAAATTTTCTTCAAAAATTTTAGACTTTGTTTTTAATGCGTAATGTAAACACCACAATGGACCTTTTCAGTTTGTTGTTTGATGGTTGTGCCATCAAATTTAATTTTGAAAAATTTCCGCGACCATAAAAGCTTAAAAAACGTTGCTCTAAGCCAGTGGTCTTCAAACTTCTAACGCCTTCGGAACCCTACGCTTAAAAAAATTTTTTTTGGACCCCTAGTACAAAAAATATGCCCCGTAAGCATAGTAACGTAACAGAAAATCTCTGTGCCCCCTCTCCCTTCGCAAAAATGTTTTGAGACTACATTTACAAAAATTAACTACCGAAGACTTCAAATTAATTTTGACCATTATAATCATAAACCCAAATACTAAATACAAAAATAAATTATTAAAAACATGTTATTCAGATTTTTTATTGAATACAGCTGAGATGAATTTGCTGGCTCTAAAAAGCCGCCACTGCAGTGAAACATACAAGCATATTTGTAGGCATAAATGCAAGAAAATTCAAAATTCAGAATATATCTAATTCAGAAGTAATACTAGAAGTAACTAAATTTAATGACTTGAATGCGCTTACTTCTTACTACACAACTTTTGAAAATCAGGCTTAATTGTTGTCATTTGCAAACGCATTTCAAATTCTGCATCTAATTTGTTCCTGTATTTAATTTTAGTGCTGACATAACTCGAAAAAGATCGTTCGCAAAGATAGGTAGTAACAAAGGGCATAAGAATTTTTACTGCTCGATTAGACACTTCCGGGTATTCTTTGTAAACTTTCAGCCAAAAACCCAATAGTTCTTGTTCAAATTGCATTTTTAAAGTCAAATCCATGGATATATCAATTAGTTGTTCTCTTTCCATCGGCGGTAGATCAGCATCTTCGACTTGTAGAAATGGATTTTGAACCCAGTTATATGACTGTTTGGGAGTCGGAAAATATTCTCTGAAACTTTCCTGCAAATTCGATAAATGTTCGATAATGAACTTTTGGACAGTTTCATTAAGACTAAGAACTGAAAACTTTGAGCAGCAAGAGGAGAATATATTATAAACTTTACTAGTAATTGGAAGAAAGAGAGGGAATCGGTATCTCTACAGCACAGTATAGATATTTTAAAATGTGCATACAATTTATGAATTTCAGTTTTTAAAAGAAAATTTAATTTAATTATCGAAATTTTTGAATAACAAAAAATTTAATAAAAGTGTTATAAAATCTTATAACATAACAAAAATCTGAAATTTATTAAAAACAGTCGCGGAACCCCTGAAAACGTTTAGCGGAACCCAGTTTGAATATCACTGCTCTAAGACTTATGGCGGGCGTTGCGACTTGGGCAGTGGAACCCTGTCCCTGTATATGCCTTTCTGACAATTAGAATATTTCCTAATAATAAACTGGTTTACAGCGTAAAATGCAGAGCTAATCAAGATAAATAAACAACATGCGTACGTTTCGGAAATCTGTTGGATTTCCTTTATCGGTGCAAAAAGTCTGGACCTAAATGCCCAAATAAGCGCAAGATAATGTCGGCCAAACTGAAATGGTTAAACGTCATCACAATATATTAACGCCGCCTAGTGGCACGAAAGGAAAAAAAAATAGGAAACGAGGAAATATTAACATGAGACACAAACAAACAAAATAAAAAAGGCAGAAAATATGAACTCAAAGATACAAAAAATTAGACATGGTCATTCCACATCTAATTTGTGTCTCAACCCAAATCTAATTATGATCAAAGGTGGTAAAGGAAATCAAATTGTTATTATAGGTAAAGATATATGATAGGTAATGATAAAGATAGGTATGATGAAAAAAAATTGATAATTTATTTGACGAGGGACCATACCAATCTATCAAAAATATTCCGGCAGTGAATCAACTAAAATAAAAAATGTCACATTTTCTAGGATTATTCTTGTTAACTTTAAAAACTATACAATTTATGAATTTCAGTTATGAATTTCAGTTCCTCCAATTGCAAACTGTGCTACATTTTATACTCTACCTAAAGTTCGTAAAGTTGACATTCTGTTTCGGCCTGCTGTTTCTAATATTGGCACTGCTTCTTATCTTTGGTAAATTGCTTGGTTCTCGTTTTTCTTCCTTACTTTGTAGCAATATTTATACTACTAAGAATTTTTATGACCTTTATCAGCAAAATTCGTAATTTTAAAACTGATAACCGTATTATGGCTTATTTTGACGTCAAGTCACTCTTTACACTAATGTTCCTGTTGAAGGTGCTTTGTTATGCCTTAGGAAAAGGTTGCGGAATTTTCATTTTTTTTTTAGTTTGAAGTTGATGATCTCATTTATTTGTCACGTACTCGTTTATCTAGGAACACTATTGTCTTTCAAGGGGATTACTTTGAAATATCTGGGGGCTTGGCCATGGGTAATCCTCTAATTCCACTTTTATGTGATATTCATATGCTTTATTTTGCATTGTTTAACCTTATTCAGTTTCCCTTTTATGTTAGGTAGGTGGCTGATTATTTTGTTGTTTTTGATCAGTCTAATGTTGATTTACAGTGCTCTTTCCATTATGAATTATTTTATTCAGTTTACCCGTGAAATTAAATGTAATAATCCTCTTTCTTTCCTGAATGAGTCATTCGCAATGGAAATTCATTTACAACCACTGTTTACTGTAAGCCTTTTGCCATTACATTTTACCCCCCCCCCCATAATAATTCTTATCATCCCCCTAATCAAAAAATTGCCGCATTCAATATCTTTGTCTACCGTGCTGTTAGATTATGCTCTGCTTTTGACTTAGTCTAAACTGGATTATATAAAAACTGTCGCCTTAGATCGTGAATTCTCGCCGAATATTATTCATTGTACTTTTTCCAAATTTCCTAAACTTCCTCAGTTCAAGGAAGTAAGGAAGTTCCAGTTAAAGTTTTTAGCAATATTGTATGCCTTCCTTTCTATCCCAAAATTAGTCATAAAACTGCTAGAATTTTAAATAAGTTTGACTTCAAAGGTGATATTCTTCCCTATCAATAAAATTAAATATTCATTTCTTTAGGATCCTTTTGAAAAGTTCAATAATTGGAGCATTTGTCAAATTCCTTGTCAATGCGGATATAGGTCAAACTAAACGCGACTTAAAGTACATCTTAAAAGAACATCAAACTTATGTAAAAATCAAGAAATTAATAAATATTCTATCGCTAATCGTTGTTGAATGACTAGTCATCAGTTTGATTTTTCTTCGGGCCTCCATTATTCAAAACTGCTCTTCCGTTTTCTATTTGGATTTCTTTGAATCTTTTCATATTAATAAAAATTCCAGTAATCTAGTTAATGGTTTGTCAATGACTCCATATTTCAATGTATGGCATAACCACGGTTTTTTTTTTTTTTCTTTTACCTCATGCTCATATTTCCTATTTTTATTGTTCTATTTCCCTTTCGTGCCAATAGGTGGCACCACTATATTGTGATGTCGTTTAGCCATTTCAGTTTGACCGACATTGCCTTGAGCTTATCTGGGCGTTTAGGTCCAGACTTTTTGCACTGATGAAGGAAATCCAGTTAATTTCCGAAACGGACGTATGTTTATTTATCTTGATTTGCGCTACATTTTACGTTGTAAACCGGTTTATTATTGATTGTGCCCAAATTCACGTGCTTTACTTAGAATATTTCCTTTCGGACAATTCCAATTCTAATTCTTACTTTTTGATCTCGTGCATCAGAATCGCAAACTCGAAATTTTGTATTTCCGTTCCACAATCCCATTTTTTTTTTCTTCAGGTTTAGAAGCGGGTCAGGTCCATTTCATTTTCTTTGCACTGCCCACACAAAAAATTTCCCTTCAGTGGTGCAATGCTAACGACTGGCAAAGACGCCAACCTTAGTGGAGTTATACCTTGAAGGCCTCTGCCGTCCAGACGGAAGAGCAATATACCTAATGGAAAGAAGGTTTACCGGGGTACTTCTTGCTTGACACGCGTGTTGCGAAAGTTGATAAGAACTTGAGATGAAAATGATTGTTATAGTTCCTGGCCCACGTACACACACACGCATTTTCCCGCCGATTTCATTTGTGTTTGAGCATAATGTGGTTCCTCTGAATGTTTTAAAAAAAAATCTGATGTAGGCAACACATGACTTTCCTTATATAATGTAATGAATTTACTACTTTTACAGTAAAAAAAATAGGGTTTTTTTTATAGTAGATACTAATATTCTTTCCAAGATATTGAATTTTCGACAATTAGTGGTCATTTTCATTGATTTAGCGTCATTTTTATCCATTTGGCAAGATTTTCGTTAATTTGGCAACATTTCAAAAAGTCGGCAAGTTGGCGACATTCCGCCAATTTTGTCGCCAAAATCTCGCCAAGCGTTATGGACGAAGAAATAAATTATTCTTACAGCAGATAAATGATTATTGGCGTTCAAATACAAAAGTATTACTCAAAGTATCTTTTTTCATGAATGGAACGAGTTAGATCCACGAGAATGATATCACCCAATTTATCGCATGATATTGCATATGAAAAGTGAACATGTTTCTCAATAGGATTTTTTTTCTATTTTATATGACTTTTTGATATTTTTTTTTGAAAAATGTGCAATATCTCGAGAACGGTTCATGTTAGCGTTCTAAAATTTATGTCAATCGTTTTCTAATGAAAAATTACATAAGAAATGTCTATTTGCGTAACTTTATTAGTGGTTTTGATTTTTTGACGATTTTTTCAAAATTTCATTCGAAAATGTAGGGGGGTTCTGAACATTCGATTGCGTATAAAAACAATAGGCTTCCAGTGTTTACGGATTGTGATTTTTGTACCAAATTTGGTTCGAATCGGTCCATTCGTTCGTCAGTTATCGTCTCCACAGACCCACTGACACACACACACACACAGACAGACATCACTTCAAAAATGTTTGATTCGTGATCAGGGATGCTTGAAACGTGCTCTCCCGTCGAAAACTCGAATTCGAATTTTCGACCCCGTCACAATACTTTACTTATACATTATGTATATAAGGAAAGTAAAAATATCTGGCAGGCCGCCACTCGTCTTTTTCATGTACAAGGTAGGATAAAAAATTTCGGAGACTGTGTTGATATCTCCAAGCCTGATTGGAGGACAGGGGAACTATTTTACCGTGGCCTAAAGGCACATGTGACGCGAAATGTGAAAAGGAAGAAGCAGGTCCGCAGAGCAGGGGTTTTCCAGACAATGCGTGTCGGTGAACTGTAGTCGTTCGCGTTCGTCGGAAACGGAAATGGTGTTTGAAGAGCAACGTGCGAATATCCAATTCTGCCAGCGTTTGGGGAAATCGTTGGCAGAAACATTGCACCTGCTGCAAGAGGTTAGTTCTAGAAACTTTTCGAATTTTATAAATGGGCTAAGAACTGCACGAGTTGCATGCCTTTTCCAAAACTTTCATAAGAGGGCTATATATACTCGCCATCGTTCAGTTGGATTGTCAATGTAGTACAAGTAAAACATTAAAAAGAACAAAAAAATGTCGAAACTTTTCTTTGTCGCACACAAACAACATACATCAAAACAAAATTATTCACTATTTTTCTAAATGCAACCTTTATACATACTATTGATCCAGGAAAGATGGGGAAAGTATTCCACTCTAATTTTTAGTTTCTGAAAAATCAATAAAATTGAATGTCGTTATAAATAATTTTTAAAAGTTGGGATTGAGTAACAACTGTTGCTAGACGGCATTGTACTTTTATACCTAACACTCTAAATAGCTCGTTATTTTTGGTGTGCATTAAAATACTAGGGTCCCAGACTCTTTTTATCGGTGCCAGGGGCTTAAAATTGTGCTGAAAATCGCAACTCGAGTTTTTGACGGATTTACACGTTTCGAGGACTCTAGAACTAAATAAAAAACTATTTTTTAGCATGACGTCTGTCAGTCTGTGAAATGTAATGTATCCACTCTAGCTGAAAAACTAAATGACCCAATTTCACAAAATTTAGTAGATAAATAACATATGGAATATTTTGGTGCTGATTATAGATTTTGGTATAATTCGGAAAGAAAAAAAAAATTTTTTTTTTTTTACGAAATAGTTCGCAAAAATTGCCAAAATTACTATAGTTCGAGAGCTAGAGCACCTAGAAAGTCCAAAATCCAGTGTCATTTCAAATAATTATCTGTTTTATCAATTTAATGAATTATAACAGAAAGCAAAAAAAAAAAATGAATTTGAGTTTGTACACTGTAAAACATTCTGCAACTTTTGCTATTTTTTTTTCAACTACTTTGTTGATCATTTCGGCAAACTATCAGAATATCCGAAATTACAAGCGTTTATGAAAATTCCAGCTTCATTTCTCAATTCAGCTAATTGTCGTCGGTGGAAGCGTTATTTTTGTGTATATGTTACCGGCAATGTATGAAAGCCGGCATTCTATAGAATACCTAGGCATTATATAGAATACCTAAAACTGGTCGGCAATCTATGAAACGATTAAAATTTCACAGATTTCCTAGGCATTCTATAGAATGCCAAATGACAAACCGGCAAAGTATGAAATACATCTCCGATTCATTCCTTTTTTCACATTTTGCCTAAATAGCATTTGTCATTCTATAGAATGCCTAGGTATTATATACAATGCCTAGGGAAAGTATATAATAATTCTCATATTTCATACTTTGCCTAAAAACGGCCGGTATTCTATAAAATGCCTAGTTATTCTATAGAATGCCGGCATTTCATACATTTCCGGTAACATATATATATCATTTACTTGTATTATAAATACCAGAGATTGATCATTTATTGAAAATGGTCTGCACAGCAAATGCGAAAATAAAATTGTCTGAAGTGAAAGTTTGAAATCAAAATTGACTCTATGGCAAGCTTGTGAAAATTATAAATAGAATATTATAAATAAAACAGGTACTAAATAGGTATGAAATACCCCTGTTCCATATATAAAAGAGTTACATGCGCTGAAAGACTGGTGAATATAATCCCCCAACTACACCCTTAGATTAAAATTTATTTTAAGTGCTATAAATCACACATGCAATACAGGCACCCAAGGAACTTATCACCATGCTTCCTGCACAAACATACATATTGTAAATGCATGAATAGTGTATAAGATGAAATGTCTCAAATAGAACTCTGGCTCCCCAAATTTGTTTTATATGAAGATGAATATAATTGAAAAAAGTGAAAAGCATTTCCAAAACCATGTACGTTATCAAGAGCCACACCTGGTTCGGCAATGCTTAACTTCTACGTTTCTGTGTGCACAACTGTATATATATATATATAAATAAAAAATACATAAAATGACTTAAAAAGCCAATTTCCCTTCTAAATATTTAAAAGAACATTATGTATACAACGGTAAAGCGCCATGCTGCTTTATACGAGTGTATAACTAAATAATCTCCCAAAAAGGACAAGTACCTATATACCCATAAAGATGTTAAAAGAGTATCTATGAAGTGACGGCTGGGGGGAGTAGCGACCCCTAACTCTCCGGTTAAAGCTTTTACTGCCATGGCGAAACGCTCCCGGTAGCCGAAACCTTCAAACCACATCCAACAAGACACTCACCATTACCTCAATAAACGTAAAAACACTTTAAAAACATAGTCATTAATATAAAAACCCTTAAATTGCTTTAAACAACACATGTAACTATCCAAAGATCTGAAAAAGGGGACAAAATCCCACATCAACATATTAAAACTATTGTATGGAATCTTTAAAGAAGTGGTTATATTATGTATTTTCAAAACGATATTAAAACACCATAAAAGAAATGTACAAATAAAATATTTTTCCCAAACCTGACTGTAATAGCAATGGAAACTATATTGACTCGAACCATGAAGCTACTAGTGCATGAAATCATTAATAATGTGGTTATTTTTTTATATACTACAAATAAACCAAATATCAATTTGAGGCCATAAAACGACTAATGTATGAAATCATGCACAAGGTGGTTATTTAGTATAATTCAATAATAAACCAAATGGCAATTTTGCCATTTCTAAAAGTGAATAAAACCCAACTTTTAAAATTCACCATAATTTTCACACTAAAAAAGCTTCCCCATTCTCATAGAACTTTTTCAACATAGTCCTTTCAAGCAATCCTGAATGAATAATCAAGTATACAATACGCGAAACTTTCCATAATTCAACTATACCTGACATTCCATTATAACATAACAATGTACCACATGTGACTAACCCATCTACCATACAGACACTCAAAACACCAAAAAAGTTAATCATCAATAGAACAATAAAGAATCCCCAATTACAACCAACCAGCTCTAAACGACTTCTCACAAGTCCAGGTTTTAAATCATTTCTTAAACTGTTAGGGATATCAAATCTTTTCCAAAATAGCACTTTCTTGTCTTGGTCACAGTTAATCCATGAAAATCTGAAACAATCTTTATCAAAAAAACAGGGGGATAACCTTCCTTAATAGCCTCTCTCAATAAATGGATATCGCTTGTGTATTGATCCAAACTTGAAGAATTCAATAACTTATGACGTGATAATTGATTTATAATCAAATTTCTGAAAATGGTACGATGTAAACACGTGGTCCATGACGTCATAAACTTTATGTCGAAATCAAAAGATTTACGTTTGTCATAAATATGGTAATGCTGGGAAGTAAAAGGTCTCATATTGTAATATCCAAGAAGTTGAGACTTAGATTCGCATTGCATGGTGTTGTCAGTAAAGTCAATGATGTTGGATAAAAATCGAAATTCAGGGTATAACTATAATACTCAAATCCACATAACTGCATATATATATATATATATATATATATATATATATATATTCATGATTATGTGGTATTTTATGTTTTAAAGTTGAATTTTGTCGTATTTGGTATTTTTTCTGTTATTCTCGTTTATTCCGTTGTTGGGCACAGATTGCATAAAATTTTAACCACGTGTTTTTATGCAATCATAGAAACAACGGATTTTAGTATATCTGTCTAGAATGTGCCTCTGAAGACGTTTCTGGCAGATATACTATTCTTTAATGTATTTTCCTTGTCCTGGCCTCTCCGTGCTCTGCTTTTCCGGCCCTTCCTCGTTGCTTTTTGCTATTAATTAAATACACGCTATTTTATTGCCCGCGGTTTGATACTGTGTTTACTGATTTGCACTTTCGTATTTGTTATTTTAATGTATATATAATTATAACTATCAGGAACTTTACTCCCCATTATGGACCCCGGTCGTCCAATTAGATACTCTAAGTCCTCTGGACGAGTCGGACGGCCTGGGGCTTTCACACTCCCCATTATGGGCGCGGTAGCCCATTGGTTAGCGCGCTTTAGTTGCACTCGGTAGGCCCGGGTTCGATTCCAGCCGCTGCCAAAACTGCCGTCGTGTTCACGCGGAGTACGATCACGTTAAACATGTGGGTCCGTAAGTCCTTCCGAGAGGTTGGTGGTAGGGGAAGGAGGGTACGGTCCCTGTGGATGCCTCCCCCACTGGGTTCCGGTCTAAATTGGGTGGCACTTCCCGGCCGTCCAAACAGTTACCTTACACCTTTCTGGTAGGTCGGACGGTCTGGGTCTCAACAACAACAACACTCCCCATTATGGACAGCTGATTCCCGTGAAACTTTCAGTACCACGCTTGCAAATGTTTTACAGTGTAGGAAAGTCATGTGCTGCTCACATCAGATTTTTTTTTTTATTTACGAAATCCTGTTTTGCATTTTGAGTGATTGCCCACTTCAGATTTCTCTCTCTACCTCTCCGCTGCTAAAAAAGATATTCTTTCGGCCAGAGTTCTGAATAAGGAAATGCCCTGCCTTCTATCGGGGTCGATGGTGCCTGCGAAAATTTCGCTCCGTACATGGTAAAGGGGACACAGGACCGTTCAATGGGAGTGAGAAACAAGATTCAGATGAGCTCAAAAAGAAAACGTATTTTCAGACGTGTGACATGGGTTTCAAGCACATTTGCCCTCTTTCCTGGGTGCCACGGTGTTGGTTTGCTTGTTGTTCCCGCCACTCCTTCTTCTTCTTCTCTCTAGGTGAAATTATTATCTGGTCCGACACTTTGAATTCGATCGTTTTTTTTTTTTTTTTTGACCGGAGGTCTGTTCTTTAGGTTAATTACGTGTCGGAAAAGTGTTGGGTCAGTAAACCTATTATTCTGTGTGCTTTTCTTTCGGCTGCAAATTGTTTTAATTACATAATGACCTATCAATCACCGCTTCGAAAGTACACTTTCCCTGCATACATAGTATGTATAATGTGTAAAAGAGTGTGACGAGGTCAAGAATTTAGATATATTTGCTGAGCAGTAACTAGTGATCAGAGGAGGTTTTTTATTTATTTATTTTTTCCCCCTTCTGGATCCTTTTTCTACAATTATTTTGTTACTGGTCGCGACCCCAACCCAGTCGCTTTTTGAAAACAAAAATCATTAACTTACATTGAAGTGATTTTTACCCTATAACAGGGCGTTACATAAAAGTGATCAACTGAACATCGCTTACCACCTCCGTGGACTGTGCTTTACGCGGCGGAGCTAAAATCATGCATTACATAGTTACCAGGTTCGACTAAAATCTAATCAGCGGCAGGGTAACCCACCAGTGACTTACCTACCAAATTTTATGAAATTTGGTCAATTAGTTTTTGAGTTAGAGAGGATGCATACATCGCACACACATACACAGACGTCACGCTAAAAATAGTGTTTTCGTGTTCTAGTGTGCTCGAAACGTTTAGACGTCGAAAACTCGAATTACGATTTTCGGCACAATTCAATATTTTCTCTATACATTACCATGCATTGCAGGGAAAGTAATAAGCATTTTTCATAGTATATAGCAAGCATTTTATTAAAAGAAATCTTATTTTGCTAAAATATTTCCTGTTATTTTAGATTAAATACTTAAATCTCATAAAATCGACGTAGGTCCTAGAATTTTATTCTGGATAGCATGTATGTTTCGAACAAAAGGAATTGAAAATTTGCATGAAATTAAAACTGGTGGTTGAAATTTGCTCTTGTTTTGTTTTTTGTCATTTACAAATGTTATTATAATTGGTCAACATTGGCCAAAACGAAATTAGGGGACTGAAGACTATAAACACATGCTTTGAGATGAGAAATCAGTAGATTCTCAGATAACATGTATTTGGTAGATTTTTTTAAAGGGCATTTTGCCACTGTTTTCTGTATTGATTTCAGTCTTAGGTTTACTGATGTATCAAGTTAAGATTATGATTTTGTTTGTTATCTGACAACTAGCACCTGTTGTTCATGGTTGAAGCGATTTTACAGCAGATATTTCAGTACAATTTGAAGCACAAATTTCTTTTCAGGTGAACACCCTACATTTATTTCAAATCGATATAAAAAAAAAAAATAAAAAATGATGTGGGCAACACATGACTTTCTCTGAAGAATCGAAATTATTTTCTTATTTCATTACGTATTGAGTTTAATTGCAGAAAATAACATGGATACTTTTATAATATTATATTTAATTTGCCTCTATAATGCATCTTCGTTTCATTTGGGAGGGGACGTAACAACTAAGTTTCAAGAAATTCTATTCTATTAGCTTTTTAACTGCAGTGAAAAACGTCGTCAGTTCTTTAAAATTAAAAATTTAAATATTTCGAGAATGGTCTTAGAATAATAGGGTTCTTTTTGTCGTCAAAAAGTGCGTATAAAGCAAGCATTTAATTGATACATTTGAGCATATGTAGTCATTTATTTTAGATCGGATATTTTGGATTTGCAAAAAAGGGTAGATTCTTTTTTTCTGAATCATACCAAAATATAGCCAGCACCATGGTATTCCACAAGAGACTTTACCAAATTTTGCGTAATTTGGTCAATTAGTTTGTCAGCTGGAGTACATACATACGATTTTTGCGGGCCATTTCGCAAAAACAAGACAGATTCCTTTTTCCTGAATCGTACTAAAAAATTCGGGGAACTAGATCCTTCCCCCCCCCCCCCGAATCGTACTTTTGGGAATTTAATTACGTACCCAAAAAGTTATCGACAACCTGGTGCTAATCGTCAAATTAGTACCAAGGTAACGCACAGGTGACTTATCTACCAAATTCTGTGAAATTTGATCTATTCGTTTTTCAGCTAGAGTGGGATACGTATAATTTTTGCGGGCCATTTCTCAAAAGAAAAGGGAAGGGGGGGGGCAGGATCAATTATCCCTAATCGTACCAAAATCTAATCAGCACCAGGGTCACCCACAAGTAACTTATCGTCCAAATGTTATGAAATTGGGTCCATTAGTTTTTGAGTTAGAGTAGATACGTACATTGCACAGACACACAGACGTCACACTAAAAATAGTTTTTTCGTATTGTTTCAAAACGTGTAGATCTGTCGAAAACTCGACTTGCGACTTTCGACATGATTTCAATGCTTTCCCTAGGCATTACCATATGCATTCCAAGGAAAGTAAAAATCTGATGTGGGCAGAACATGACTTTCCCTGCAGACTCCAATTCATCTTCTCTTTATTCCATTATAATAATTCATTAAATTTAGTTTAATTGCACTAAATAACACACATAAATAATGGACTCAACATTGGCATACCAATAATGCGAGAAAACTAAAATATCTCGAGAACGGGTTGCACAATAGTTTAATTTTACAAAATAGCGCCCACAATTATTTAAAATGACATTGAATTGGCATTTTTAACTCAATTTTCGTTCTCAGTTGGTGACTGGACGTTTTTTCAACAGTGGTGCAGCGTAAATGCGAAAAAACTAAAATATCTCGAGAACGGCTAGTCCTTGTGTAATGTACTTGGTCTTATTCTTTTCATTGTTGAAAATTATGTATAAAACAAGCATTTAATTGGTATATTTGAGCATGCGCAGTATTTTATTTTAGATTTTGACAATTTTTGCGGGCCATTTCGCAAAAAGAAGGCAGGTTATTTTTTTTCGAATCGTACCAAAATCTAATCACCACCAGGGTAACTCACAAGTGACTTATATACCAAATTTTGTAAAATTTGATCCATTAGTTTTTCAGCTAGAGTGGATACAGGAAATTTTTGAGGCCATTTCGCAGAAAAAGACGGGTTCTTTTATCCCGAACCATACCAAAAACTAATTAGCACCAGGGTCACACCCAAGTGACTTATCTACTAAATATCATGAAATTCAGTCCATTAGTTTTTGAGTTAGAGTGGATACATACATTGCACAGACACACACACACACCGACGTCACGCTAAAAATAGTTTTTTCGTATTCTAGAGGTCTCGAAACGTGTAGATTCGTCGAAAACTCGAGTTGCGATTTTCGACATGATTCCAATACTTCCCTATACATTACCATGTATTTAAGTAAAATTCTGATGTGGGCAGCACATGACTTTCCCTGCAGACTTAAATTCATATTTTCTTTATTTCTTTAATAATTCATTAGCTTGAGTTTAATTGCACCAAATAACACTAAATTTGCATTTTTAATTCAATTTTTGTTTTTATTTGGTAATTGGACATTTTTCCGATAGCGGCGTAACAAAAATGCAAGAAATCTCAAATATCTTGAGAACGGTTAGTCCTAAAGTATAATGGAGTGTGTTATATTTTTTTCTCGTCAAAAATTGCGTATAAAGCAAGAATTTAATTGATACATTTCAGCATACGTAGTCTTTTTATTTTTTAGATTTTGACGATTTTTGAGGGCCATTTCGTAAAAAAAGGCAGGTTGTTATTTTCCGAATCGTACCAAAATCGATTCAGCACCAGAGTGTCCCACAAGTAACTTATCTACTAAATATTGTGAAATTTGGTCAATTAGTATTTTAGCTAGGGTGGATACATGAAGTTTTCCCCCGCTATTTCGTAAAAAAAGGAGGGTTCTTCTTTTCCGAATCGTACCAAATTCTAATCAGCATCATAGTATCGTGCAAGTAACGTATCTACCAAATTTAGCGAAATTTGGTAAATTAGTATTTTAGCTAGAGCGGATAAATGAAATTTTTACGGGCCATTTCGCAAAAAAAGGCGGGTTCTGTTTTTACGAATCATACCAAACACTAATCAGCTCCAGGGTCACATCCAAACGACTTACCTACCAAATTTTATGAACATCGGTACATTAGTTTTTGAGTTAGAGTGGATAAATACATTCCACAGACACACAGACAGACACACACACAGACGTCACGCTAAAAATAGTTTTTTTGTATTCTAGAGGTCTCGAAACTTGTAGATCCGTCGAAAACTCGAGTTGTGATTTTCGGCATGATTTCAATACTTTCCTTATACATTACCATGGATTGCAGGGAAAGTAAAAATCTGATGTGGTCAGCACATGACGTTCCCTGCAGACTTATATTCACGTTCTCTTTATTTTAATTAAATTTAATTCACTTTTAATTCAATTTTCGTTCCCATTTGATAACTGGACTTATATTCAAAGGTGGTGTGGAGAAAATACGAAAAAACCAAAATATCTCGCGAACTGCTAGTCCTAGTGTAATGGGGTTGGTCTTATTCTTTTCTTATGCTTGTTAAAAATTACGTATTAAACAAGCATTTAATGGAGATATTTGACATACGTAGTTTTTTATTTTAGATTTTGGCGATTTTTGCAGGCCATTTTGCATAAAAAGGCAGGTTCTTTTTTTCCGAATCGTACCAAAATCTAATCAGCACCAGGGTGTCCCACAAGTGACTTATCTACCGAATTTTATGAAATTCGGTTCTTTAGTTTTTCAGCTAGAGTGGATACAAGTTTTTGCGGACCATTTCGCAAAAAAAGTCAGGTTCTTTTATCCCGAATCGTGCCCAAAAACTAATCAACACCAGATTCGCCTATAAGTGACTTACCTACCAAATTTTATGAAATTCGGTCCATTAGTTTTTGAGTTAGTGTGGATACAAAATCTGCATAGACAGACAGACACACAGACGTGAAGCTAAAAATGGTTTTTAACACTTTACAACAAAGTTGAAAAGTGTTTATGACGTTGTTCATTCTGTCTGCCTGTCTGTCTGTCTGTTTGTCCGTTAGCACGATAACTGCCGTAAAAATGACTTGATCAAAATGAAATTTTAGTATGTTGTTCAGACGGTCTGTAGCACCTATGGGAATATAAATGAATAATATCACCCAATTAGTTTTGGATTGAACCCGGGTTGAAAAAATAAAATACATTGAGCCCTATGGGACCTAATTTTTCAAACATTTTTTAAGCGGATTTAAAATTCACAAATTGCTTCGAAAATTTTAGGTAATATTCAAATTGTTCCATAAAATATATAAAAAAAAAATTCAGCAAAATATATTCAGTAGTTTTTTAAATAAAAATTAAAATAATAATTACACCTCTTATATGAAGCGATCACGTGACCATGATATGAAAATATCACGTGACCCACTTCAAAATGATATATGGCATCCATCTTGTCTCAAAATCGTGGTTTTTTAAGTTCTTTTTAATTCATATTGAGTGTTGTATCCGTTTTAAAACCACTTTATTTTTGCTTAAATTCTGTGCATCTACATACTGAAACAACGCAATTACAATATATTTGAGTTTAAATGATCATCCAAATTTGATTATTTCTACAACGAATCCTATTTTTCACTTATGTAAAATGTAAACAGAAAAATATGTAGGATGAGTTGCATAAGAATTGCTATATTTCTTTAACGCAAAAGTATTTAGCTCATGGAGTCTGCATAGATGATATGAATGAAATATTCATTGATTTTACAAAGAGAAGGACGATTTTTTTCGATGAAGTTTTTAGCATAGAGTTTAATTACTTGTAGTTCCATGGTCTTAATTTTTAAATAAAATAAATTATTATAGTATTGTGATGAATGAAATGAATGGGAAAAAGTTATAAGTGAAATGTTTTTATAGCGAGATTCAGGCGTGTTATTTTTTCTATGACGTCATTTGAATGAATTTCAGTTGTTTTCGATGAAGTTTTCAAATATAATAAATTATCGTAATATTATGATAGTTTTAAAAATATTACTGAGGAATGTATCGCATTTTAGAAATGTGTAAACCAGGCAATTTATATTTCAATTCCGTCATTTGAATGAAGTTCATTTTTTTCAATGAAGTTTTAAAAGTAATAAGTTTTCAAATATATATATTAATGTAGTGTTGTGATAAGTTTTAAAATATTACCGAGGAATGTATTGCATTTTAGACTTGTTTAAATAAAATTGCATTGAAGTTGGAAAGTGTTTCATAATCAATGCTTTACAGCATGATTGATCTTTCTTGTTTCGTATTCTAGAGGTTTTGAAACGTGTAGATCCGTCGAAAACTCGAGTTGCGATTTTCGACATGATTCCAATACTTTCCCTATACATTACCATGTATTGCAGGGAAAGTAAAAAATTGAAGGATGTCACTTGACTAAAGAAAAGTCTGGAAATGTGAAAAAAATAATTTGGAGATTTTATCTAAAATACAGATTTTTATTTGCCAGTTTGAACCCTGGTGTATATACATTCTAAATGTCTATGTAATCAAGATTGATTCTAATTTTATACAAAAACCGAATAATATCATTATCTTCAAAGAATACTCTTTTAAAAGGATCAGTACATGTCCGTTTTTAAGAATTGTCGGATTAGAAAAGTTTCGCTCTTTACTTTTACTTCCCTGCAATACATGGTAATGTATAGGGAAAGTATTGGAATCATGCCGAAAATCGCAACTCGAGTTTTCGACGGATCTACACGTTTCGAGACCTCTAGAATACGAAAAAACCATTTTTAGCCTGACGTCTGTGTGTGTGTCTGTGTGTCTGTGTGTCTGTCTGTCTGTGTGTCTGTCTGTGCAGATTTTGTATCCACTCTAACTAAAAAACTAATGGACCGAATTTCACAAAATTTTGTAGGTAAGTCACTTGTGGGCGGGGCTGATGCTGATTAGTTTTGGGTACGATTCGGAATAAAAGAACCCGCCTTTTTTGTGGAATGGCCCGCAAAAGCTTGTATCCACTGTAGCTGAAGAACTAATGGACCGAATTTCACAAAATTCGGTAGATAAGTCACGTATAGGTTACCCTGGTGCTGATTAGATTTTGGTACGATTCAGAAAAAAATAACCTGCCTTTTTTTGCAGAATGGCCCGCAAAAATCGTCCAAATCTAAACTAGAGAACTACGTATGCTCAAATATATCCATTAAATACTTGTTTATTACGTAATTTTTAGCGAAGAAAAGAATAAGACCAACCCCATTACATTAGGACTAGCCGTTCTCGAGATATTTTAGTTTTACGTATTTTCTCTACGCCACCTTTGAAAATAAGTCCGGTTACCGAATGAGAACGAAAATTGAATTAAAAGTGAAATAAATTTAATTAAAATAAAGAGAACATGGATATAAGTCTGCAGGGAAAGTCATGTGCTGCCCACATCAGATTTTTTACTTTCCCTGCAATACATGGTAATGTATAGGGAAAGTATTGGAATTATGTCGAAAATCGCAACTCGAGTTTTCGACGGATCTACACGTTTCGAGAACTCTAGAATACGAAAAAACCATTTTTAGCGTGACGTTTGTGTGTGTGTCTGTCTGTGTGTCTGTCTGTGCAGATTTTGTATCCACTCTTAACTAAAAAACTAATGGACCGAATTTCATAAGATTTGGTAGGTAGGTCACTTGTGGGCGAGTCTGGTGTTGATTAATTTTGGGTACGAGTCGGGATAAAAGAACCTGCCTTTTTTTTTGCGAAATGGCCCGCAAAAGCTTGTATCCACTCTAGATGGGAAACTAATGGACCGAATTTCACAAAAATTGGTTGATAAGTCTCTTGTAGGATACCCTGGTGCTGATTAGATTTTGGTACGATTCGGAAAAAAATAACCTGCCTTTTTGAGCGAAATGGCCCTCAAAAATCATCAAAATCTAAAATAAATACATACGTATGCTCAAATATATTCATTAAATGCTTGTTTTATACGTAATTTTTAACGATGAAAAAAATAAGACCAACCCCATTACACTAGGTCTAGCCGTTCTCGAGATATTTTAGTTTTTTCGTATTTTCTCTACACTACCTTTGAAAATAAGTCCACTTAATAAATGAGAACGAAAAGTGAATTAAAAGTGAATTAAATTTAATTAAAAGAAAAAGAACGTGGATATAAGTCTGCAGGGAAAGTCATGTGTTGCCTACATCAGATTTTTATTTTCCCTGCAATACATGGTAATGTATAGGGAAAGCATTAGAATCATACCGAAAATCACAACTCGAGTTTTCGACGGATCTACACATTTTGGGACCTCCAGAATACGAAATTTTTTTTTAGCGTGACGTCTATGTGTCTGTCTGTCTGTGCAATTTATGTATCCACTGTAGCTCAAAAGCTAGTTGAATAAATATCATAAAATTTAGTAGATAAGCCACTTGTAGCCACCCTGGTACCTATTAGTTTTGACTCAAATCGGGGAAAAAAATTAACTGTTTTTTTTCTTTTTTTGCGAAATGCAAAATGGAATGTACCCACTCTTGCTGAAAAACTAATTGACCATCCCGCCTGCGGGCATGGATGTTGTAATGTCTTATTTGGGGCAGAAGTCAGACTTCTACCTTCGGGTGCCCCGAGTCATTAGACTAAACAGAAGCAGTGCACCCATTCTTCCTTAAATGTAATGTTAGGGACACGACAACAACAACAACAACTAATTGACCAAATTTCACAAAATTTGGCAGATAAGTCACTTGCGGATTACCTTGGTGCCGATTAGATTTGATATAATTATAACAAAAAAAAAACCTATCCTCTCTTCCCCCCTCCCCCCTGAAATGGAGGGGGGAGGGGAAACGAAAGACTAATGAATTTGAGTGTATAGGGTAAATCATGTGCTGCCCGCATCAGATTTTTTAGATTGTAAAATTAATTGAACCTCTCATTATGTATTTGAATGGCTTATATTTAATTAGATGCATTAAGTTTTGTTTTTCGCCCTACCTGTATTCAGCGACCACCTGTCTAAAAGACCTCTTTATGGAGACCCCATAAGGGGTCGCCATGAGCAGGTTTCACTAGTATCAATCTTTTCCCAAGGTACTGAAAATAAAATCTGCAACATGCTATTTGAAAACCATCATCTCGAAATCTGCTATTATCTAGAACGCGATAACACCGCTAGAGTAGATTTTGATAGCTGGTATGCAGTTTCGATCCTTATCGGTTTGTTTTGTTCGAGGTGTTGAGCTGAAAATTGTTTAAAATGGTTTCAAAACTGCTATTCCGAAACGCAAATGGATGCCAGGACTTATTTCCGTAACACATTATGTAATGCTTTGAATTATTGTGCACCCTGCTCGAAGTATAGAATTGCCATACCTTGTTGCATTTTCTATGTCGAGCAGTATGTATCAAGAAGGATGAATAAATTGTGTTATTCTTTTTAAAATATATTTTTTTAACCATTTTATTACTTTTCCTATATACATTATAAAATATGTATAGAGAAAGTATTGAGTCGAATTCGCGTTTTCAGTGGAAGAGCACGTTTTAAGCATCCCTGGAACTCGAATCGAATGTTTTTGAGATAAACTGTCTGTGTGTGTGCGTATCAGTGAGTCTGGATGCGGTTATCTCATGAACGAATGGTGAATAACGAAATAAAAAAAAGTGACTTTTTATTGAAATTAAATATGCTTACGGCTCATACACGGGTAATGAAATCATTACAAAATCAACGCCGCAGGACCCATCAATGGTTAGCAATTGCACATTGAATTTTCAAATCAGTAGTTGGTGAACCCCCCCCCCCTGGCGGCAATGCATGCTTGTATACGTCTAGGTAAAGAATGCTAAAGTTTCCTCATGTCATCCTGCGATATATTCTTCCAGGCACTCCTCAATTGTTGCTTCAGATCTGCTGCATTTCGGGGTGCCCGAATCTGGCGCCTAGCATGTCCCACACATGCTCGATTGGCGAAAGGTCTGGTGACCTTGCTGGCCAAGGAACAGTATCAACAGCACGAAGACAGTCCACAGATACGCGAGCCGTATGTGGCGTAGCATTATTTTGTTGGAAAATGGCCCCAGAATGACGTGCCATGAAGGGTAACGCAAACGGCCGCAGGATTTCATCAACATATCGTTGAGCTGTTAAAGTTGTACGCAGGATGACTAGGGGCGACCTGCTGTCGCAAAAGATAGCACTCCACGCCATCACGGGCGCGGTAGCTCAGTGGTCAGCGCGCGGGAATTGCACTCGGTAGGCCCAGATTCGATTCCCGCCCCTGCCAAAACTGCCGCCATGTTCACGCGGAGTGCGATCACGTTAAACATGTGGGTCCGTAAGTCCTTCCGAGAGGTTGGTGGTAGGGAAAGGAGGGTACGGTCCCTGTGGATGCCTCCTCCACTGGGTTCCGTTCTAAATTGGGTGGCACTTCCCGGCCGTCTAAACAGTTACCTTACACTTTTCTGGTAGGTCGGACGGTCTGGGTTTCAACAACCCCACACCATCACACCAGGGGTAATGGCTGTGTGCCTGTGTAAAACAAATGCTGATTGGGACCGCTGGCCCTGGCGCCTACACACACGTACCCGATGGTCATTTGCTAAAAGACTGAAACGTGATTCATCGCTAAACACTGTGCAATGCCAGTCTGCTGGCAGCCATGATGCTCGACTACGACACCACTCCAAACGACTTTGTCGATGTTGTGGGGTTATGGGCAGACGTTTTAAAGGCCGCCGTGAGCGTTACCCCACCTCAACCAAGCGCCGTTTAAAAACAAAGGTTACAATTATATACCTTTTAAAAAAATTCTACGCACTCATGATCAGCTATTGCCGATCTCAAACACAGCAGTCTCTGTTACACATCGGTATTTAAAAACTATTGGACGTAGTATCTTTAATTATAACAACATTGGAAGGAATATGCACCTATTTGCCAACTCAATATGCAATTGCACTTCAAGCGACTACGTTAACAAAGACCACGGCCACATCATTACCGGCAATATGGATCTTATAGAGGACACAGATTTTAGAACAATTTTAAAACTGGGTACGAAATATCGCACCCAAGATTTTTATAAAATAGACAAGTTTTTTAGTCAAGAACTTAACGCGTTTATTTACAAACTGGCTATTAAGTACAGTCTGCCATTGTCTACTTTTGATGAATGGCGTCATCATGTAATAATGGATTTTAACTATTACTATCACATTGCATATAAAGAATTTGAAAAATACAAAGTAAATAAAAACATTCTGGATCAAGTTGTCAAAAATTACGCTATTACGTATACTGATAAGATGACGTCAAATTATACATTTACATGTATGCAATACTATATAGAGATCCTACAGAAAAATTGCAACAATGATGAGATGTATAACATGCTGAAAGTACCTCAACGGGAAATAGAAAACAAAATATGCGCCTTGTATAAACGTGCGGGTTTGGAGCTCAGACATATCAGATTTCCATATATGGTTCTTATTCCAAAACTTCACAAGTCTCCTGTTAGGTTTCGTCCAGTGACAGTGGGATTTAAAACATACTTGACTCAAGCTAATTCGAAGCTTCTTATACTGTTAAAACCAATCATGAAGACGATAATAAAAAAGGGCTCAATCATGGTAAAAAACAGCACGGATGTAATTACTAGATTACGTAATCAACCCTTGAATTTAATATACAAGAGCTTTGATTTCAAGGACCTTTTCAATAACATCAATTTAGACGACCTCTTCAAAATTATGTTAGAGATCCACAGCACCTACAATATGCAAAAATACATAGAACTGCACAAATATAAGGCTATACTGAACATAGTATTATATGAGAATATTTTAAATAATGGTAAAGATTTCTATCAACAAATAAAAGGTATCCCTATGGGGGGAGGTTGTTCCTCAATGCTGGCGGACCTCTACCTTAACAAGTACGAAGAAGGTACTTTTATTGTAAATGAAATACCTTATTTCAGATTTATGGATGACATTCTTTTAGGATGTATTAAAAACACCTCTGATTTTGATTTCAGTTTCTATCCATCATGTCTGGAATTAACGGAAACAAAAAAGATTCACGATAATGAGATTAGTTATCTTGACCTATGTATCAATTTCACTGAAAATGAAAAGATATATACAAAGCTATATGATAAAAGAAATTATTTTGATATAAACATTAATTACATCATCGATTGGAAATCGAACTTGAGCGCCAATATTTTTCGCAATATCGTTCGAAATCATTTTCTACGAAACTCAAGATTGCATACTTATAGGGATGATCGCATCAAAAGTGATAAAAAATTCATAAAGGAAGCTTTGAAACAGCACTATCCAATGGGATACCTCAAACACCACTATAATGCTGTGCACTGCAAGGAATTTAATGCATTGGATAGTGATATTGGCAACACCTATTTTATATAATATAATGGCAACGCAGCGAATGGCTCGGCACTTTATATTTGAATTGAAGAATGATCTGTCATTCGGGTTAACTTCTTATTTCAACCTGTCTCAATCCAAAATATTTTTTCTCCACTCTGTCTTTGCATTCACTTCTGGCATACGTCTCTTGCTTTGGCGTTCCTGGGAAATATGGCCACAGGCACGTAACGGTTCCGTGAGTGTTTCCTCAGGAGTAATAGCTGGCTATAAACGGGAACAAGGGGTCACAATCCCCCTTGGCCATTTGTTATTTCCCTGTTGGCACTTATTTCACATCTCGATCTTTTATGATCTTCTTATATACAAGACATTAATAGAGCTGCATTGCGCCTATATGTCTTGGCAATTTATATTGGTTTACAATCGGGTACGTTTCGTACTTTGTTATTTACAATATATATATATATATATATATATATATATATATATATATATATATATATATATATATATATATATATATATTTTTTTAAGAATTTGAATTACTTGTATTTTAAATACTTGTGACTTATCTTTTATTAAAAGTGACATGTATAAAAAATGTAGTGATTAAGGCAATAAGATCGCATTCAATAGGTCCCGGGTTCGATTCTAGATACCACCCAAAACATTCCCCGTGTCTACTCGGAATACGGGCACGATAAATTCGTAGGTCCGAAAGTCCATCCTAGAGAGGGTCAGGGGAAAGTTGGTACAGTTTCTGTGGCTGCCGTTCCCACTGGGAAATTGTTTGGCACCAGGCCATCAACCTATACTACGGTGTGTTTCGGGATTTCAGAAGATGCAATATATCCCCCTTTACCTTGGTCTTGTTCTGACATTTTTTATACAAGTGGGCCAGCAGCAACATAAAAATATACAAAATTTTGAGGCTTTGTGCAAACATGAGACTTACAGCGGTTGCTTGGCCCTCGGGGCACCCTTGGCCCTTGATTGAACAAGACTTCGTGAACTTAATAGGAATCACAATATATCGTAACAGATTGCAGAGGGGGCCAATTCCCTGCATTTAGAGTAGGCTGCATTTGGCAACTAAAACTGCCTTTGAAGGTTTGCATTGCGCTGATATGCATTTTTTAATTGGCAGGCCTTATTAAGCACTTTCCCGTCGAATATAATTGACTGCACTCTTTTCGGAAAACGAAGGCAGAGGCTCGCGAAAGATTTGGCAAGCGGCGCCCCCACGCAGCGCCTAAATTGGGCGAGGGGCGTAGCTAAGGCCCCGTCCAATCGAGGCCTCACACCCAGAATAGCCATTTCGTGTTTTCTGCGCGCGACAGCAATTCTTCGCATGTTTTTTTGGCAACAGTTTTCCGTCTCGGAGTTAAAAGCGGCAAAGTTATTTCATGTTTTTATTTCTTTTCGTTGTGTTGTGTTCTTCCGAGACACCCAAGCGGACAATTTTTCTGCGTCACATTCTCCTTTCGGAGGGGGGTTCGGTTTCAGCCCGCGACACAATATCGAAGAGTGGGCGCATACAGTCGGCGATTTTTGTCGGAACAAAGAATAAAAGAATAATCATTGCAATTTTTCAACTTCTCCATTTATGTTAATAGAGAGAATTAATGCCCCCTTTTCAACTTTTTTAAGATGGCATGTTGGCTATTATTTAGTTTGTAGATTCAGTGCATTCATGCAGTGATACTTATAGAGTTCGAAATTTTTGACGAGTTGAAAGTTCTCCTTTCAAACTGTATTGTTATAAGCTGACGAATCAGTATAAAAAATATATTTAGTGTGATTCGCCATTCGATTTTCTCATACATTCATATACCATTAGCGGGGGGGGGGGGGCGTTGGTGTCCAAGCCATCCCATTCAAGTGGTATTCTCCCCCCAACCAATAGGCGCCCCTGCTACGCGTTGAGTCATATGGAAAGGTTAATTTTTTGTACTTCTTTATAGAAAGCAGGCATAGACTATAGGTGACTACAATTATTTTTAGGTCGTTATTATTATTTTACGGCGTCGTTTTGAAGTCAATAGGGTAGTGACAAAACATGGATTTAAGTGGACGGGATTTTCGAGTTATGATTTATTAGGACTTTCGACAAGGGTTAAAAAAGGGAGCGTGATATCCCAGTGGTTAGCGCGCGGGCATTGCACTCGGACGACCCGAGTTCGATTCCCGCCTCTGCCCAACCTGCCGTCGTGTTCACGCGGAGTACGATGGAGTTTACACGGGATCACTAGATCTGACATCGAAATGGCGTGAATTCTCAATTCACACAACCCATGACCATTAATCCTCGATATGAGATTTACTAATTACTGGTCATAGGCGTGATTTTATTTAGACAAGAAATGTTACATCGAGATACATATACAATACATAATAATGAAGAGTTTCAAAATATACATTATATAATAAAATTATGCAACAGCAATAATATGGGAATAAATACATATTATAATTTATGGTATAAAAGAACTATATTTAAAGTTCTAAGTAAATATTTGATGTTTCTAAAATTTATTATCTAAAACCCACATAAAAAACTATTAAAAAAATTAAATATTTCAAAATAAAATTATTTTTAAATAGTTTTATTTAGCAGTTGGAGTCGGTATATTTTTACCAACTCCGATTCCGCTCCAATCAGTTACCGACTCCGATTCAACAGTTCTCGTTATGTTACTTAGTACAAACATAATGCTTTTTCCAGGCCCAGGGAATTCAGTGATAAAGTTTTAAAGAACACAAGTGTTTGTGGGGAGTGAACACTGAACAATTTATCTAACGTAATTTGGTTCGAAGTGGTTGGTCTAAGAAGTTTTTTTTGTTTTGTTATGTTTTTTTCCCCCAGCTAGTTGTCAAGTGCCGTCTGTCTACCAGCCTTTTCATGTAAACATTAACAGCGGTTTGGGGCATTCTAAAGAATGGAACACATTTTAGAACGTATGCAGAGATAGATAGAAGTTGTTCGAAGTTGCTCATTCTTGATCATCCCTTTTATGAATAAAGTTTGCCATTTTAATAAACAATGCATGTTTCAGAAAGTGAAAAATTCGTTTGAGAATACAGGGTGTCATGTGTCAAGAATTTTATGCCAATATATGATTTAGGATCTCCTGAACATGTTTTGACTATTTTTAGAGTGATGTTTGTCCGTACGTCTGATCGATGTCCTCCGTACACGTAGCTGCCACAAAAAATAATGGGTTTTCACAAAACTTGATATCCAGCTTTGTTAATGAAAAATCTAGAATTGGACAGAATGTTTTAAAAAGTGAGCTAAAACTTCGAAATAGAGGGCAATTTACAAGGGGTAATTTATGAGGCAATGATCACGAAACTTAACAGTTTCAACCATTGCAGTTAAAAAAGTAGCCGCGATACAATTTTTGTATCCATGACGTCATTAGCGTCTCCTTGAGGGGGATGGGGGAGAATTTACCCCCGAGGGGTTACATTGTCAAACTTGGTATCAATCAAAAGATTTTTTTCAAACCTTTTAAAATGAAGGGTAACATGCTAGAATTGTGATCATTCAACGATGCATATTTTTATTTTTATTTTTCTACAAAGTTTGCAAAAGAAAACTTAATTTGAGTTAAAATTTGTATGTGTTTGTTACATATCATACATTTAGATACTGTATTACAATAGCTATCCTATCACCAGCCGTTCATCCGCAAAGTATTATAAATAATTGGAATTATGCTTCCAGGGCAGTTATTAACATTCTTATTTTATGGTCCAGAATGCACAGAATCGAAATAAAAGAAGAGGTAGGAAATGTGTTGCTCATCGCCTCTTGCAGTTATTAAGGGCGCATACTGTTCTAACTGTTCTGTTTTGACCTGAGAAGGGGTGCTTATAACGCCCTTAAAATAATTCTAGTCACCTAACTGACATATGCCTGCTTTCTACAAGGAAGTTGTGTAAGTTCTTGTTATATAGAGGCTGTTGACACATTTTTACAACAAATTTTAAGCAATATAATTAAAGTTTGAAGTAATAATATTTATTTCTATCGGATGGCCCTTATTCTCTGAGAGGAATACCGTTGCGGTATTATATACCGTTGCGGTAGTATCCCTGCGGTATTATATACCGTTGCGGTAGTATCCCTGCGGTATTATATACCGTTGCGGTAGTATCCCCGCGGTATTATCCCTGCGGTATTATATACCGTTGCGGTAGTATCCCTGCGGTATTATATACCGTTGCGGTATTATATTCGGATACCGTTGCGGAATTACTATATACCATTCTATCGGATGGCCCTTTTTCTGGACTATCATTCTACATCTTGATTTCCAAGATAAGATAGCTTTCCTCTAATTATAAGTGGTATTTTATTCTACTCTTCTTTCACAGTTTTTCATAGTCCATCCATTGTTTTAGGTCTGCGGTTAGAAGAATTCTCTTTTTAACAATCCAAAAGCACAATAATCCATTGGTGACACATCGGGGGACTTTGAAGGAATATGAACAAAAGGTATAGTTTTAATACCTGTATCTTTTGTCATTTTTTCAAGAAATTTAGCGATAGATTTTAATGTGGGACTGTTAGCTTTATCGTAATGAAGTTCTACTCTATTAAGACTTTGCGGGCAGAGGGGTTATTTCTTCTTTAAATAAAGGAGTTAAAACATAATTTATTTCAGTAGATTTTTCTAAAACTCACCCTAATTTAGGACCTGAATAGGGGGGATCAGTAAATTATTGTTCCCTGAAATGATCCAGCGTCAGCCTTGAACGTCTCTTACCTACTCTTAAAATGTTTCTCAGCATGTGCTTTTCTTTCTTCTATAGAAATACGGTCCTGGGGTTAAGCAGTACCACCAATAAAATTTTCGGGCAGCGAATGCGTGAACCCCCATTTTACAAGTTATTGACTTTTTTCATAAACTTATGTGGCCAGGGCTCCTATCCCAAGCATCCTTATACCCTCTCCTGTCGGCGACCCTGGGTTTGGACGATCTCTAAGCCATTGCTTATTAGACCATTTAGTTATTATAAACTTTGAACTTTTATAGTAGTTCCTGATACCTAAATCCCATGGGTGTAGCCAGGGTTTTAAAAGGGTAGTGGGCATACAAGGTAGGATCAAAAAGGTTCGGAGACTGTGCTGATATCTCCAACCCTGATTGGAGAAGAGGGGAATAGTTTTTACCGTGGCGTAGAGGCACATGTGACGCGAGATGTGAAAAGAAAGAAGCAGGTGTTTTTTCGGACAATGCGTGTCAGTGAACATTGCACCTGCTGCAGCAGGTGCAATGTTTCTGTCGGCGATTTCCCCAAAAGCTGGCAGAATTTGATATTCGTACGTTGTTCTTCAAACACCATTTTCATTTTCGACGGACGCGAACGACTACAGTTCACTGACATACATTGCATGGAAAAACTCTGCACTGCGGACCTGCTTCTTCCTTTTCACATTTCGTGTCACATGTGCCTCTACACCACGGTAAAATTGTTCCCCTCTCCTCCAATCAGGGTTGGAGATATCAGCACAGTCTCCGAACTTTTTGCTCCTAAGTTGTATGTAATTTAGGCGATGAGAAACTAATGGGTTAGTTTAACGAATGGGGATGGACCCCCCACCCTTCTTGACTACGCTACTCCTGGCTCCATATTTTAGGGATGCCAGAGCACAGTGTTCGGCCCCCAACAAAGTGCTTAGGAAGTGAGAAATACGAAAACGACTTCTTAGTACAATTTAGATTATGCGAACAACTTTAGACAAGGGGTATAAAAAAGACCATTCAAGTTCAGGTAGTGATTTTTTTTCTCCCCTGAATACTCAGCGGGGCTCTCTCCTGTGTAAAACCGAGCTCCGTGCATTTGTCATCTAAATACGGCTCAGGTAGAAGGGGCTCATCTCCCGCAATAGATAAAGCGCTTCCTTCTTCCAAATTTAGACGCTGCCTCCGCCTTCTCAGGTTCTGCCTCTTTTGCACTTCTTTTGGAAGCTCCCGAAAAAGGAAAATGGAGAGCACGCTGCGTTGTGCGACAATCGACAGATTTCGTGGGGGGAAACAAAAACTGTATGCCACCAGCGATACTGGTGCTCCCTCCTTCTGAGAGAATTGTAAAATTTAGGCAATATTTAAACTAGACGAGTCATACAAGGGGGATTCCCCCCCCCCCCTACTCGGGGCGGATTGGTCATAGAACCGTCCAATTTTATACCATCAAGAGGAGCTGACTGAGGATCGTACTAGGTTTTCGTGACTTTTTCTAGCGTAAAAAAATACATTGACTCTGGAAAATCCTTCATGAAAAGCAGCCATCCTTGGCAGTATGGCATCTGGCTCTTGAATAGTAATCTCTTCCCTCGTAAATTGGAGTAGAAATTACAATATGAATTTTACGTTTACTAGAATAAAAAGTAACTATAAGGGCATCCAGGTCCCAGAATCAGTGTTAAAGAGGGATAATTTTTCTGTACATAAATTAAAATGTCTACACGGAGCGAAATGACTTTTACCCCACCCGGCTCCATAGTATAAGTCCAAATCCCAGTTTTGCTCTCATTCGATCCGTCTCAGCTTCCAAGTTAACGGAATATGTAATACTTTAAAAATCCGTATTAGGGGGTGATGATGCAAAGGAATAATAGAAAAAAAAAAATCAAAATCACTTTGCTTAATTATTGAGTACTTCCACTCTATCCAGAATTTCCGTTTTAGTCTCATCCGATCCATCTCAACTTCCAGATCAACCGGAAAATCTTGTGTTTTCAAAATTTTGAATTAGGGGCGTCGATGCGAACGGATATTAAAAAAAAATATCAATTACTTTTAGTATTTACACAGCGGAGTAGCACTTCCACTCTTAGTTCCAGCCACTGCCAAAACTGCCGCCGTGTTCATGCGGAGTACGATCACGTTAAACATGTGGGTCCGAAAGTCCTTCCGAGAGGTTGGTGGTAGGGGAAGGAGGGTACGGTCCCTGTGGATGCCTCCCCCACTGGGTTCCGGTCTAAATTGGGTGGCACTTCCCGACCGTCCAAACAGTTACCTTACACCTTTCTGGTAGGTCGGACGGTCTGGGTTTCAACAACAACAACAGCGGAGTAGCAAGGGTATTGCGCTTGGTGCCCAGGCACCAAGCGCCGTATCTGGAGACTCCCCTAAACCTTGAATTCCAGTTTTTGGTTTTATTCGATTCGTCTGTTTCCAGATCAACGGAAAAATCGAATAAGGGGGTGACGATACAAAGAAATGAAGTGTGGTATAACCCCACTCCTGCTAACACAAGCATATTATAGGATGAAGTTGGATTTTTATTGAGGGTTTGTGTTTCAGTGCCATACAGACAGAAACGCAGAATTCCATTCTCAAAACTCTTCTAAAAGACTTTTGCATAACTCCTTGGATGCACTAAACAAAGCCTAACTGTCTGTAAAATAAAAAAATACTCGATAAATTGCTAGCTATACAATCGGACATTTTCTCATGCAAAATCTTTATTTATTGACTATTCAAAATGACATTTATTTGTGTAATATCTATTTTGTTTCATTGCTGATTTTAACTGTCTGCCTTTCAGATGTCCGACAGCCCAGACAATCTCTTTGCCACTGACATATCACCTACCTCACTCACCTCCGGTAGTGCGCTTCTTGCGCCTACTGCAATTGTCTCCTTCTCCTCCTCCCTGCCGACTTGTCCGAGCAGTCCACGAATTTCTACCAGCAAGTCCTTTACCAGTACATCCACCTCATCCCCATCGAATTCTGGACTGAGTACGATTCTTTCGGCATCTGCTGCAGGTTTGTTTCTCTCTGTGTTTTATCTATGTTAGTTGAACGTCTTTCTTTTTGGAAAAAAAAAAAAAACGTTCTTTTGGAAAAAAAAATCTTGAACATATGACATATCACCTACCTCACTCACCTCCAGTAGTGTGCTTTTGGCGCAATCGTCTCCTTTTCCTCCTCCCTGCTGACTTGTCCGAGCAATCCACGAATTTCTATTAGCAAGTCCTTTGTCAGCACATCCACCTCATCCCCATCGAATTCTGGACTGAGTACGATTCTTTCAGCATCTGCTGCAGGTTTGTTTCTCTCTGTGATTTTTCTATGTTACATGATCATCTTTCTCTTTTACCATTTATGAGAATGCCGAAAAAAAAAACTGATCTTGAACATAGGGCATTTATATTTGCTTTTCCTACATGCGTAACAGGCACGTAGCCAGAAAACAATTTTGAGGGGGGGGGGGGGGATAATTTCTCGATGAAAGTATAACAATTTTTTTTTAATGGAACGCATTTATAATTGATCATATTTTATATGCGCGTATACATCTTACAATACGTTTAAAAACATAAAAATGCAAATGAATGCCCTTTTAGTAAATAACCTAAAAAAGTATATAAAGGGTCTAAATTTCCAGGTGGGCGGGGGGGGGGATTGAAGTTAAGTGCCTTTCTCGTTTACCACTTAAGAGGATGACGTAGGAAAGCTGACACATGACATTAATTTTTACTTTCACTACATATGTAATATAATATATTAGGAGAATATTGTGACAAAGCCAAACATTTGAATTTAGTTGTCTTTCTCATTTACTGATTATGAGGACGACGTAGAGAAAGTTGATCTTGAACACATGACATTTATTTTTGCTAATGTATTGGGAAAATATTGTGACAAAGCCAAAAGATTGAATTTTGGTGTCTTTCTCGTTTACCAATTATGAGAACGATGTAGAAAAGCTGATCTTGAACACATGACATTTATTTTTGCCTTTCCTATATATGTAACTAGCAGCGATTACCCGGCATTGCTCGGGATTTACCATGTAAAACTGATAAAAATTACACTGGAACATATAGGGCCGATTGTGATATATTACCGCTGAATGTATCGCATTTTAGAGATATTTAAATAAAATTAAAGTTGGAAAGTGTTTCATAATCAATGCTTTATGCATGATTGATCTTTCTTGTGATTTCTTAATACTGCTCGTTGTTGAGTAAGCCTGTGAGAAATAAACCATGGCGATAGTTTCCATTTAAATTCATATCTCAAACCTGCGATTTTCAAAAGTGTCTAATACGTTCAATAAACTCCCACAAAACTCAGAGATTTAATTGACTTTCACGTTTTAAACCAACAATGTCTAACCTTTTCCGTTGTGAATCATGGAGTTAGAGAGTAGAACTCCTAGGAAAAAGTGTCGTTTTTCACTAATATTTCGAGAACCATTGGTCGAAGAAACTCGAAACATGGCCTATGTTTTAAGTGGGGCGATTTCAAGACTACCAAGACAAATTTCATGAAGTTCGGTTCAGCCATTCTCTAGTTATGGTGGATCATACATATACACTTTTCTTCTTTATATATATATATATATATATATATATATATATATATATATATATATATATATATATATATATATATATATATATATATATATATATATATATATATATATATATATGATATAATGTATGGGGAGAATGTTGTGACAAGACCAAAAAAATTTAATTTTGGTGTCTTTCTCGTTTACTAATTATGAGGACGACATAGAAAAGGCTGATCCTGAACACACGACATTTATTTTTGCTTTTCCTACGTGTGTAATATAACGTTTTGGAAGAATATTATGATAAAGCCAGACATTTGAATTTAGGTGCCTTTCTCGTTTACAAATTATGAGGATGATGTAGAAAGGGCTGATCTTGAACACATAACATTTATTTTGGCTTTTCCTACATATGTAAATCTATCAATATTTGTGGCAACTAACGACTTTGGAAAGTCAGCAAAAGCACCATTTATATCCCATTACTTATATATTTTATCAAGACTGATTTTTGTGTCCGATATTAGTGCCTTTTGTGCAAAACCAAATTAAAACTTCTTCGGGTATTAAGCTGTAAATATTTTGGAGCCACACACAATGTGTAATCTAAACTTTTAGCAGCAAAGCTAAAACAGGGATTTGCTGTAAACAATTATTTTGAATATACGTTATTAATATTAGTTGTTAATATTTCATCTTATGCAAAATGTTTAAATAAAAATAAAAATATTTTCAAGTATATTTTTAAGTATAATTTTATTTTTTTTAAATATTTTGATTAATTTTTTTTTTTAATTGCTCTTACTTTTAATGCCCCTGCTTTACTGATGTCCTGAGCACATGCTTGTAGCATATTGGGTAATTCATCTTTGCCTCTGCTGCCAAGGTTAAAAATATAAAAAAATCTGTATTAGAGAATACTTTTAGATATTTCAAATTAAGTGCCCTGGTATGGAAAAGTGCCCAGATTCCATGTGATATCAGGTTCTGGCTATCATACTGTGTGTATAATATTGTGCAGCTAAAATTTTGGCTAATTTGGTGACAACTGTTATAATCAACAAATGACGAACTTCACTGCATTCTATAAAATCATTTCTTTAATGCCATGTTTTGATTTGTGGGGGGTTTTAGAGGCATTCGATTATACTCTGTATTATGCTTTTATTTGCAACAGAGTTGGCTGGCTTAAAATATGGTTTCATTTTTTTTTTTACAACGCGGTTTTTTTCAATTTTGATTTACAACTTAAGAGCTATTAGAAGCATTCACTATATTATGAATTATGTTTTGATTTGTAAGGGCTGTAAAGGTATTAGGTAGATTTTTATGATTTGTCGCTACTTCATTTCTTGTAAAAATGCCACATTGAATTCATGTAAAATTAATGATTGTTTTATTTCTTAATATTTCATTAAACAAAAATTACCCTTTTTTATTTTATAATATTAGCATGCCATTTCAATTACAGGAGGGTCAAAAGGTCAAATAGTTAGTACATCATCAGAGTCATCATCTAGTCATAATTCTATGTCCGTTGTTCAAAGTTCACCTCAGAATTTATCTGTAGTTTCAGGTAAGTAAATAGATTGGTACTAGCCGAATACCCGTTGAAATTTAGTCTCACAATAAGCAACTTCTGAATAACGTGAATTTTTGAATAATTCGATTTTTCCAGTGATGCTTTACAAATCAGTGGTCCTTACCAAATTTCAAATATATGTTTCACTGCAGGGCATTTCTCATTTATTCAGCCTGTTGAACATTTAAGTGTGTGGCATCCCTAAATTAACAAATATTACAAAGCTGAAGTTATACACTTTATTCCTGTCTAACGATATATCTTTGAACCAATTTTAAAGTCTCTATCTTATTGCAAAGTCCGTTTTACTATAATTTCCCATTTCGAACATTTTGGTGTGGAGCACTCATTAAATGAACATTTTTGATAAATACGATTTTTTCCTCAGGTTTCATCGATTGGTTGACCCGTGTATCAAATTTCAAGTCTTTATTTCTCAATTCACCTTTAGAACATTTTGACGTGGAGCATCCCCCCTCTACAGAACATTTTTTTAAAATTCGATCTTTCCAAGGGGTTTTATTAAACGATTGACTTGTGTACCAAATTGCTAGACTCTATCTCACATAAAAGGCGTTCTTCATTTATTCGGCAAATCGAACATTTTAGCGTACAGCACCCCTAAAGTGTCACAGTATGGAGAACTGAAATTGTACAGATTCTTCTTTTCCAACTACCTACCATTACGTCAAATTTAAAGTCTGTATCTTATGGTTAAGTATGTTTTTCTATCATTTCACCTTTCGAACGTTTTTTTGTGGGAAGTGTAATGCCAGAAATGTTAATAATCGGCACAGGAAGTATCCACCCCCCTTAAATGAACATTTTTGAAAACCTCTATTTACCTTGAGTTTTTTATCAGATGATTTGTGTGCCCCATATGCAAAATACCTAGCCTACATCCCTTTTTAAAGGATGCGTTTCTCATTTATTTATTAAATTGAACATTTTGGTGTGTGGTAACCCTTAAAGTAGAAAATATTGAAAAATTAAAATTGCACACGTTTTCCCTTTCGAACTATCTTAACTGTACACCAAATTTGAAATCTCTATCTTATTCTGAAGCATGTCTTTTTATCATTTAAACTGTCGAATGTTTTTCTCTGGAGCACCCTCTCAAATGAACATTTTTGAAAGCTCTATCTTGGGTGTTTTCAACAAATACTTAGTCCGTATATCAAATTTTAAAGGAGACGTTTCACATTTATGCGGCAAATTGAACATTTTGGTGTATGGTACCCCCTAACGTAGCAAATACGGAAAATCTGAAATTGCACACTTTCTTCCTTTTGAACGATTTACTCGTACACCAAATTTGAAGTTTCTATCTCATCGCAAAGCATGCTTTTCTATCATTTCACTTTTCGGATGTTTTGAAGTGTGTGACCCCCTCTACAGAACAGTTTTGAAAAATTCGATTTTTTTCAGGGGGTTTTATCGAACGATCGACCCGTACACCAGATTGCAAGTCTCTATTCGGGAAGTGTCTAAAGAAAGCGTGACAGACAGACAGACGAACACTTGGTAATGAGTATATACTAGCCGAATACCCGTTGAAAATCGATCATCCCACAATAAGCAGCCCCCAAATAACGTAAATTTTTGAGTAATTTGCGTTTCACATTTATTCGAAAAATCGAAAATTTTGGTGTGCTCCCCCCCCCCCCCCTTCCAAAAATAGAAAATATCGGAAAACTGATATTGAACATGCTCTTATTTTTTCGAACTATTTACCTGTGCACTAAATTTGAAGTCTATCCTATCGTATCTCGAAGCATGGTTTTGTGTCATTTCGCCTTTCGAACGTTTTCCTCTAGAGCACTCCCTTAAATGAACATTTTTTGAAAAACTCTTGTTTTCATTAAATGATTAGAGCATTTGTCAAATTTTAAAGCAGGCGTTTCTCATTTGTTCGGAAAATAGAACATTTTGGTGCGCTGCCCCCCTTAGAGTATCAAATATGGAAAATCTGAAATTTTACACTTTATTCCTTTCAAACAGTTTACCCATACACTAAATTTGAAGTCTATCTCATCGCAAAGTATGCTTTCCTATCATTTCACTTTTCGAACGTTTTGGTGTGGAGCACCCCCTCTATAGAACATTTTTGAAAAATTCAATTTTTCCGGGGGGGGGGGGGGGGGGGATCGAACGATCGACCCGTGTACCAAATTGCAAGTTTCTATCTACTTGGAAAGTGCCTAAAAAAAGCATGACAGACGGATACTTGGTAATTAGATAAATTTTTAATCTATCTATCTCTATATACTATTAAGTTTTGTCTCTGAAATTAGGATATTTGCAATTTTTGAACTAATGTGTTTATTATAAATTATCTTGTTTTTAATTTTATTTATATTATAACTAGAGTTGGCAACAGTGCCATTTTGACCTAAAGACTTTAATTTTAGCTAGAATTCTTTAGGTTTTCTGTAAATTTTAAGTTAAGAAATTTTTATGTCTTTATTATAAAATAATTCCATATTCAATGTGATACAAAACAAGCAAGCCTATACTTAACAACTTTTGTAAGCCTATACTTAATTGATAAACAATAAAAATTCACTACTTACATAATAAACACAAAGCTAATGATTTAGAACTAGAAATATACTTCCTCTGATCACATAATATCCAAGTTTTCATTTTAATGTTTTTAAGTCAAAAGGTCTTTTTATTAAAATATTTTTCTACCATTATACACATCCCTTTTATAACATATTTTTATTTTTTATATGACCTGAGAAAAACCAGAGAATTAAGAAGCCTAATTACATGCCAATTCATTAATAATCAGATAAACATCAAAAACTGCTAAAATATTTATTATGGAGACCGTAAAATAAAATGCTAATTATAACAGTAATATTTCTAAACTATACTTATTAAGGCCTTTAAGGAGGTACACACACACACGACTTTAATTAAAATATTAATTTTCCATACCTAAAATAACTTGCAACACGTTTCTTACTTTCAGATTAACTTACAAGTAGCAGAGTATTAGAAAGTAAAAGTCTGTGTTGCATGCTAAACTAACCTCCAATATGGGAAGCCCTATGTAATCCCATATAGTTGAAATGAACTGTAATATGAGCACTCATAGATCAAATTGTACACCAAGCTTTAGAGTGCAAAAATGTTTCTTTCAGCTGCAATTTTCTGCAACCCATATGATAAAAATATTAAAAATGTTATATTTTTAAATTATACCTGTTATGACCTTTAAAATAATATAAAACGTAACGGCCTGGATAAAATTATTTTTTGCTCATCAATTGTGGTATTTCTCATTGCACTGCCCCTGTGCAGTGATCCTATATGATAGAGATATGTATGAGTTTACTTATACAGACTTAATTATGTTTTAAATTTTATTTTGATTGAATCAATAACCTATAAATATGAGATGATATAGAATACAGAAACATTATTTTTTCTTTTTCTCTACCCAACTTAATGAAAATATCAAAAGTACTAAATTTTTTGTACCAAGTTTTAAAAATAAATGATATACAGTATGACTTTCTACTAAAAAAATACTTTTTGTGCTCCATAGCACTGCTCGATTTATCAGATAGGAATCTAAACCATGAAGGCCTAGCAGCATATTTCATTCAGGTTAGATCAAAGGCAGAGCTAGGATTTTTTGTTCAGGGGTGCTTAAAGCCCCATTACTCTGTATGATTTCATTTGCAATGTATAATGCCAATATTATACATTTGAAAAATCACATAAGTGCTATTAAAATTTTTGGGAGTACCTAGCACCCCCAAGATCTCCCCTAGTTTAGTTTATGAGTTGGATAAATGTTTACAAATGTGAACCTGGGCAAACAGACTCATTGAAATTGAAAGTTTAAGTAATAAGCCTTGTTAGTGAACAAAGCACACTAGCTTTGCAATTATTAAGCACTTCCAGATAGTGTATACTTTTTTTTAAAATTATAGTCCATCTGGCTGAACGCTTAACATTCTGGACTTCAGATACTGGGTAAAGTTTTGGTTATGTATGGATGTTTGTAGTTGTTTGGAATCTACTTTACATTTACCATTTAGCCATCATGTGTACAAAATGACTATTCAAATAAATTAAGTATAAGTATATTCAGTGAAATCTACCTAAGATCTCATGGCACAAAACTTAAAAATAATACAGATTTCTTTACAGCATATTTGAAATTTCAAGACCATAAACAGTTGCTGTATTAAGGAAAATTTAATCTTGAGTATATTCCATTTTCTGCAGACATTACTGCATTTGTAAAATTTATGAGTTATTGAAATGCCTGATTTGATAAGATAAAATAGAGAAAAATGTTTTCTTCTGGTTTTATATATATATATATAACCAGATATATATATATATATATATATATATATATATATATGTATATATCTGGTTATATATATATATATGTACCTGGTGCACGTTATGACCCGCTCCTTATCATCTAGCTTTGCGAATGACTCCGGCGGTTACACTTTTCACGTTAGAAAAGTGTGGGGAGACGAGGCCTAGCGGGGGCCTCGATCGAACTGGAAGTAATCCGTGGTTCCTTTTCCTATCTTATGGTTACAGCATGGAGAAATCAGATTGGGCTCATTCGAGTTTTCCTGATTCTCCGTGTTGCGACGATGTAGATGAGGAAGTGTTGAAAGGATTGGGCACATCTTCGGATGTTTCCCAATCAACCATTGAAACAACCCCTCTGGGGTCGGATCATGGAAAAAAGGAGGAAGCCTGCAGTCCGGCTGTGGAAGGAAGTGGAGTCGCGAACCTTGGTGACCGACACACTGAAACCATGGCTGTGACGCAGGGTATACTCACCAAAGCACAGAGGCGCAGGAGGAGGCGCACGCCTAGGCAGTTGGACCAGGAGCCTGTTAAAGCCGGCACTGCCACAGAGAAAGTTGGAGGCACCAAACGACCTAGGTCGTCAGGAGCCACACCTTCTCCAAGAGATCTTGTCGACAAGAAGAGATCGAGGACGGACATCCAACCTGGAACATACGCTCAAGCGGTCCAGGTTATTAAGATGGCCATCGTCAAAAAGTCCTTCCCTTCTAGCAAGCTGAGCAAGGAAGAGGTTGATAACATCCAGTTGGTGACTCTCGGTAAAATAGATGAGATCCCAACTGGTGAGCAACTTCCGAAGATTCATCTCTTCAGCTCAAACGCTGGAGCTGTGATTCTTCATTGCAATGATGCAAATACTGTGGAATGGGTCAAGAGAACCTTCCATAACAACAGTCAGGTTCTGGGAGAGGCACTTATGGTCTTGAGTGCTAATGACCTTCCCAAACCTGTCAAGGTGGCATTTAAAACCAGGGATGTGTACACAAAGGAGCCGAGTGTCTTGCTGAAACGGCTGAACCGTTTCAACCCGGAGTTGAAGTCTGAGGAGTGGCGTGTTCTGCAAAACTTTGTGGAACCCCACTCTGTAAGATGGATCTTCGAGGTGGATTCGGAGGCTGCGGATGCGATTCGCAAAGCTGACCTTGGTGCATTCACCGGTTTGGACCGTGGAGTCTTCAAGATTCTTCGTGATCCAAACGAAAAGCCTAAAGGGAAGATGGAGATGGAGGAACAGCCAGCAGAACGGGCGACCTCCTCTCAGGTAAGTATTGGTAGTCTTGAGACTATGATACCTAGACTTAACGAACTAGAAATTGCTTCTGGTTCAGATGTTACACTTCATGCTAACCCTCCGATCTCGGATGATGAGTTGGAAAAACGCATGAAAGATTTTGACAATGATATCATGCTGGATGCTGATCATTGTCATGATACTAGGTGAATTTCTTTCTCCTAGTCTTTCTGTGCCCTTTTCTTCTTTTTGTTTATGGGCTGTCTTAAGGTTGTGCAAATTAATCTGCATCACAGTCGATCTGCCTCTGCTATTCTTAGCAAAAGGCTTTTCAATGGTAGAGCTGATATTGCTCTTATCCAAGAACCCTGGACCTGTAATGGAAAGATTTTGGGTCTAGGGATTAAAGGATTTAGTGTCTTTTATGACACATCCTGTACCAGACCCAGAGCCTGTATTGCTGTTAGCAACAAGCTCAATGCTGTTCATTTGATTAAATTCCTTGATGGTGACAATGTTGCTATCAATGTGAAACTTAAAACTGACGAACATATGATGGATTACATCTTTGCTTCTGCCTATCTTCCTTATGAAGATAAGGAAACTCTCTCTAAGGTCATTATTAATCTTACGGAGTACTGCAATGGTAAAAAAATGATCATTGGTTGCGATGCAAATGCCCATAATACTGTTTGGGGCAGTAGTAATTGTAACCGTAGGGGTGATGATCTTTTGGATCAGATCCTTCTTCATAAGCTCTACTTACTTAATAAGGGTAATACTCCTACCTTTGTGACCTCAAAACGTCGCGAGGTTTTAGATATTAGCCTGTGTAATAGTTCTGCTTTTGAGTCCGTAATTGATTGGAGGGTTTCAGATGATATATCGTTGTCTGACCATCAATTAATTTACTTTTCTGTTAAAGGTCCTGTAACTGTTTTAGAGGACAAAGGTAGGAACCCTAGGAAGACGAATTGGGGTTCCTACAAAGAAGATCTTAGGGCCAATTTGGTGAATCATATTGGTGAGTATTCCTCTATTGAAAGCGTAGATCTGGCTGTTGACTTTGTGCAACAGGCCATCATCGACACCTTTCATAGTAACTGCAGAACCACCATAGCTGACTCCCCAAGGACTGTTCCTTGGTGGTCTAGTGAGCTCAGCCGGTTGCGTGGGAAATGCAAGAAGCTCTTTAATAGAGCCAAGAAGAATGGTGATTGGCAGACTTATAAATCTGCCCTCACCACCTATAATAAAGCAGTTAGGGATGCCAAGAAAAATTCTTGGAGAACATACTGCGAAGGTATTAATGATACTCCTGCCGTTGCAAAACTTGTTAAGTTGATGGCTAGAGACAGAAATTGTAAACTTAACACTGTTAAGAAGCCCAATGGTGACTTTACTGTCACTGGTGAGGAGACCCTCAGTGAGCTCTTCAGAGTTCACTTTCCGGTTTCTCATCCTGTTGTTCAGAATGACAGTGGTATTGCTTGCTCCACCTTGTCTGACGACAATAGCTGGGGTATTGCTAGGAGCATTGTTACTCTTGATAGGGTTAAATGGGCAATTAATTCCCATAAACCCTATAAAACTCCGGGAACTGATGGCATCATTCCTATTCTTCTCCAGGAGGGAATAGAGATGCTTGCTCCTATTCTCTGCAACATCTTCAGAGCTTGTATTGCCCTTGGTCATATACCAAATGCGTGGAGGCATACTAGGGTAATCTTCATTCCAAAAATTGGAAAGGACAATTACTATGAGGCCAAATCTTTTAGGCCTATCAGCCTTACGTCTTTTCTGCTTAAGACTATTGAAAAACTTATCGATAGGTATTTAAGGGAAGTGATTCTGGCCTCTAAGCCCTTGTCTAGTTCTCAACATGCCTATCAACCGGGCAAATCTACGGACACTGCTCTTTACAGTCTCTCCTTTATTTTAGAGAGAAATCTCAATGCCAAGGAAATTGCTCTTGCTACCTTTCTTGACATTGAAGGTGCCTTCGATAAAGTACCCATTGACACCATTCTTGTTGCTCTCAACAGAAGAGGTGTTGATACCACGATATCTTATTGGATTAAGAACCTGCTATCTAACAGGTATATCTGTGCATCTTTACTTGGAGAAAGTATGACTGTGCATGCACTTTCGGGCTGTCCACAAGGGGGTGTGCTCTCACCAATTCTCTGGTGTCTTGTTGTGGATTCTCTTCTGGAAAGCATTGATATCTCTGGTGTTTCTTGCATTGGATATGCTGATGATGTTGTCATCGTTGCCAGGGGCAAATTTGGCAACACTGTCTCTGACATGATGTCTACTGCTCTTAGGAGGGTTGAAACATGGTGTAAAAATGCAGGTCTTACGGTTAATCCGCAGAAGACTGCTTTAGTTGTGTTTACAAAGAAACGCATACTTAATCTTGGGAATATTTGCTTCTTTGGGCAGACGCTTATTTGCTCCAAGGAGGTTAAATTCTTGGGAATTTACTTTGACAAGGAACTCAATTGGAAGAAACACTTGGACTACTGCACGACTAAGGCCAGAAGAATCTTCTGGTCTTGTAGGACTGCTATTGGGAAAACCTGGGGCCTTAATCCCAGAGCTATTCATTGGATTTACTCGATGATAGTCTGTCCTATCATTTCTTATGGATCCATTGTTTGGTGGTCCAGAATTAGAAATGAAACTGCTAAACTTGATTTAGTTAAGCTTCAAAGGTTGGTGTGCATTGCAATCTCCGGATGCATGAAAACCACTCCTACTGCAACTCTTGAACTCTTACTTGGCTTGCAACCGCTCTATATGCGTATTGAGGCAGAAGCACTTATCTGCATGAACAGACTCAAATATCTGAAACACTGGAAAGATTACTCAAGGTATTTATCTTGGGGTGAACTTAACAGTAATGTTGCTAGGCATCCTTATTTTTGTATGCCACCTGATGGCATACACGTCAAATTTACGTTTGATAAGCCTTATGAAATTCTTGTCCCCTCGCGGGATGATTGGAAGAGGACTCCAACCTACAATAAGCATAATTGCTTTGTATGGTATACTGATGCCTCGAAGATTGGCACAAGTACTGGTGCGGGAGTCTGTTGCCCTGATGATGGCACTAAGCTATCTTATCCGCTTGGCAATTTTGCTACTGTCTTTCAGGCTGAAGTATTTGCCATTCTTATGTGTTGTAGAATTTGCTATGACAGAAAGTACGAGAATAGCCAGATTTTCATTTGTTCTGACAGTCAGGCTGCTCTTATGGCTCTGGGGAAATTCACTGTGACGTCTTCCCTTGTCTGGGAATGCTATAAAGCTCTCTGTAAAATTGCTAGTAATAATAGTGTCATTCTGTACTGGGTGCCTGGTCATTCGGGCATTCCTGGCAATGAATTGGCAGATGAACTTGCTAGGAAAGGCTCTAATACTCCTTTTGTGGGCCCTGAGCCAGCCTTGGGTATTCCCAATGATCTTATCAGAAGAATTGTCTTTGACATCTTCAGGAAGCTTCAATGCAAGAACTGGCGTGACACTAAAGGGCAAAGGCAAGCGAAAATTCTCAATTGTAATTGCCCTAGTGCACGTCAAAAGGAACTCTTTAAACTTAGTAGAACTGGCATCAGGAGAGCTGTTGGGCTCCTTACTGGGCACTGCACTCTCAAGAGACATCTTAATATTATGGGTGTCTCCAAAGATTCGCTTTGCAGAGGCTGCAATTACAGCGAAGAAACTGCAGCTCACATTCTGTGTGAATGTGAGGCCTATTCTGCTCACAGATTCGAACACATTGGTCGTCATGTGATTGAACCCTGGGAGCTGAACGACATTCCTGTCAAGTGCCTGCTTATGTTTGCATCGGCTACTGGTCTCTTCTCTTAGAGACCTTCACTTTTTGGGGTAGTACAATAGACCTCTGGTCGATGTGCTAGGCTCTTCTGGAGCCACCCACCTTCATATCATTCATTCATTCATATATACATATATAACCGATATATACATATATAACCTCTGCTCTTTTATGTCTTGTCCTGCATATTTATTTCTAAGAAATGTAAATAAAATTAACCTTTTCAATTGTAAATATCCTTTGACAAAACAATCTTACCATATAAGATGGTTATCTTAAAGGCAAAAACCACCCTGTTGTTCTGTTACTGGGATTAGTTGCCCTGTATTACGTCCCTGCATACTGTTTGGGAAAGTATTGCGACAGAGTCAAAAATTTGAATTCAAATTTTTGACGGATTTAGACACATTTTGAGCATTCCTAAACATATTAAAAAATTTTTACGTGTGTCTGTGGATTTGATATTTTAGTAATGCATTGTGGGATTGTGGGACTTGCATGAAATTTGGTATCATTGATTGATTATTGCAATCTGAATACTAAAACCTTATAGATTTGAGGAAGATCATGGGCCTCTAATTTTTTCAAATGTTTTATAGAAAAAATAATCACAGGAAACAAACATTGCTGGCTGGCACTCACATTAAGACTTTTCTAAATTTATGTGTAAAAAATTTAATTTTATTGCGTGAATTGAAAGTTAATAATAGATATCTAAAGGAAGCACATAATATTGATTATTTATTCTATAATTCTTGTAAAATTTTGCTGAACGTACATTGGTTATATGCAACCGCAGTTAGTATTCACATTTTCTTCGCTTCAGAGATTATACTACTGCAGCTTCCTTCAAGAAATTACAGGTACTTTAACTACAATATTAAAATTTTGACCCAAAATAAAATTAGATTCATAAAAATAAATCAGTGCTAATCTAAAGCAATATCATAATAATGAATATATAAAATTTGAATGTCTTTTCAGTCTATAAAAATGACTGATGTGTCTACTTTTATCGCACTAGGTAATGTAGTCATCCCGCAGACAATCTTACAGACAACGAATAACAGCACGCTTTTATATCATACAGGACAAGGATTAGTGTATGCAACACCTAGTAACCTGCCTGAAGGTGTTGTGCTGAACCTGGGGCAAGAACAAGGTAAGTTTTTGTAAATGTGTGTTATGAAATACAGTCATATCTACACTGCCTTCCAAACGTTCAGCATGTGATGCAAATTCTCAAATAGGGAATGCATCCATGTATTTTATTGGCTCTAACTTAATATTATTTGGTGAAACTATATGCAAATATCAAGTGATGTATCCAATAGTGATTTGCTCTGTGAACAATATGAAAATTAGGTATGGAGTAAAAACAACATGTTTGCATATAAGAGTTTAAATGCTCAAAGAAAAATTTTTGAAGAGTGTTATGATTTTGTATTAGATTAGTTTTTATGATACAAAGAATACATCTGGAAGATTCTTAATGCCGGCGTACAATTAAGAGGCTAGAGGCAACACATAGACAGTCTATTAAAGAAGTTGCTGATTTCTTTTCTGTGGACCATTCTGTCATTTCTCAATTATGGCAACAATTCCAAACGAGTGGGACAGAAGCAGAATAGGCCAATTGTTAAGGCAAAGGAATTGCATACAGTGGACCAGAGTTTGATTTCCAGTTCTGCCCAAAACTACCCCTTGCATTTACGTGGAGTATGGACATGTTAAATATGTGGGTCCAAAAGTCCTTCTGAGAGGTTGGTGACAGAGGAAGGATGTTACAGTCCTTATACATGTCACTCCCACTGGGTTCTGGTCTAAATTGTGTAGCATTGTTTCAGCCATCCCAACAGATATCTTACACTTAAGGGTAGATCAAAAAATTTGGGTCAGGCTCAGCCTGGCCCACCGGATACCGGTACAGCCCTCCCTAGAAGCTTCCCTCAGTACCCCCGGGTAGCAAGAAAAAAAAAATGAAAAATGAAAACACCAGATGAAGCGAACATAAGCCAAGAATGACGTCACACAAGTTATGGTCATGGTGAACGATGAGTCTTGTCTTTCGTCTCGAAAATACATGTTCCTTCCAGTAACTTCTAAGATAAGGTTTTCGATGTTTAGTGTGTTTTTAATTTTCATACAATATAAGAAATCTTGTGTGTTTTATATGTTTAATGGAATTTGTGATTTAATTAATTTCATGACTTTTAATTAGAAGACCCAGTAGTTGTTTTGTTTTTTTGTGTATCACATTTAGTGATAGCAAACCTGTTTTCTACTCTGACTTCAACAACTAGATGCATATTTATCAAAGAGTAGAGGAACATGAAACATCCAAAAGCCACATGGAATCCGCACAGTTATTTATGGCAGGCAGTGAACCGCTTCCAATTTATTGTTAAATAACCAGCTTGAGGAATGAAAACATCAAGTACAAGAAGACGGATAATTGAAATAGTAGTAGATGTTGATGAAGTTAAGCAGCAAACAAGGGCTTCCTTACCAAGGCTCTCTAGAATCAACATACACACTTGATAATGAAAATATAAATCACGGACAATTTTTTGAGTTAATTCTTTTATTAAAGATATATGTTCCAACACTTGAAAAACACCTCAACAACATTATTGAACACAGTGTAAATATTCATGAAAAGCAGAGAAAATGAGAAAACAGCAGTAGGAAGAGGCACTTTGGTGACATTCTTAGGTAAAAATACTGTAATAAAAATTACCAACATTATCTTAGATGAGACAAAAAGACATATTGCTAAGGAAATGAGGAAAGCTGTTAAGTTTTCAGTTATGATAGACACTACGATAGATATTTCCTGCAATGACCAATGTGCATTTGTATTTAGGTACATTAGAGATCATGAAGTTGTTGAAAGGCTCCTTGCTTTGAAATGTATTTTTTCAACATCTGGACAGGATTTATTCAATACCTTACAAGATGTGTTGGGTAAACTTCAAATTCCTATAGAACACTGTGTGGTGAATTCCTTTGATGGTGCCACAAACATGACTGGGAAATACAATGTATTACAGCTAAGCTATCAGAAGTTCTTAATCATGTTCATACTTGGTGTTACGTTCATGTGCTTGACTTAGCACTATCAGATACTGCCCAGTTCCTTTCAAGTACTATATCTTTCTTTAATTTACTTCAAGAGGCACAAGTGTTTTTGAAGAAATCTTTAAAATGACTAACTGTTCCTGTAACAAAGAGCACCCCCCCCCCTCCATGGGTGCACCAGTATGGCTGAGGCCAAAGTGGATAGGTTGGTTCATTGGTTTGAGAGGGATCTGGCACCTTCTAGATAGTAATTCTGCCGCCCTCCAAGGTGACCCAGGCCGGGTCTAGTCTGGATTGAAAGGAACCAAGTAGGACAGTTATCCAGAGGTCTGTTCTAGGCCATTTTAGGGCTATAGCATCCTCTGATTACCAGTACATCATATTACTGTCCAAACATAATTGCTGAGTGACCACACCAATTCTCCGAGCAATATGAAAGTTAATATCTATCCCCAGTACTGTAAAGCAGAGGCTATATGCCCAGGTATGAGTTTATAATGCCCCTGTGAGTGCTAAAGCCAAAGGAGCACAATTAGTGTCATCAGCATGCGACTTGAACAGAAGTGCAATGTACTCTTTACAAATAAGTCACAATTTGCTCTAGATTCAGACAATAAATGTGCAAGGGTCTGGAGAAAACAAGAAACATGCAACTTGCCCCATTAACACTATTTGTCATGGTAGTGCATTTGTATGGGTTGGATTTTCTTTGGGATATCACATCGACCTGCAAATGTTCAGAGTGTACTGTGATGGCATAAAGGTATCTGTATCAAGTTCTTGAACCTTTCATGAGATTGTACACTGCAGCAGTGGGTCCAGATGTTTTTTGATGGACTTTAATGCTCGTCCATACAGAGCAAAGCTGGTAGATGAGTACATTGAGAGTGAAGGTACTGCTCACATGCAGTGGCCAGCTTATTCTCCAAAATTTAATCCCACTGAAAATCTTTAGAATGCCCTATAAAGATGTGTCTTTGCCCATCCATCCCCTTCAACTACTCTCCAAATGCTGAAACCACTGCTCTTCTATAGGAATGGCAATTATTGCCCTCTGCTGGATCACCTGATTGATGGGATGAAATGTTAATTTGAAACTTGTGTCAAAGCAGGGGAAGTCATATCCAATAATAAGGCTTGTTTGTATAGCCTACAAAACTTTTTCTGAATGTATTAAGTACAAAGTAAGCACTTAAAGGATAAAAAATATACATAAATATATAATTTTGTAATTTTATTACTATACTTATTAATATATTACTCAATTACTTTCTTGTGAAATGCGGAGTCAATCAAAGTAAAACTTGAGTTATGTCTCAGATTTACTGTTGTTTTTCCCAAAGTTTTGGAAGCCAGTGTACATTTTTTACTTTAGTACATCACTGTTCAGACATTTCATGCTTTAGTACAGCATTGTCCACAGTGTGGCATAATTCAATTCAAACTTAATTGATTAATTAATTAAAATGTAATTGTAAAACAAAAATCTATATCAATATGTATTTATGATGCGATTGATATGACATTGAGCAAAAACTGATTTAAACTGGTTTTGTTTAACAGGTGGCTCCCAGCAACAGTTTATCACAATACCAGTATCCTTGTCCTTAACACCAGCTCAACAGGTAAGTGTTTTTAAAATTAAAACACAGTTTGGACTCAACAAATTGAAATGTTTATATGAATAACTGATCATGAAACAAACCGTTAAAATTATGCTAACATTAAAACTTATCAACTGTTTCGAATTTAAGAAACATCTCGATCCAGCATGATGAATAAATAGTACTTTTAGTAAGAACAAGAAAAACTATATTTTAATTTAACATTTTAATATATTTACAAAGTTTAAATTGGTTGAAATAGCAGAACCAATGTTGGCTTATATTTTGTTGGGAAAGTGAAATAACATTATACACAACTGCTGTATGAAAAATGATGTCCTACTTACATGTACAGCAGTGCACCGTTTATCAGCCAGTAAGTTCTGCCATCTTTTACCCAAATTTATTTTAGGACAGAACAACTATTAAATTTGCGCTAATGTTAAACATATTAAACTATTAAAATTGTGTGCCAACAATTAACCTTTGGGTTAATTATCGAATGTACTGTAGGATTTGTGCATATACTCTGCAACAATGCAGACTTGTGATATCTAAAAGGGGCACAAAATATATAAGACACTCAGAATGTATCTCAATTTTGTCTTAATTTTCCACAATAATTTGTACTCTCATTCAAAACCCATACCACAATATTATTATCTCCCCCCCCCCCCCATAAAAAAATACTTATTTATACTTGTGTGCAAATTTCACATCAAATTGCCATTAAAATTTAACTAATATCGTGAAATGAATGAAATTTGGCTAATTTATTGATCTCAAAATGTAAAACTATTACAAAATGTCTTTTATGAATAAATAGAACATGCTAGATTTACAAGAATGATAGGTTTGTAGCATGTTAAATATAGAAAGCCAAGATTTAATGACACTCTTTTAATTAAATTTATTCAAAAAACATGCAGTGATTTTATCAGGCAAAAGCCAGATATGACAATGTATCTGAAAGGAGGGATGCCTTTTATGAAAACACTTAAAACTCTGCTGTATGCACCTTTCTAAGAAAGCCAAAAACATAGCACACAGACCAGGGTTGCTGAAGGTGCTCAAATTCCTACCAACCAATTTGGCTAGTTCAGCTAAATTTTTACTAGCCATCTACTAAAATTTCCTGCCAAATAAAAAAAATTGATATAATTAAAATTTGTTTAAATTTAACAAGGCAAAAAATAAAAGCCTATTACACTTGTGATGTTTTCAATATTATTTTCACTGTTAAATCAATTCTCCTAGACTTGTCCCACTTTAAAAGTTCGATTGCAAACCACAGATGTGGAAAAAAATTGAAATATCACTTTTAAAAAGTAGATTGTCAATATGTTAAACACCATGACACAATGGACATGTTATAGCAGTTAATATCTATAAGTGAAGAGGCTTCCTTTTCTGTTGAAAGTATATTTTACATCATCTTTTCTTCCATTTGGAAGTGTGGACAAGAGCCAGCCTCGACTTAAATTTAGATTTAAAAATAACCAAGTTTCTACAGAAAATGTGCACATCATAATGGCATGTGGTTTTAACATTTTGCCCACCATTTCCAAAATTTTAGTCACCATTTGGCAACTGGGAACTAACATTCAGCAACACTGACTGTCAATTTCATTTGAGTGGTAACATATTATGTTATTAAAACTTAAACACATTCTGTTAATTTAAATTAAGAAGTTGAGAATTGAAGTAAAACTGCTTAGATATGTTTTTATGTTGAACATATTATCTGAAATGTTAACAAATATTTAAAAATTCATTACATAATCTAAAATTTGGCAAGACATTTTAATTTTATGGAACTCTGTTAACTACCGGGCAATCTGAGGAGTGAAAATGAACACTGTTTGTTGTGGTTATTCCATGTGTAGCATGCTTGGTGGATTTAAAACGAAATAGGAGGAAGTAATAACAAGTACTGAATTATTGATATGCTACTGATGAAGTACTGAATTACTGATATGGTAAGTGTGCTGCAAATATAAAAATTTTAAGCTTGTCATGTTTAAAAATTTACCCAAAATGTATAAAAATAATTCTTTTATGAGGGGGTGGGAATACATCTCAACTCTTGCACAACACCACCCTCAATAAAGGAGTAAAGGATCAAAGTATAATTAGATCTACCCCATTTGTAATAATAACCATATCACTCCACATGCATTTCTTCTTCTATTGCATGTAAAGTGATATGGCCAGTATCATGCCTCATAAGTTCCAACCAAGTGTCAGGTACCTCTCACAGCTGGGTAGACTGTTGACTATCTATCCTTTGTGTGGAAACCCATCATCTCCAACTTCAGGTGCAAGTGCGCAAACTACTTTACATCCCAGCCTCTTGCTAACTGTACAGTTTATTCAAGGAAACACCGTAATTTTCAAAACTGCTTAATTTCAATGATCTGATGAGAACTGGTTTATACCATGTTCTAAACATGTCAAAACTGTTGGCCTAATAAATACATTTGATGAAATAATTATCCCCTTCATATCAAACTGAAGTAACAATTATTTTTCTTTTCACAGCAACAGCTGATACAGGGCACATCAAGTCAAACTTCAACATTTACTAATTCATCTAGCAGCAGGAAAGATAAGTCCAGGAAATAACGGTTCTTTACCACTGACAAACTATGTACATCATGTAAAGTGCCTTAAAGAATCTCTGTAAATGGATTTTGACACATACTGGAAATTTTAGTTGTTTCTTCAATCATAACGTCTAATTTATTTATACATTTTATAAAATTGTTAATGGTACAAAAAGTCAATATAATTTATGTACAGTCATTCATTTTAAGTGTAATAAATACTTAATTATCCATTGAAAAGAAAGTAAAATGTCTGAAAATACTATTTCCTCCCATAATTTAGATGTTTTTGCATGGCACATGTGGTTTAGTTGCTGCTTCACATTCAAAGTTTGTATTTTCATTTTATACACAGTCCTATCTGTATTGGGTGCTTATGAAAGTTTGTTAGAGTTTAAGGGCTAATAGCTGAACTCACTGTAAATAAAAAAATAGTTTATAGTTTTCTGATATTGGCTTTTTCTTTTTTTTTTGGAAGATATGATTATCTATAGTTCAGTAACATACCTGCTTTTATTTTATTTTTATTAAATATGTATAGTGTAAAAAAAATTTTCGATTTAGTTTCACCAAAATATTTGGAGTAAACACATGTGCACAATTCCTTTCACTGTGATAAAACTAATTTTTGCTAATTCAAAATCTTACAAGCATTTGCATACTATACTCAATGCAAATTCTCCCCAACATTTTACTAAAGGGAAACAGAAATACATTGAAATACTTTACTTTTAAACTTGTTTTTTAGATAGGCATAAATTACCACAAAAAGAAAAAAAAATACAGGTTATATAAAAAATTTAAAGTAAAAAAGACATGACGATTTTTTTTTTTAAATCCATACCTCCCTAACAAAATGTACTGTAAAAAATTTAATATTTTCTATTTATAGTGTCACCTACCTTCAAATGCGATAAACTTATGACATGCAGATTGCATGACACTTAAAAAAATTGGCATATGGAGTTTGTTAAAGTAATCCGACTGATTATCTAAAGAGTTTTATTAGAAGCATTCTTACAAATAAATTTGATTTCTTTAAAGTTTCTTATTTAATTTAAATTTAATTCAAATTTAAATTATATTTAATCAAATTTATAAATTATTTGATTAAATATAAATCAAATATTCTTTATATATTTGATTTATATTTAATGTATAATATATAATATTTAATATATAATAATATGATAAAATATTCTTTATATATTTGATCAATATTAAAATCAAATTTAAATTTAAATCAAATTTTAAAAAAAATTTAAAAAAAAAATTCTTACGCCACAACATGGATCACGGCGATTCTTTCAATCCTGGAAGGGTTATTTTTATGGGGTCCTTTAGTCGATATTACAGGCTGAGATCTAATGAGTTAGGGGATACGGCCATGTGTTTTGGCGTTAACAACATATGCAGATGAGTTGACACACACAAATCATTACAATAATTCTGCAGCTCTTAGACTCACCATACATGAATGACCAAACATCAAGACCCACCTACGGGGGGGGGGGGGGGGCATACTTTTGAAACAATATTCAAAAGACTGATAACCCTCACAAGACTTCCAGCACTACTCCCAAAAATGTGAAGAATGTTACCATCAGTGTGTCGATTTGTGAGGAAACAATTTCAAAGTGAGAATGAGTCATAACTTTCCTGGCAGACCTTGTACGTACACGGTATAAAATATTTAGTCAGTTCAATAAAATTAATGAATTGTACTTAATTTTGTATATGAAATTATACACTAAAATAATTCTAATTAAAAATGTTCTGTACTGTAAAAAAAGGTCAGTCATTTTTCAGACAACAAAGACAGCTAATTACATGAAGGAACAGACTTACTCCAAAAAATAAGTAAAATGCACTTTGTACAAAGGTTAAGGGAAACTAGAGCAAAGTAAATAAACACTAAAACAATAAGAAGCATACAGCTGTTTCAAAGATATATTGGATCCCCTTCTTCGGTGCAAGAGAACCAACAAATCCGAAGTCCAAAAGAGGAACCATTCATTTTTTGGACTTCGGATTTGTTGGTTCTCTTGCACTGATGAAGGGGATCCAATGTATCCTCGAAACAGCTGTATGTTCCTTATTGTATTAGTTGTGCTTATTTATGTTGCTCTAATTTCTCTCATACTCCAAATATTTCAGATTTATCAGAGGTATTTTCCATTTCATTTGGGTTCTGTTGTTCTCGGCAGTGTCCGAAATTAGCGGTCGTTAGTCGTAATTTGCGACTAGAAATTTCAATTTGATGACTAGATTTTTCAATCTAGTTGTCAAATTTGATGCCTAACAATGCTATTGTTAAATATCAGTCTTCCCTTTGACTAAATTACGATCCCCGATATTTCGTTTTATTTTGGAAGTATTTTTCTACTGTTACAATTTGTTTGCATCGTTTAAAACGTTTGTAATTATTTTGTATATTATATAGAAAAAACTATTTTTCAAACATATTAATGAAATAGAAGGCTATTTTGCAGCAGTATGGGGATAAATGGTATTAGGGCTCGATTTTTTCTCATGCAATGTTTCCATCTTTCTTCCGGGTAGGTTGGCATCTATGTATTTTTTTATATCAATCCCTGAAATTAATGTGATTCATACTTCTTTTTATTATTACCCAAGCTGTCTAGCTCACCCAAAGTGTGTAGATGAGTTTCAAGGGTATGATTTATATTTTGTCAAAGCGACAAGAAAATGAGTAGCAACTATAAAACAAAAACTTATTATTGACTTGCAAATACTGAACCCAAGTTGCCAACTCTGCATTTCTTCGTGAAGCTCCGATATTTGCATTGACTGCCGATCTCTGAACAAATATGCAAATCCCCCCCCCCCCCCCCCCCCCACACACACACTTTTTTTAACCTTTAAGATGAATATAGTAAACAGATTTTAAAAGGAAATTCCATACTTTTTTCGAAATTGGCCACAAAAAGTGACTAAATTTCACTCAACCCTTATAATATTTTAATTTTAAATGTGTTTAATTCTTATATTTGTAAGTAATATCAGAAAGATTATATGGAAATGTCACTAAAATGTGCATTTATACGTGATTATCGGTTTATAACGTTTTATTATCTATCATATATTTTCCAGTTTTGCAATTTGTTTTCATCAACTAAAACTTTTATATTAATTGCTATTTTAATGCAGGAAAATTAATTGTCGAGCATGAAATGAAGAGGTATTGGGGCTGTTGCAATGATTGTACAAGATGACCATAATTGAAAATTGTTAAATAGAAGTGTTTTTTTTTTATTTTGTTGTTTTGTCCTTTTTGCCAAGTAAAAACAAATTAGCAAATGTTTCTATTTATTTTCTCTTGGGTTTCTTTATCAGTTTATTTTAAATTTTAAGAAAATTTAAAACAATTTTTAATACAAAAATCTGAATTATTCTTTGTTTATATCTGTAACAAAAATGGACATTTAAAAAATAGTTGTTATTGTTAGAGATGTAAAAATGGCAACTAGCCGTGTCTATTTGGCACCTAGAGTCAAAACTATAGGCGTCAAAGGATGCCTAGTTCAAATTTTTAATTTCTAACACTGGTTCTCGGATATTTTTGCTCTGAAAAAAATACCTTCAATACTTATAAAAAGTTAATATATTAATTTATTAGCCAAAATATTCAAGAATATAGCCCAAATATTTCACCACAGAAATAAAAAATAGTTTGGACAGTCTGGAATGTTTAAAATTTTTCTTTGGCAAGTAGCTGTCCTCTTGACTAAAGTGTGACTAAATTTTACTATACTTTTAAAAAATTACTGTGTAAAAAGTACACACACTTGTACAAACATTTCACTAGAATTTTAGTATACAATTTCATATGTCTAGCTACTTTTAATAGACTCTAAAATAACTTCATTGTATTTTTAATTAGGAATTTGATTCAAAAACTCTGCTCTAACAGCTGCAAAGGAAAAAAAAAATATGTATAAACCAGTTTTGGAAGCAAAATAAGTGTTGGGATAAGAAAAATAGTAGTTTTACAACCAAAGGCAGAAAACCATGTAAGACCATTGGTCAGTTTCTTGCCTTTAGTGATACACCTGTGGTTTTTCTTATCCTGGTAAAGGAAGATTGTTTTTCTTTTGAAACCAGTTGATACCTTTAATATATTCAATATAATTATAAAAGTAGCCTCAATTTAGACAATTAGTTATCTAAAGGGGAAATCTTGTAAGTGCAAAACCAGGTCAAGCACTTTATTAAATATAGGACAATTTTAAGAATTTACAAAACTGTAAAACATGCTATAATATTAACAAACTAAAAATAACTTGTACGTTTACAAGAAATAGAAGTGTAGTATGGTAACAAGTACCTTAGGGGTAAGTCAAGAAACTTGATAAAATGTTACTTAAATCAGAACATTAAGATGTATTTTTATGTACAGTTCATATTGAACAATTTTAGAGGCACTATTTTCATAATAATAATAATGTAACAATGGATTATTGATAGAGTGAAACTAAAAGAAATAAGTAATATATCTTTGATACCTAAATAGAGTTAAGCATCAGATATTTCTACACATTAAAATATCACACCACAATTCAAATGAAATGTTTATTTTATACAAAATGAGAAATGTTCTTTAGGCAAACATGAATGAGATCTAACCCATAGTCCTTTAAAAACTAAAACACAGTCCTTTATACAGCTTTTTATAAATGTATACAACTCTGTAGAAAACTTTTCTTGCGTATAAACTATAAACACATTTCAACACTGTACTTGATAAAATATTTCATGCTAGAAAAGAGAAAAATAAAATTAGAAGATTTCAGCAATTCTCATGCATTGTGTATATTCACACACCTTACTTCTTTATTGGTTTCTAATGATTTTTACCTTCAAATTTATAAAAAATATTAACATAACTGCATAACCTTTCAACAGTGATGAACTAATTTCAAAACATATTGTCTACACAAACATTCTACATGAAAATTATCTCAGCTAAATTAATCCATTGCGTAATTAATCACCCTGTCTTCACTTTCTTCATAACAGACATGGGGTTAGTATGCGGCCCTCGTGGGAGTTTTCTGTGGCTGATGACACCTTTGAGATATTTACATTTTATATTACCTACGAATATTAAATAAATATTGGTGATATGAAAAATAATGTGAATTCACATATATGCTTTTTTTTGTATTGAAAATCGTTCAATAGAAATTTAATCTAAAATATTCTCTATATTATTCACCACACCATCTGCAAAGCAATTTACTTTTTCTCATTACTGAAAATTCCAAAACTCAATCATTATCATTTCCAAGTTTGATGGAAATATATCAAGGTGCAATTTCTACAGTTGATTAACATTAAGGCATGCAGATAAGCTTCAGTCAAGTTTTTCTTATTTGACCTTTTTACATAAATCAGATATTTATGTATTAACATGCAGCAATTCTTATTTGCATCACTATCAATCCACCTCTGCTATGAGATAAATTATGATTGGATTGGCAGAGAGAAGATGGGTAAAGTGTTAGGTTCTATGTACTTGCTGAAGATAAGCAACTCTTTTGAGTCTGCAGGAAAATTTTTTAGAAATTGTTTTATTATAGTTGTTTTTCCATGTTTGAATGGAGATGCTGGAGTGTTACCTACATGTATTATGGCCGTAAGAGGCTATTTTTAATTCCTGTATCTATGAATTTAAAAATGCCAGGATAGGTTCTAAGATTTTCTGTCTAGCAAGTATATATAATGCAGGTATTTCTGGAGAAATGTAAACAAACATTCCGATTTACGATTCTCCTGAGCAACATTCAAATCAAAAACTCATTTAAACCTCACTTCGCTTTTGGCAGCAAATTTATTTTGACATTTATCTATGTAGATACTTTTAATGATTGTAAACCCATGAAGCAGAATGTAAACAAATACTTTTGTTTCGGTGATTGTGTATGCATATTTTATACTGCTCTGACTAACAGTTGTTTTGGGGTTTTCATAGATTGCCTTTAACAGACAAGATCACTAGCCAAAGGAACAAAAGATTTTTGGTTATCGAGCCATTTGATCCATGAAAAGATAGCCAATATATCATGTAAAGCTATTAGCTTTTAACATTTGTGCAGTTCATTATCAGTGTTCCCACTATAAAAATTTAGTGAGATTTTAAAAACTTGGGTGAGAATTCAAGATATTTTGCTCCAATGAAACAATTTTAATTATAAACATTTGCATGATACATTACATTTAACAAAAAATGCATTTATTTACACAATATATAATAATGTAACAAATATAGTATAAATGACAAAATTTTAACTAAATGAATTTACATCCTGTAGATGCAGGAAGCCTGCTTTAGCTAGGGTTTAGTATTTGCAGAAGTTTGTCAACATTTTATAACCACTAATCGGGTTTTACCTCTGCATTTTGACAAAGGATAGCTCAAATTCCAGGGATTAATTAAAATGCCACTTTTTTATGTTTGATAACAAGATTTTAGCGGCATGCATTTGGATCCTGTGAACACAAATAGTACGACCTTTTTTTTCCTTCAGCATTTTGACAAAATAGATTTTGGAATTGAAATTGGATGGCTAAAATAGATTTTGGAATTCAATTTAAAAACACTATTTTTTATATTTGATTAACAGGTAAAAAATTATTAGTGGAACAAGTTCATTTCCTGTGGACACTGGAATTGAGACTTTTTTGTCGGCATTCTGGCGAAGGATAACTTAAATAAATTTTTCGGATTAACTAAAAAAATACTATTTTTGTTGTTTGTAATAAGACTTTAGCAAAGCAAATTTGCCTCCTGTGGATATAGGAATTTCAATATTTTTCCAGTCTTCTAACAAAATTTTACATGATTTATGCGTTATAGACTTTATAAGTTGTAGAGATATATTTCTAAAATTCCATATTATTAGTTGACATGCCCTTGCCTGGATACAGACGGCGGGATCTCTGCAGATTTCCCGTTGGATCGGAATTTAAAATTTTTCCTTATTGATAATGTGTACGACAGGCAAAAGTTAAAAGGGCTGATCAAACCTCTTTTTCTTGTGCTGATTTTGGATCTCATATCTAGGCCTGCTAGTTGGTTTTATTAAAGATAAGCCATTCAAACAGCTTTAGATTTGAGTAGTACGCTTGGCTCGGTCAGAGAAATTAAACATGCAGATAGGATTGACTGGGCAGGATAGCCCTGTGGTTAGAGTATGGGGATTGCACTCTGCTGTGCAAAGTTCAATTCCTGGCGCTGCCCAAACTATCCCTGTGTGTATGTGAAGTACAGGCACTTTGCATCTGTAGGATCGGAAATCTTTCTGAGAGATTGGTGGCAGGGGAAGGAAGGTATGGTCCTTATGGATCTCGCATCCACTTGGTTCCAGTGTAAATTGGGTGACACCATCCCAGCTGTCTAAACAGATGCCTTACACCTTCTGGTATGTCAAACAGCCTGGGTGCTGCTTACTATTACAATGTAATTCCATTCTGCTTTATGGTAGCAGTGCAGTAAAAATGCTTATAATGTGATATTTCAGATTTCTCCTGGGAGATGAATTACTAGATGATAGGGTCAAGGTCAGTTATCTCCTTGGAATGCAATTGTCTGTCAATGGGTTATATAAGAAAGGGGAATGAAAGGAAAATGGTTTTAACCAAGGAGCTCTTATCCTAACTGCTCCTCAACGGGTTTAGGCTGGGGGTGATGACTTAACATGGTTAGTGCATGAAATCCTGTACAGAAGGGAATTGAAAGCAAGTTGTAAATTTCCTTCAGTCTTTCCTCGACTCAAATGGGAAATTGAGGGGGAGGTTGAAGAGAGGGGAAGTATCTTACTGCATACTGTGAAGAACTTTGCACAGCAATTTCTATTGTGCAAGATTATCATGTTTTAATGGCAACCCTGCATTATGTTGTTTCTATGATATTGTACGATTATACTCAATTTATATTTTACAATTCAAGACTTGCACTTCACTTAATATTTTGAAAGAGTCAGCTTGACACATTAGCAGAGTGTCGAAGGCTCAGACCACACAGCCAACCCTAGGGCTTACGGCAGTTTAATGTGTGGCCGGACATTAGCAGAGTCTAAAACTATAAAATGTAGACATACATGTTTATACCGTGCAGATATTTTAAATTTTAGCTAATTTTGCAGATGCTTTTCCAGTAAAATAAGAATATTGCCTCTTCTTCACTGCATTTGCAACAATATGCTTATTTTATCAAATTTGGAACCTGTAATTCACTAATAATAATTTGTGAGAGCAGTTTTTCTATTACATAATTTTAATGCCATACACTCTGAAAGTTTGCAGCAAATTTGTTTCAACATTTATATATGTATAGATAATTTTACAATTTTATTCAACTCCTGCTTTGTGGGTTTGCAGATAGTTTTATTTTGGTGATTGTGTATACAGATACTTTTTCATTTCATATAGCTTACTCATGAGCTTAAAAAACGTGAGTCAAATGAGGAATAATGTGAATATTTCACACATTGCTATTATTTTATAAACATACACAATTTAAATTTTACAGAAGGATTTTTTTTTTATTATTATTATGAAAGAAGCATTGTAAATGAATAGTTTTGGAATAGAAGGTTCTGGATTTTACAGAGTCAACTGTTGATTTGTAGTGTTTAAAAGAGAAAGTCAAACTATGCAAAAAAAGGTACAATTTACACATAAAACATGAATAAGTACAGACTCTATGATTATACTTTTTTTTTATTGCATAGTTTGAAAAAATTAGTTGTTCTCCACTGGCAAGTACATTTTTCTACTGGGCTATTAAAACCTATAGCTGCATATAAAGTCAGGTGGGCGATTAGCAATATATTGCTGGGGGTGACAACATTTATTAAGACTACATCAACAAGCAGCTTCAATAAAATTTTGACCTTTATCCATGAGTACATGCAATAAATAATTCCTAATTTTAAAATTACATGTATTAATATATATAATAGCTGTAAATCTGATAATTAAAAAATATATATATACCTTCGGTATCAACAGAATCACTCAATGGCAACTTTGAGACTGGGTGGTTTGAGTAAGGGTAGCACATGAGGATTATCAGCTGAACTGTCTACTGAGGGCTGGAGTCGTGAAGCGGATGGAATTTGATTCCACTGACCACATTTATGATAAATACAGGGCTCTTTGAGGACTCTTTTCTTTTGTAGTAAACTAAAAGGATGAAATACATTATATTTGTTCTAAATATTATTATATCTATGTAAGAGTATCATACATTTAAGTCAAAAATATTTGAAGCCTCAAAATATACGATTTTAAATATAGAATGTGGCTTTATGCAATATCAATAAATAAAGAAAACAATGTAAATGTCTAAAAAATGATAAAATTACACAATTGTTTGGGAATGGCTTGGTTTTCTTTCTTTAACACAAGTAAACTACAAGTTTAAGGCCAAATAAAAACTTAATTACTAACTAGTGGAACTATAGCAATAGTGGTGTCACCTAGTATGACAAAAGAGAAGTAAAATGAGAAAGAGTATTAAAATACAGAAATTTCACAATTGTTTTTTATAACTATTTCTTTTTTCAATTCTCTTTTGTCACACTAGGTGTTCCGTTTCAGTACATTACATGAAAGAATCAGCTTTTGTACATTCTTAATCTAACAACAAAAACATGATAAATTCTACCATATCTATCACATACATTGTTAAAATTTTAATTTTGTGATATTCATTTTTATAATACTATATTTTTATGATTGTTCCGTTCTCTACAGCAAACTTTGTTTACTTCTGTCTAAAAAGAAAAATTCACTTCCTGCTCATAAACTAAGCAAGATAAGGTGAAAATCATATTTAATAAATTCTAAATTCTATGGGGGAAAATTGAACCTTATCAAGACTGACTCGATTGATCAGAGATTGTTTACAAAGCTAAATGCAACAATGCATTGCATCATCATCATTTCCTGACAAGTTTCTTTTCTTTGTTTTGTTTCTTTATTCTTAAATTACAGATGATTTGTCTCCCTGAAAACACGTTATGCAAAATAAAAGTCAAATCGGAAAAATAATTTATATGCTCTATTAAATTTCATTTCTACATTTTTTAAACATTGAGAATATGTGTGGCCTGACCTTATTCAAATTTTACATTTAGCTAAACTAAACATGAGTTCAGCCTAAACTGAAACCATCTAAGAGGAGTCTGACCCAGATCTGAGTAGGCCCAAGTCTAAACAATACCAGTCAGTCATTTTGGATTTGTACAAAAAAAAAATTTCCTTTCCTTTCTTCAGGGGGAAAAAAATCCTCGATATTATGCTTCTTCCATAGAATAATACGGCAAAATTTAATTTTAATTGATTTACAAGTTCAATTTATGAGAAATGTGCAAGACTCAAATGACTTCAAGTCTTAAATGTCTGATAAGACACCTGAAAACTTATTCATTTTGAAGTATAAAAAGGACATAAAATGTTTTGAAATATTTTATAAGACCTTAAAACTGACTATGCTGTATCATCAGCAAACTAACAGCAACATAAAAACTCTGTAATGAATATAATTGGTACTTATTGTTTAAGCATTAGATTACATTATATGTTAAAATACTAAAGTATATCATATATTATACTTTATTTATTACATTTTTGTTATTATTTTTATGTTTCACCAACTACACTCTTGTACCATTTCTCTCCCAGAATCTTAAGATTTTTATATTTGTGAGGTTGGTAGGTGTTGAAGACCCAGACCGTCCGACTCGTCCAGAGGACTAAGAGCAACTATTTGGACGGACGGCGGTTGGTAGGTGTGTATAATCTAGAAGGTTAATTTAGAATTTGGCACTAAGCTTTTGATGTACTCGTGCCAAAGAAGGAAACCCAAGCTTTTTTTAAATAACACTCGGTATTTTATTTGTACAGCAATTCAGGTCATGTTTTCTTAATTTTTAAGATTTTGCTGCAATATGCATACGAAATATCAGGACTGTAGAGTCGGTACCTCAAACTTTCCACTCAGACTTTTTTCTACTGTCCAACTCTGCCTCCAATGCCTCTTATTTTCTAATATCCAACTCGGATACTGATATAAATACCTTTATTTTTTTATATCTATAGTTTTTTAATTCGTTAATATTTGATGTTTTTTTTTTAATTTATTGCCTACACATTATTTAAAAAATCTGTTAAAAATTTAAATATGTTCCATAAAATTATTTTTAAATAGTTTTATTCAGAAGTTAGAGTTGGTATATATTTTCCTGACTCTAACTCCACAGCCCTGTGAAATATAATCTAAAATTAATCAAAAACTGAAAAAAAATAGTGTACATTGAAATATATATGGAATAATATATATGGAAAATGTTACAAATAGTATACTCTGATATACACTACTTATATTAAACACATATGTATATAAACAAATTACTACCAGATGTGTATTTGAGAAATCTATGCAAATTTTTCTAAGACTAATTTTACTTCAACATCAAATCAACAAATTATTCTAATTGAAGTATAAATTAAGCTTTCACTCAAATGTATGTTTGATGAGTAATACAATTTAGCAAAGCTTGAGTACAAAACAAACTATAAACAATAATCACACTTACTAACCATTGCAATTCAATATCTTTCTAAAAAATCTAATGTTTTTGCAAAGTATATTGTAAGATATAATATAAGGAATTTACCTGATGATGTATTCTCTCAAAACTTTACGGTAGTGGATAACAGCAGATTTATGTTCATCCTTAGTTTGCAGCAACATGTTCATACCCATACGTATAGCATTCATCTACAATATAGAAAACATCATGTTAGGATACATCTTCCCATAAGAAATTTTTTAAACTTTCTTGTGTATGTGAAACATAAAACAAATATTGACTAGTTTTGGAGATGCAAGCGCTTTTTAGAAATTTCTATGGAGAGTATATAAGGGAGTCATTGTTCAATTTGGGACAGTTGATGTAATACGAGTCAAACTGAATTGTGAGATACATCAGTGTTTTGAGAATAGTATCTGCTACTTTGTGAATTAATTGAGCATTTCATTGCTGTTTTACTGTACTTAACAGATGTTTAATGATCTTGTAATATAATTATTGAGCTATTCGATGTATATTTTTCCCATTTATGCATTTTAGTGTGTTTAAATAAAAAAAGTTATACATTTACTTTTTTATTTAAACACACTAAATCAACACACTTTGATCAAAATGATTTAATCAAAAATAAAGATGATTTTTAAAATGAAAATTCCCTATTGAGCTATTCGCTGTATATTTTTCCTATTTACACATTTTAGAGTGTTTAAATAAAGTTATGCATTTAGTCTCCTAATGATTCAATCAAAACTAAGGCGATTTTTACAATGAAAATTCACTGTTGGTTAAATTAAAGTATAAAATGGATGATGAATTATGATTTTGCCTATTGCACTCAATGTTTTTTTTAAGTAATCACCATTTTTTGCAGAAATCATCATTTTTCAAAATTTTGGTAAGAAAAAATTAGCACTTTTCAAGGGACCTTTGAGAAAAAAAAAATCATTTATAAGAACCTCTGAAAAACAAAAAATACTTTTAAGGGCCTTTAAAATGAAAAATATAACATAAGGACTCTAAGGATCACAATAACCCTGAGTAAGCAGCAATACTTTGTTCATATTTTATAATAAAATTACTGCTTCAACAAACATTTTTTTTCACAGGTTTCTACAAACTCATTATGAGTTAATCTGATTATATTTATTATTTTTATGCAACTACAACTATGCAATATTCAAATGATTAGAAAACTGCACCACAATACTTACATCACAAATATCATTCAAGGTAATTTCAGTATCAAATTCTATTTCTATATCATGGTCTGGGTACAGGGGATCACCCGTTGCAGGATCAAAGCCTAGGCCACATAGGGCTCCAGTGTAATATTTCTTGGTCTTATCAGTTCTAGAAACAAGAAAAACAATAACACTTTTATATTGAATAAAAGCTTACTATAACTTTAGGTAAAAAGATTTCAGCTGCGTAACACTGCAGGAATAATACAATTGAAAAATATCTAAAAATGAACAGAAATGTTGCAGCAAATATAAATAATAGTGGTGGCAATCCATGTTTGCTGTCATTGCATTATTAATACAAGTTTAACTGAATTTCTTGATTTATATAAGAAATAAAATAAAGTGATTATTAATAAATACTAAACAATTAATAATAATCAGTCTTCAATATAAATTGCTACAGCTTTAATGGCAGTTACCAGCAGTGTTAGTGCATTTATTTTTGCACAAGTATGGGAGCAAATTAATCAACCAACAATCATGTTTATAGTGAAGTGAGAACAGATATAAATCACATATGAAATTATGTTTTTATTTGTTTCATCGAGTAAAATTTTCTACTAATGAGTAATACGGGATGCTCTAAAAACAACAGATCAACTTTAGCATTCAAAAACCAATTTCTTGTCAAACTCGAAATGAATTTTCGAAATAAAGTCAATATTTCAAAATGGAACATTAAGATTGGAGTCTAATTATTTTTGATTTAGATAACCACACTGGCTACAGAAACGGTGAAAAAAGTTCAGATTCTAGTATATCTGCCACCATCTGATACATAATAAACACTTAAAGATGATTGCTTTTGTACCAGGAATTACGATACACCTGAATGAATAGGATAAGTCACAATATAAAGGCATTAATGAGAAAGTGAAATCTTGATATGCAGTCAGAGATAAAAAATCAAATGACTTGGACATAAATTCTTTTTTTCTTAACTTCTTAAATAATGCATTAAATTAAGTTCAATAGCATAAAATCAGAAATTAAATAGATATTTGAAATGACATCTAAGTTGTAGTTTCAATTAAACTTTCACTTGAGGATTTAGCACATTTTAAAATAATAAAATGGCAAAAAAAAAATCTTGAAAATGATTCATCATACAGTTATGGAGTTTATCTTGATCATTTTATCATCAAAAATTATTTTATAAAATAAGTATTTTTTGATTGCATTTTATCATATTCAGTTATTCACTGCAGATTTGATGATTTTAGTGGGCTATTTCGAAAAGGGGAAAAAAGGGTTAGTTATTTTTTTTTATAAATCTTAATTTAAATCAAAGCACCTAACTTAGGTGACTTTATTTGATTTTAAATACAGTAACTCTGTGAATATTAAACCTTTTCTAATAAATAAAGCTTTTTATGCGGGAAAATAATTTTTCTATATTTCAGCATACAGAACATATGGTTTCAATAATTTTTACGCTTTAGATGCATTTTCATGTGTTCTATTGTACTTTAAAATTACAATGATGCCCTGGGAGCAAGATTTTATGAAGCATATTTGGTGGTATCCAAATTAACGAAGTGTGGCATAAAAAATAATTAAGAACTATACCATTATATAAACAACCAGATATTGTTAAGTCCATAAAAATACAAAGAATGAAATACGCAAATAAGCACAAACTGAATTTTTATGGCTAAGACAAAGGGAAGAACAAAATTAAGATGAACTGATTGCATTGATAATAAGGAACACTAAGAATTGGATCTCTTGCTGGGTATAGAGCAGAATGGAATAGACTCATAATGAAGGCCTGGGTCCACACTAAGCTATTGAGCCAATGAAGAAGTATTGTCAGATATATGCTCATATTCCATATGCAATAGTATGTCACAAATCTATTAACATCATTCTTGTAGATTTATCTCATTACAGTCAGGGATGGCAACTTCTGAAAGTGGCCATCAGTAAAAAATCAAGGGTTTTCAGTATAACAGCACTGACCTTTAGTAAGATTTTAAGTATATGGGAAAAATATATTCTAAAATTTTAGAATAGATTTTGAAATGTAGTTTTATTTAAAAACTATTATACATTTCTTTTAGTTATGTCTTAGGAGTTAAATAAGCTTCAGCTAAAAGAAAAATTAACAATAAAATTCATTATACACAGCATCTTTATAACTCAAAATTTATATTAAAAAAAGTCAAAAATCATCAATTATAAAAAAATATTGTTAAATTATCATCATTTTTCAATTTAGTAGCTTTTTTTTAGAACCGTTTAATTCCTCTTTGATAAACTTTTTTTCATCAACAATGTTCTAATTTTGAATCATTAGTTCTGTTAGTTACTAAAGAAAATGCTTGCTCTTTAATAATAGATAATATGTTTTCCATAGCTAAAACATCAAAACAATGAATAAGTGCTGACATTTTTGGTCTAGTAATTGCATAATTTTTTTGCAATTTCCAAATCCAGAAACATTGCATAAAAGAGGCATTTTTGGGATGATCAGCCACTGAGATGCACAAGTTGCAGAACCATAACAGAATATTTTTCATTTCTGAATTTTGTTAACGGCACTTCCAAATGACTAAGGGCGAAGCACGTAAAGAGATAAACAAGTAAAATGAGGGGGAGAAGCACATCTCCCTTGATGAAAGAAGTTAGGTTCGACCAAACATTGAAGGAACCTAAAACAGACCACTTGCAAATTGCGATATTACTCCGCTCTTTCCATCTTCCCTTGCCTCAAAAGGAAGCACAAAAAGATAAAATGAGATCAAGAAGCCCCCAGCTAAGACCATCTGTACAGTGTTTCTTAGATAAAAACAGTACAAATGAAAATTTTTAAGGGAGCTATGGGTTTCATAGAATTTTCTGTAGGTTTAGGGGTAATGTCCGTAAAACTGTAAGATGAAGTAAAAATTTCTATAAACTACGGAAAATCCAAAAATATGGCATCTCTGTACATTCACAAGAGAAGACACTTTCTGCAAAAGTTTTGTATTTTGATGCTAAACAATTTGCCAATTGTCATTTGTTTCACAGGATATTGATTGAAGGTCGAATATATTTTAATGTGGATTTTGCATGGATATATGACTACATCATTATGTTTCGACCAATAAAGTCACCAAAAGTGCTAAATTTCAATTTACGCAACTTCAATTCAATGCTGATAATATTGTGGTCTGGCTTTATTTATTTACATCCACATTTTGTGATTTCACATATGATTAGATGATTGTAATAAAACAATATTCGCCTTTCCTAAAAGAATAACAAAAAGTTTGACAAATTATTAATACAGGAAATGTTGGATGAATCTACTCATGTTGAGCATTCTTGAATACAAATCAACCCTTTTTTTTCAATGATGTCTGTGGGAAAAATATATCTCAAACAAATTGAGAAAAATCAAATGAAATTTGGTACGATTATTACAATCAATGAAAGTTGGATGCCTATTGATTTCCAAGGTAAATAAACAAATGGAAAGCATTCAATCTTTTTTTTTTTTGGGGGGGGGGGCATTATTACATATAGAAATAATAATGAAAATAGTTATTTAATACATAACTTTTTATTTAAACATGAATGCATGCATTTTAGATACTAGCATGATCTTTTCTTGAGATATTTTTAATTTAAATTGGGAAATATACTTAAAACAAAGTAAATGAACATATCCCTTAGAAGTTATCACAAGGTGTTTGTTCTCAAAATATTAGAAATCATAACTTTCTTTTTTTACACATCAGGGTCTCTGACAAATTTTGCAAATCAAATGAAATTTAGTATGATTATTCCAATGGATAAATGCCAGTGGCATGATGATTTTTGAGAAGCTTAGATTAAAAAAGCCCTTTAATTTTGTAAAAAGTAGTTTTCCAAAATAAAAAAAAATTATAAAATATATTTAATAGTTATCATAAGTCGTTTGCGAGACATTAAATTTTAAGTTTCCACAGACAGCATGATTTTCTCGAAATAACAAATTGAATTACATGAAATTTGATATGAATATTTTAATTAATAACAATGCCTATTGATTTTAAGTTAAATCTAGTAGTAAGATAGTTCTAATTTGCTTCATTGTTTATTCATAAAATCAAAATTTGTTAATCTTTAGGAAAAGTTATGTGTTGGACACATCAGATTTTTAAAACTCTTCGAGAAATTTTGATAGTGCAGTTATCTTAGTAAAATATTTTAGAACAGATATATATATATGTACCTGATTTCACAATAAGGAGAAAACATAAGACAAATCAATGATGGCAGCCCCACTATCTTTGGCATCAGTGTAGTATTTCTGGCACACAGGGCATCTGATTTCTGGCCTATGGTTAAATGGGAAGCTACCAACATAGATGAGCATTGGTCCTGGGGTTCAGCATTAAAAGATACAGAGTTGACACTGTCCCTCTCAATTTTGACGCACCTAAATACAAACAAGACATGTTATTAATTTTTTAAATATCACTCAGTTATAAAATGAATTAAGAAATAAAAATACAGATCCAGGAATGCAGATTTCAAAAATACAGGTCCAGGCATGCAGCTTTAAAGAAGTATTGAAAAATAAATCTAAAAAATCCTAAGAAAATAAACTAATTTAAAATTCAAAATTGTTTTAAAAGACGTGTTAATGCATACCTCAATCAAAAGAATGGAGTTAGCTGCGGTAGTCACTAAAGTGCTGAGCTAAAGTAATTAATGACATTAAAGTAAATTAGAATAAAAAAAGTCCCTAAACTCTTAATTACGATAAATATAGACAAAAAATGTAAATCATGTTTTGTTATTTATAGCAAGATACATCTAATTGAATAGTATTTTGTGCATTCGGCAGACCTTGTTGACTTGACACATTTTGCTTTCTTAGTGGAATGTTTAATTATCATGGTACTTTGATTTAACAAGGTACTTTAGTTATTAAGGTAGCACTGCACTTTATATAAAAACATTAAGATTACTCTAAAGTCAAAGACAACCAAATAAGCGGTTAAAAAATCATTTATTAAAATCGCCTTTTTATTACGTACACAATCACATAGCCAAAACACTTTCGGACATTATCATGCCCTTCATCAGTGGTGAAGTAGTACAATTAAAGTGTGAAGAAGTGCCTAAATATAGGCCATACTCACCAGGCAAAATGTACATATATCAACTACATACAAAATTACATACATCAATTTATATATTTTCAATCTTGCTTTACCCGCAGAGAATTAAGAATGAGTCGCCAAGCATAACTAAGGGTAAGAACGGGGTCAAAATTACAAATAGAATTACGGTAAATATAAACAAAAAGGGATTCATAAAGTAAAATGTTGCGGAGGTTATTGCAGCTAATTAAAAGAAAAGTCTTATCAAACATAGACTGAAAATTATTGTTAATAACATATTGGGCAAGAGTCGTGGATAGTTTACCATTTTTAACATCGCGAGCATGTTCAGCTAAACGAATACTGACAGTAGTTTAGTACTGCCAATATAGAACTTGCGTAAATTTTGCCTGGTGGGTATGGCCTATATTTAGGTACTTGTTCATACTTCATTTTACTTTGCCACTGATGAAGGGCATGATAATGTCTGAAAACGCTTTGGCTATGTGATTGTGTATGTCATAATAAGATGATTTTAATAAATTACTTTTCAACTACTTATTTAGTTGTCTTTGATTTTAAAGTTTATTGGTTGACGTGTTTACCATGCTTTTTATATACATTAAGATTATCTTACTTGGATCTATCCATATGGGTTATACCAATATAGGAAACTTCAAGAGGGTTGGATGGTCCTTTAAGTCGAAGCTAAGGGAAGAAAAACAGATCATAAACTTTAAAAAAATCTAGATAGCAATGCTATATACATTATATAAGTATTTGTAACCAAAGAAAAAAAAAAGTTTATAACTTGTTAAGCCTTTCAGATAAGTAAAAAAATGCTGAAATTGCTATGAACGAACATATTTTCTCGACATTAAGTGTGGTACCCACAGCTAGATGTCACATTTTAGCACTCACAGTTAATGACAGGTGCCAATTAAAATTGAAAATAAAGTTATATACACACCCTAGTGCAGTCATATATTACACAGGTAAGTTAATACTAATGATATATACCACAACTGCTCAAATCAGACTTATACAATTAACTGCACTCTGAATATATGTAATTGCGTAAGCTGCTGCATTCCAGCCGAAAATTTAATTAACTGTCTTACAGCATCCTTCCTATAAATATTTTTTTTTACTAGAACTACGGTTTTCATATAATGACTATAAAGAGCTCTTATTTACATTAAAACAAATAGATCCGTTCACACTGCTAGGTCATTATTATGGAAATGGATCTACCTATGTGCAGAAGACTGGACAATATCCAAGAAAATAGGTGTAAATTTTAGTTCTCGATAAGAATAAGCAAATTAGATTGTAATTAATATTTTGTTACATTTTCTGGAAAAAGACGCAATCTGTTCTATTAAAAAGGTAACTCTTTAAAGGCATTATATAGCATGTTAATCTGCGAAAATTAGAAAAGAAACTATCCATAATTATGATATGTGCCAAGAAATGTTTCACATAGAGAGAGAGACTGTTTCAAAACACTTCACATAATTCAAAGTTATTGATATTATATTACACCTCAAAGACTAAATCTCTTCAGAGAAAACATATAAGAACAAAATAATATATTAAATATATATATATATATATATATTACGTAAAGTGTGATATTGCAATATTTTAGCAAATTTTATCTTTGCTCAAATGAGTTGTTTTCATATTTCAAATGAAATAATTTTTTATTTCAGAAACATTTGTGGTTAGCTCAATAAATATAGGGAGAAAATTCTGCACATTATTATACTGTTCAGAAAAATATTGGGGTGCACAAAAGGATTTTCCAAATTATTTTTTTCGACCTGTTTTATTACATTTAACATTGCTACCTTTCTGGTAGGTCGGACGGTCTGGGTCTCAACAACAGCATTTAACATTGCTGTACAGAAAACAAAAATTCCGAGGATGAGGGCATATTTTTCAAATACCCTAATAATGCAAATGGTTTAAATAGATATCTAACTATGCGTGGATTTCTCAATATAGATTTTAAAACTATGAAAATTGATTTAAAATATAATCTGTGCACACTTTTGTGAAAGTATTACTGCCTCAGCAATGAGGTAAGAGGATATTGATAGTTTATTTGGTCAATGAGTATAGGCCATTTGAAACAAATGCTGTAATACAACATTATGCTTCAATGCAGTATTTTTATGCATCTGTTTTCAAAGAACTTATTTTTTCATGTGTCAGATCTAACATGTACACTGAGAAACGTCGCTTTAGATACGAAATCCCTTTCAACATAATGATTAGTCATTTACAGTGTAAAAGTTAAAGAAAGAAAAAAAAAAAAAAAAAGAAGACTAAACACAAATATCCTCTAAAGTATCGCTATTTGACAGTTTCGTAGGCCCTAAAAACTTTTGGAGGGATTTAAAATATAAACCTTAAAAAGTATTAACATTCACAGAAAATATGCTTAGGGAAATCCCTGACTATAAGTTCTATTAATATTTAAGGAGAGAAAATGCAACATAATTAAGTAAAAATTAAAATAAACATAGCATACAAACTATTTCAAGAATATGTTGAACCTCTTTTATCCCTAAATGCTAAAAAATACCAAGAACTTTCTTCCTCTTTATCTTTTTAGCAATATTATTCTTTGTAAAGTGCTTTTACTTTTCAATAATTAATACTTACTTTGTTTTTAGTTGTTTTTATGGAACTGAAGTTCATGGCATCTTCCAGTGAAACTTCCATAGTATGAAATGTGGGATCATGAGACATATTAGTAGTAGAATATTCCAAGCATTTTTCTCGGAATTCATGATTTTGCTGAAAAACGAAGATTTATACTTTAAACACATATATCAAATGCATACATAATTATTAAAATACTTTAGTTTATAAAACAAATTAAATTAAAAATAAAATGCTTTAATTTTATTTGCATCAATTTTTTAATAAATAAAAATTTAGAGTGAGGTGCAATTGATTCTCAATAAAGAATTATGCACCACACTTAAGCCATTCATTCATGTTCAACCAAATTTAATACACTGATAGAGTTCCTACTGCATCAGGTTTTTCTCTTCTTTTTTCTTATTACACAATATTTGATTCATATTTTTTATGAACAATTTTTCGAATATTTCTAAATTATTCCGCAATTTTTCTCATACAATCCCATGTTAAATTGAGTCCATTTGATATCATAGTTTCAATTTTAGACATCAAATCTCCGATTATAATTGAAAGACAAACAAAATTTTTTATACTCATATCTCCATTCATTTTAAATATTTGAATTTTTCGTGTGATATCAGGTTTTAATTTTATTCACCTAATTGTAACAAAATATAAAGTCCATTATATGATGCATAAAGTTATGTAAACTATTTCCTTCAATTCAGCTACCTGATATTAGTCATACTCCAAAAATCCCGATACATGTGGATCACATACCTTTCTTGATCAATATTATTAATTATTATATAGCACCAAAACATAACAGAATTACTTACTATATAACCTCTAACGAAACACAATTTATACTAACATTTTTAGTATATTAATAGCAATACTGAATTTTACTTATATATAGGTGATAACAAGAGTTATATTTTATACATTTTTTACACAGAGGTAAGTTGTTTGCTTTGTTCCCTACAGGAAAGTTCAGAAAATTAACAAACAAATTTTATAATTTTTTATATATTCTTATTTTAATCATTCTGTGTTCGTGCATAACTACCTGGTTGTACAGAGTAATTAAACAAAATAAATAAATAAATAAAAACACTGAAAAGCTGAAGTATGTGCTTCCTGAAGAGATGACTTATTGACAGATTTCTTTCTGTTATTTTATAGGTAACTTTTGGTCTTCTAATTCTTTGATTATATTTTTTTATGGTAGCTAGATTTAGAACAATAAATAATAGATGTATATTTAGTTTATAGTTCATATCTACACTTATAATCCTACAATATATATATATATATATATATATATATTAATTAAAATGCACATACTATAAAATCTCCATTTAATTTTATTTTATGATACAAAAAGAAGCAAGAAAGTGCTATATCTCTATGAAAGGTTGTACAGACAATGAGTATGCAAAATGTAAAAGATAAAGAAATAATTACATTTTTATTGCAAAAGAATTTTTTATTACAGAGTAGTGGCAACATAATGGTCACATGTAAATACATAATAAATCCTCCTCTGGTGGCAATAAGAGATGATATACATTGGGGCATGGAGTCAAAGAACAATCACTTGTCCTGTGGAAGATTCTGCAAGGTGTTCTGCAACTTCTTGGCTAGATCATTTCTTTGATGGTTACAACTACTATCCGAGTAAATTCTATATATGCTCAACTTTGGCATGACATTGAAGGGTGTTAAAACTTTGGGAGCACTCTCGGGAGAAGCGCTATGTATGTCTGGGAATTATTGTGCTGGACAATAGTGCCCAGAAGACATGATAGTAAAGGCAAAATAACTATCCATGTCCACAGGGTGTCTTAAATGTACAGGTGAGATGTCAAAGTACTACATAGCACTTTTTGGCATTTACATCTGTCATTCTGGATCTACTACCAATACTGCTGTCACATCTCTTCAACCAAGCAGGGGTGGAAAACTGAAAACTGAGTTTTGTAGCACCTTTGTAGCAGGAAATATTGCTGTTTCATAGCAGTGCAGAACAGTTTTGTAGCAGCTAGAAAATGATGTTGCGCACACTCGATAGTTATTTTAGGCATATAAAAATTTCATTTTACATTAATTAAAGCATGAAGAGTATTAAATCTTAAAAAGTTAAGCTAGAAAAATGAGAAAAAGATTTAATGATACTATCTAATCTTAAAGAACAGAAGTTGCCTGCTAGTTAAATAATACACACTAAATTTTTTTTATCCAAAATACAAATAGTTTATGTCCGAGATGCTTGTTTTTTAACAGTTTGGACACACCGAATTAATTCGAGTTTCTGTGCTCTTCTAATTTTGTGAGATTTTTTTCCAATATTTGATTTTGCCTCTTTTAAGAGAACTTGGCCATTTTCAATCACTGATAAATCTTTCTTTTTTATGCTGCCTTCAATCATCTTCTCTGCTGTAGAAAGCACTTTTTGTGATTGTAACTTTTTTTTTTAATTCATCATTGTCTATTTTCAAACTCTTTAATACATCTTTCTCGTGTTCAGCTTTTGGCTTAACTCCTTTTCTGCTGTTTTCTCCATTCTTTGTCTATATTTTTCTCCTGCTTTTACAGATTTTAAAAGTTCTTCAGTTATTGACAAATTGCTCACATCTCCATTTAGTAGATTTTCAAAATCTTAAGAGGAAAACTTCAAAAAGTCAGGAGTTTTATTATTAAAATATAAAAAAAATTTTTTGCATCACTTTATATTACAACCAGTTCTTCCCTAGGACTAAAAAAGGCCAGAAAAAGGGGACTACATAAAGACACTAAGTTACAGAATACTAATAAATGTGAAATTTAATAAAAGATAAAAAATCACTGTCAAACTATTATCAAGAATATCTGAATTTAATTGCTTTTTTAATTTTGTTAAATTCCTTCTCATTTAAATATTGAAGTTAGTTTATAAATTTCACTTTCTGAATATCCATTTTAGAAAAGTTCATATGTATTTTTTAGGTTCTAGCGTAACTACAATTTGAAATAATAATTCATAGCTTCAGTTTCCAAAAAAGTAAAATAAAAAATATTTAATAAATTTATGAATGATCAAAATCTATTTTCGATCTATACTTGCTAACCTTATAAGAAAAAACAGATTTTAATGTTATTTTATAAGGTGGGGAAAGTTTTAAGTTCGAATAAATACGAAATTTTCCCTATAATTATTATATAATTTACTTTTCTATGCAAATATAAGTAATGCTTAAGACATATAAAAGTATTTATAAATACTATTTTATTTATTGTGCAAAGCATTGTCAGTTGTGAGTCCGCGTAAATCTTTATTGAATTGAGTTTGGTTATTGATGCACCCGCGTAGCGCGTTAAAGGCGAATACGCGAATAAAGTGCAATTTATATTGTGAATTCGCTACACCGGTGCCACGCTCCCGCACAAATGGTGCACGAAACACGAGCGGCCTTGAACGCGCATAATGAGCGCGTGCGCGATTGACAGCCATTTCAATGCTACGCAGATTGTATGTGCCCGCTCAGCGTGCATAGCGTTATTGCATGCCAGCATCCGCTAATAAAAGAAGATTCATTTTGTAATGCGATGCGAATTGCATATGCTCGCGCATCGTTATTGCATGAAGTGGAGTCATCGTTATTGTATATAACTTACGCGGATTGCATGCCCCTCTGAAGTATTTTTAACATTAGCCGAGAGCCCGAGGTGACTTGCATGCGTAGCAGAGATACGCAATCTAAAACTGCTTCCTAAACTGCACCGCGATCATCGACAGCTACTTCCTAAATTGCACCGTTAGCCGTGACTTAGATGCGTAGCGGTGGTGAGTGATCGACATCTATTGCAAAGAACTATAGGGCTGATCACCGAACTCCGTAATTAAATAATATGAAGGAAATAAATTTTCCAGTATTTCATCAAAGCCAGTGAAGATCCATGCAATGCTAGTGTAACGCGTTATTCTAAATACAACTTTTCATTCCCTTCTTATCATCCTGTATTTTGACTTGTTCAACATAAATAGATACATGTTCCGGCAAATTGCAGCGCAAATTTATGTGAAAATTATTTATTTTAATAAAATATTTATTTATTTTTTTACCCGCACTATTAAAATAAGAGTTTTGTTGCTCTAATATGGAATAATTAAAAGATGAAAATTTAAATAGATGCAAAAGGGTACTTAACGACTATCTCTAACGATCTATCTATCTGAAGTAAAAATCGGTACAACTGCAGAAAATTCGTAAAAGTCGGAATTTCTATACTTTTAAACAATAAACATAAAATAACTTGAAAAAGAAGCTATTAAAAAATAGTACAGTACAACCTCGAAAATCCGGTTGTTTTCCAAATTTTCGGTTTTTTTTGCCCCGGACTGACGAAGTCGCGGATTTAAAACAACAGGGTAAGATTATTTATATGGAATTATATTTTATAAACAAATACCGTATTTTCCTTTCGACTTTCTGAACCCCGAAATGAAACGAAAGTTTAGATGGATGGCCGTAGATCGGCTCGTGGTTGGAGCGTGAATTACGTTGTTGGCGTTAATCTCTCCTCCCCCTTATTCAAGTCACAACTCCCGATGAATTATTTCGCGTAAAATATACATCGTTATTTAAGTACTGAATTTTTATTATTAAAATTTCCTTTCCTCATTATTGAAAAAGACATTTTTCTGAAACAATGTAATTTTTAATATTAAGCAGTTTAAAACGTTATCGTAACATTTTATCACAGATTGTTTAATTAAATCTAAAAATCCCGAGAATTCATATTAACGCTCACGGAAATTTATTTTGTTCACTTCGTAGTACGAATCCCATTCTTCAATGAATTCTGTTTTGTCTTCAGAATTTCCTCTCCCTCCCAATATCTGACGATTTTTTCGTTTTCGTCGAACGTGTCAGCTTAAAATCGACAGTATATTTTGCCTTTTTTGTTTAGAAAGCCATATTTACATACTATAAATAGCAAATAAATAACTAAATAATATCGTATCGCACAGAACCGAGCACCAAGGTCATTAACATACAGACCTCTCAAAGGGGTCAGCTGTGTTTACGATTAGGAACTAAGCAAATTCCTTTCTTCCCTTTCTCTGCCCCACCACGTCCCGGTGTTGCAGCAGCCAAGTAATGACTCATCGTAATTTAGAAAAATCATAGAGAGGAGAGATATTTTTCTTTTTTAGGAAATACATTTATTTTATCTACTGCGATACTTTTTACATATATAACTATTACTAATACAGTTTTTACTTTTTTCAGAGTCATCAGCCTTATATTAAACATAACATTATATAGATGCTAGAAAATAAATAAAACTTTTAAATTCTTATTTTTTGCTTTTCGTTCGTTAATAGCGAAAACGGTTTAAACGCATTTACACCTTTAAATATATCAGCAAAAGTGCTAATCCTCGCGCTTTACTAAATCTCGGTGCTACATTAAATTCTTCTGGTGCTTCATTAAATCTCGACAAAGCCGATAAAACGGAAGTTCTGCACTGTGATGATGATGCACCAATCGTAAATAAATGGAGTGATGGCGAAATTCGCGATATGATATTAAATAAAAAAATATCAAAATAGGGATGATAAATGTGGAGAAGAAAAAATACCCATTGATAATCTTATGCAAACAATCGATCATGTAATTAAAGGTCTTGAATAAAGAAGCTTTAAAGCCGAACAGATATAATGACCATCTACAGGATAAAGAAAACTGCTTTCTTATAAACTAAAATTAATGAAATAACAAATGTTAATTCCAATATTTAAACGAAATGATAAAATGTAATTTTATCATTTCGTTTCGTTCACACATTCTAAATTACTAATGTGTATATATTTTTTCTTAGAAATTTCTTTTGCCCTATTTTTTAGATTAAATAATATGTTTTAATTTATTAACTTAACTTTTGTCATTATTTTTACTAAAGATAGTGCTTTATAGTGTATTTTGCCGGAATTTGTGACTTTGCCGGAATCAGCAAAGTCCGGATTTTCAAGGTTGTACTCTAAAGTACTCGTGATGTGGTCATGTGATACGCAAACTTGTTTTACTGAAAAAGCGGTCTGAAATCGCGCCGAATAACTGCAGATAATCGGATTTTTCTTTTCGTATTTCGGACCGATCAGTGCGGAACTTTCGCTTTTGCACGTGTAAAAAAATTGCGTTTTTGGCGCAGATATTGAGATTTTAGGTACTTTTGTAGCAGGATGTAGCAGTGAACGGAAATTGTAGCAGTTTGGCGCAATTGTCGCAGATTTTCCACCCCTGACCAAGGTAACAGTTAATATATCCCTACTGGCATTCCCTTAAAGCCTACAATGTGTCTCACTGAACCGTCTACACCAACTACTGAATGCAATAGAACTAAACTAGCAGCCAGATCTATTTCAGCAGGTGAGCAATACTCATTACATACACTCAAGAATACTATTGTCATGTACTTTGAAATCACCCTGCTCATATATTTGCAATCAATTCTTTTTAATTACATATCTAGATGAGAGGTATCTTCATATCTTTTTGCAGAGTTTCACACTTTTTAGACAATTTTTTAGGGGTACATCATACCTGCCAACCTGGGAAAATTGGAATGTGTAAAATTTTGCGTGAATGACATTTATAATGGTTTTTTTAAACTACATGCGCAAACGACATTTCTAATGAATTTAACTATGTACAAGTACCTGCATTAAATACCAGGCATAGTACTGGTAGAATATGAAAATTCAGGACACCAATTTTATAAAATTTCAGGACAATAAATTATAAAACAAAAAACATATAAAGGTTTTATCCGGTGAGAATTACTTTATAATGAAAACAAATATTAATGTTTGGAAAAACACAGGTTTTCACTAAAGAGAGTAACAAATACTGATCTTTAATAAAAAAAAAGATATATATAGCACTGAATTATATTCCTGCCAAAATGGTTTCCTTTTTATTTGCCTAAATCATTGCTTTAATACCACTTTTTGGAAAATATCCCTTCACAGAGTTCATACCCATTTTTTAAATAGAAAAATTTATATTATGCAAATATAATTAAAAAATTAACATTAATAATTAGCCATAATATGAGAATAAGATAGTTTAGTCTATCTAATATTTAAATGATGGAGATGGATGGAAAAAGATACTGACGTACTCTCGGCAATTCAAGCGAAGTAACTGAATTGCGCAATCGCACTGTTTATGCGAAAATAATTAAGAAATTAACCGTAGTAATTAATCAGAATATGAAAATAAGCTAGTTTAGTCGATCTAATATGCAACATTTAAATGATGGAGATGGATGGAAAAAAGATAGTAACGTACACTCCGCAATTCACACGATGTAACTGAATTGCATAATCGCACTGTTTATGCAAAAATAATGAAGAATAACTGTAGTAATTAATCAGAATATGAAAATAAGCTAGTTTAGTCGATCTAATATGCAACATTTAAATGAGGATGGATGGAAAAGGATAGTAAAGGACATTCGGCAATTCACACGATGTAACTGAATTGCGTAATCACACTGTTTATGCGAAAATAATTAAGAAATTAACCATAATAATTAATTAGAAGATGAAAATAAGCTAGTTTAGTCAATCAAAAATGCAATATTTAGAAGATTGAGATGGATGGAAAAAGATACTATTGTAGTCTCGGCGATTCATGAGAACAAACTGAATTACGCAATTGCAGTGTTTATGCGAAATTAATGAACAAAATGACATTTTGGCGATTTATGCTGAATTAGACAACCTTTAAAGAAGTATATTTATTACTTTCATAAAATAAGCAATCCAGATCTTAATTTACATTACACGAGGCCATAAATCTCCGTTAATTTGATTGGCATTACTCTGCATTTTATTATGGATTTACTACGATCCTGGGAATGGTAGATATCAGTGCTAAAAAAGCAGAAAATCGGTGTTTCCGAGGTATTATAACATGTCTGGTTAATTGGTAAATTGCAAACAAAAAAAGCCGGAGAATTTCACCAGAGATTGATTTCCTAGTAATGTTAAAAAATTCAAATAAATGCGGAAATGCATAAAATATAGCAATATATGCGTAAAAGCGTAAAGAGCAGTTAAAATGCATAAATTTTACACATAATGCATAAAAGTTGGCAGGCATGGTACATTATTTTTTGTTTTTGTCATAGAGTATATATAAAATTGATAAAATTATCTTTCATCTCTGTAAGCAATCTATATTGTATCAAATGAGGAATTAAGTGGTTAAGTAGTTTCGAAAGAAACAAAGTTACATTGGTTTTACACAAACATATCCAGATGGCAGGAAAGCTATTAATGTTTAGTAATCAGTAATTCCATAAGAAGTCACAGTTTTTCAATTTGGCAGAAAAGTGCTGTTGACTTGAAAACAATATTTTCCTTTAATAAGAAAAGTAAAACAAAAATATATTGTACAAGATGTAACAGCAAAGTGGTAAAGAAAAAACAGATAAATTGCAATGCCTATACATTATAAGAGATGGAAATTTAATTAGACTAATATTAAACTTATACATGCTTCTAATTTACAATGCAACTTTCAAATAAGAATGCATATATAATTCAATATTTTAACGAAGTCATAAAAAATATGACACAATTTCTTGAAAACGTAAATAAATAAAGTATTACCTTGGATATCAAATTCTCTTCTGCATGTTCAGCAAAGCCTTTCTGAATAAGCTTTTCATTGATGCTGTATACAGCTTTATTTGGAGTCTCAGTTAAAAGCTCCAGCCTGACGGTATCTTGGACAACAGAATAGATCTAAAAATATAAGTATAATAATTAAATATTACAACACTAACATAGAAAATTTATAAAACAAAAATAATTTTTTTACATTAAAATTTTTAATTTATATTTAAATTAAGTATGCATTCTGCAATCTTATGTAAATTAAGATTGCAGAATGCATACTTAATTTAAATAAATTAAGTATGCATTCTGCAATCATAGCCATGAATTTAAGTAAGGACTTTAAAGCCAACATATAACAGTTATAGAAATAACCTGTGAGTAGGCATGCCAAATAATAGGACACTGGAAAGAACTCGGCACACTGTTCATGTATCCCACTATGTTTTGTAACCAGGTGTGCTGAAAGTTCAACCAGCCACCTTGGCTGCTACATTTTACTGGCTGTCTACTAAAACTTACTGGCTAAATAAAATGGAATCAAAACAGAAAAACAAACAGTGGTACATAGTTTCACCATCCTCATCCTGGATGATCTATCATGATATCAGGTTTTATTCCATTTGGAATTGAATTTAATTCAGACCTAAAAATAACAAATATTTTGCAAAAAAAAATTACTCACCATAATGGCGTGTGGTTTTAAAATTTTACATGTCATTTCTAAATTTTTAGTCATCATTTGGCGACTGGTGATTGACATTCAGCAACTCTGTTTGCAACGCATTAACAGTTAGCACACCACATACAGTAAATTTGTTATATCAACCCTTCTGTATTGCACATTTAAATACATTGTGCCTTTTAAATATCTTTTGAAAAGTATTTCTACAAGGAAATTTTTGTTTCCCAAATATTAAAACATTAAACTAATTATGCAAATTTGAGTATTCAAAATAATTTACTGACAACGAGAGAGAGAATAAATCTATTATATTATTCATTCTAAAAAATATTATGTTATTTTAGGACATTATTAACTTTATGATTAATTAGACACCTTCAATTTGTTTAATGATGTATAATTAAAGCTATATTACATAACAAGTTTGTGATGTTCCATTGGATGCAAAAAATTTTGAATACCTCCGAAGAGAACAATACAATGAAAGGTACTAAGGTCTCCAAAGTCCAATTTAATAAAAAAATAAGTTTTTCAGTTTTTACAAACAAAAAACAGGTTAACTGTTTTCTTATTTTCATTTTAGCTACAGATTCAACAGTCTTTTGTTCTAATATAGCATACTCACACAAAATAAAAAAGTTATTTTTTTATATTATTGGTTTAATATTGAGAGATAAATAAAATATATTCTAATTAGCAACTAATTAATAAAATAGCTGTTTTATGTTTATATAGAATAATTACAAAGTAGTGCATGAAACATAGTTAAACAAAAAAATGAATACTCCTAATTAGATAAAATAGTAACTTTGTATTATTTACTGTCTTGCCTGAGTTATAGATACACCTAAATAAAAACATATTCTTTAAAAATTAAATTACATACATTAAACTATTATTACTTTTTTGTATATATATATATATATATATATATAAGTATGTATATAATTCTATATAAAAGTATATATATATATATATATATATATATATATATATATATATATATATATATATACACACACACTCATGTCCAAAAGTTAAGCATAGTTGCTGTTTATGTGAAAATTTCAGGAAATCTACATCGGAATGGAAGGAAATGCGGTATGCGGGTATAATAGGGTTATAGAAGAAGAAAGCAATGCAAAATAAGAATAATAACGACTTTTGTTATCCAAAGAAAAGGGTTGAAAGAAAAAGGGTCACAATACGAGTGTCAACCTCAGTGAAACAGAATAATTAAAACAATGTGATGCTGCAGTAAATAATGAGGTCTGTGGAAACCTTGGATAGCCACACATGCTGCACAACGATTTCCCATACTTTCGATGAGGGTTTGGATGAGTTGTGTGCTCAACAAGTTCAAGCCTCAGAGAGCAGTTTTCAATCCTGGAACAGAGCTTGGTGGGTAGCAGAGGGCTGCAAGATGTCTCCCAAACATATCCCACACATGCTCTATTGGATTCTGATCAGGATCAGGAGAGTTGGCAGGCCACTGCATGTGCTGGATATCTTCTGTTTGGAGGAAATTATCGACCAAGACCACACAGTCAGGAGGCATGTTATCATCCATGAATATGAAACCAAGACCAACAGCACCTCGAAACAATCGAACAGTAGTCTCAAGGACTTTATCTCTGCATCTTTGACCAGTAACTGTTCCCATGTCAAATATGTGGAGGTGTGTGTGGCCGTCCATCATGATGCCTGACCAGACGACACCCCCAAATGGAAAACGATGTCATTCTGTGACATTCAAGGTGAAAACGCATTCCACGTTCTCACCAGATCGTGGTACGACGAGAATCAAGGCTAAACCTGGACTTCTCACTGAACATGACATTGTCCCACTGTTGTTCCCTCAACTGCCGATGTTCCAAACTCCACTGTAAATGCATGTGTTTCTGTGCAGATGTCAGGGAGATGTAAACAGCTAGTCATCTGGCACAGAGACCAAAGAGTCCGAGTCTTCTGTAAACAGTTTGTCTCGAAACAGTGACTCCTGTGGCGGCTGTCAGGGCTGAATCCAGTTGTCTGGCAGAACGGTTCCTCTGATGTAGTGCAGTTATCACCAAATATTGGGCTTTCCGAGCGGTTATTACCCTTGGCTGACCTGGTACTGGTCATCGGGTAAAATCTCCAGTGGTTTGGAACCTCTGCCACAGTGTGGAGATTACACACTGAGGCACATTCAGAACTCGAGACGCTTCGGTTTGGGATCGACAGGATTCCAGCATTCCAATAAATCGTACTTTCAAAAACATGTCCAGTTGGTATCTTTGTAACATGTTTCATCCTATTTTATTGTTAACAATGCTCCATACCACAGCAATTGCGAAATTCTGCCTCAACTGGCCATGCCACTTGAGGCAGTTTTATGCTCATTCTAACGTGCGCCAGTGCTTTACGCATGCTGACGTCGACTGAACTGTTTTGCATATGCACAATGACTTACCTTCACCCTACGATTCTTCACAACTGATTGTGAACCATTGTATCTATATTAACTGAATTTTTCGCATTTTACAAATTATGCTTAACTTTCGGACATGAATATATATATATATATATATATATATATATATATATATATATATATAAAAGAAAAATATCTAAAAATACGATACATAAAATACATAATCATAACACTGCATAATATTAAGGCGCAATGCCGCACTTTCATGTTTAGCAGGTATATAAAAGTAAATATAAAAATGGATTGAAAAAAGATGGGGGGAGGCATAAAGGAAGGGGGGAAATGAATGGAGAATGTTTACAGGAACGACAGAAAATAGGCCAGGGGGGATTGTGACCCCCCTTTCCTGGTTAAAGCGCTTTTACTCCAGAAACACTCCCGGTGCCTCTGTCTTCCCGAAGCATTCCTCCATCCGATGAAATCAATGAAACATCCCGAAGTAAAAAGACCATGAAGCACAAAAGGGCTTAAGATATGAAAATAAACCTAACCTGACTATACAGCAGAATGCTCGAAGACCAAAAGTAACGCCATGCAACGATACCGCACGGACATGCAATCATCATGTAAAACTGTTTTTTTCCTTCTCAAATACCAAGTCTACATAGTGCCTTAGATATCGAAGTGGATAATTGCATTTTGCTGCTTCTTGGAGTAATTTACTGATACAGTGTTGCTGTTCCTCTTTTTTTGTATTAAGACGTCTATATCGATTTAAATGATTAATGATAACATTTCTGAATATACCACTACTTAAATTGGATTTCCAGTCTATTATATAATTCATATCGAAATCAAAATTGTCCCGTTTATCATAAATTTTAAAACACATTTTGTCACATTCATTATAGTAAATACTAACATCCAGAAAATCAACAGTTCCCTGATTTGTATATTTAGTTTCCAAAAGTTCCAGGCATTTAGGGTAAAATCCAAACTCAATATGATCATGTTGATTTGCATGTCCAATTATCACATCGTCAACAAAGCGGTAGAATGGCAATTCATTAACCAAATAAGTACCTTGTTCATACTTGTTCAAGTAAATATCCGCAAGCACGGAGGAGCATCCCCCACCCATTGGGATGCCCTGCATTTGGCGATAAAAACCCATTCTGTTGTGCAGAATGTTTTCAAATAAGACAATATTTATCAGCATTTTATACTTGTAGACTGAGATGGTAGAGTGGAGATTGTAATGTTCATGAAGCTCCATCAAAATGTTGAATAAATCTTTTAAATTTACGTGATTAAAGAGGTCTTTAAAATCGAAGCATCTGAAAAACATTTTCACCTTTATTCTACTTAATTTGTCAATTAATTCATAAGAATTTGACACCATGCAGGTCCCTTCTTTTTTAATTTCCTTTAGTAATGAAGTCAGAATATTAAGTAACTTGGTATTAGCTATAGTAAGGTAAGAACCGCATCCGATTGTCACAGGTCTAAATTTGATCGGTTTTTTATGCATTTTTGGAATTAGTACAAGATAAGGAAATTTTACAGATTTTAAATCATGTCCTATTCTTTTATTAAGTGCTTTGATACAGCTTTCCATGGCTTTGCTGGTGGTATTGATTTCTTTATACATACTTTCATTTTCATAACTTTTGCGCAAAGTGTCTACGTAGTATTTTTTGCAGACAAATACGTAATTCGATGGCACTTTATGCATGTAAGTTATTGCAAATTTTTCTTTCAGGGACTTCATCTCTTGTACTATGTTGTTTTGAAAGGTGTTAAGGTAATCTGGATTATAATGTCTTTCGAATCCCTTTATTACTTCGTTTCTCCATTTGTAGAAAGTTTGAATGGGGTGACTGTATTTCACTGCCATTTTGTATATAAAATCATCCACGTCTTTAGCAAAAATACAGGCACTTCTGTAATGCTTTTGATTATATCATTTGAAAAATATATTTATCTTCGTATAATGCAATATATGGCAGCTTTTTTAACAACTCTTAACAAAAATTTCTTTTAGTTCAGAAAATAGAATTTTAATCTTACTTTCTTTTTCCTTCCTCAATTAATAGTTTATGTTCTAGAACTTGTGTAATAGTTGGTCAAAAGTGGATATTCTTGTTGAAAACAATCTATGTGACATTCTCAAATACAACCCTAAATTTTATTGCATATAAAGTGTATGCATACAATAAAAATCATACAAAATTGGGAAGGAAATAATGAAATTTTAGAAAAGTAAGTTTCAGAAATCTGAAATACGAAGTAAGAAAATTTTTTGCCTTGTCATTGGAACAACTTTTTGATCAGCTATAGGGGTATATGTAGTTGCCTAATGAAATTAGAAACTACATATCATTAAAATTGATAAAATTAACATTATATCTATAGAGTTTTAAATAAAAAAAAAATTGGTCATTTAAAGGGGTTTCAATGTAAATCATTCTAATTATAATGTTTAGAGTCTTAAAATTTAGATAACTCAAGTAAAACATTTTAAAATTCTAAATTTTTAAATATATGTATATTACAATTTAACAAATGTAAATTAACATATGTACAATTTAACAAATGTATTGAATTGACTATGATTGCCTGCTGTTATCTTAAGATGTCGGATAAAATGCATTTTCATTATGTGCACAATTACTGAGGTAATAATAGGTAAGAAAATGCTTATGAGAAAATTCAATTACCTTAGCTTGTACAACAATACCATTCACAATTTTTTTAAACCATGTATTTGCCGCTTCACTCCATATACCTAAATGATGATGACTAGATGAAGGCTTCACTTCCGACAAATAGCATTCAAAAGCCTGAAATTAGATAAAGATTACAGAAATGCAAATAATTATATATAAAACAAAATTAAAATATACTTGACCGTTGTTAAAAATAAGTAAATAAATGACTGTGTCATACTTGACTGTTGTGGAAAACTGTGCGGATTTCATTTACACAAGATAGTAGAATAACAAATTACAAAAAACAGCTATAGTTCAAATTTGTGAAATAACTTTGTTATAATAAATGTGTGATTGCTATGAGAAATTTATTTCCTGCATCTGCATCAATATCGTGTACAGTGAATGGGTCTATTCACATGGGTCACTTCTGTTGGTCAGTGATCTCCAAAGTGTGGTATGGAAAACGATACGTGGAGGTACATAAAAAAAAATTTAATTTTAATCTGTTTATATTTTTCTGAAAACAAGTTTTAAATTGACAAGAAAAAAAAAGCTATTAAACAATAATAAATATTAAGTTGTATTTATAAATTACATGATCACGAACACAAAAATCTTATGATTATATGAATACTTTTTACTAAAATGCTCATTTAGAACAAAAAATAAAAAAAATCCTGCATCTGTATTTACCATAAAGGTATGCGGGGTAAAAAAATTAGTTTTTAGGGGTACAATGCATAAAAAAAGTAGGACTTAAGGGTATGTGATAAAAAATATTTGGAGACCACTTCTGCAGCTGTTCACATTTTGCATACTCGCAATAACCAACAGATACGCAATTCTGCAATCCAGGATTTAATTTTGGTGTTCGACTCAAAACAGTCTTTTATGACGTACTGTTTACTTTTGATTTTATAGAATAAGTTTTAAAGTTGATACCAGGCAAGTATTATGATCCACAGGGCCATACTTAGGGATTAAAAGTCTGCTGTTTATATACAGTCATTCCATTTATGAAATTTATATTTTTAGCAAGCATTCTTTATTGCTGGAAAGCTGTCACCTTTCCCCCTCCTAAACTTCAATTTGGTCCTTGCACTTATATTTGATAATTGGAGATTTTTTTAGAATCTCGTTCACTCTTTGAGCAATGGTCAGTTAGTCAGAATTTTTGTTGTTCCACATTTCGTACTAATTATGCACTATTCTACATGTTAGGATCTCCTGGATTCTAACAGAAATTGATATAAATTATGCAGCATGGTGTCTAAATGTGAACCTTTTTCTAAAAATAAAAATGCATAAAAAATGTAATGGTTCATAAAGAAAAATACTGATGCAACAAAAACCAGGATATTCAGAATAGGCATGTTAAAAACAACCTGAATTTCTTGACTACCACCAGAAAACAACCACTATTTATTGCAGTAGTTACACAATAAAAGCAAATTTCCTGCAGTATTTCAAATATGCCATAATTTACCAATGATCACCAAATTTTCAGTGTTTTAAATTCAATATCAAATTCTATGAGTTTTTATGTTATTTCCGTTTCCCTAGCAGTGTTACAACTCTGGATTTAGTGAGTAGACAATTTAATAATCACATAGCTATATGAATTTTAATGATGCGCATTGCATTTGCTTCAATAACATATACAAATTGGTAAAATATTGATCAGATTTTTAAATTTAAATGAAACAATACAAATTTAGCTGTACATGGCATAAACACATGAAACTTACAAGCCCAGGAGTATTCTGCACATCTGGCAGTCCTTCACATATTTCCCTCAAGTCCTTCTCATTCACAATTTCTTCATTGCCATAGTCAACATAATGCACCTAAAAGAAATAATGGATAAAAAAAATAAATAAACATGCCGATCAAAACTGCATAAGCTAAACTACAGAGAAAATGGAATTCTAACTTATTTAAAAAAAAAAAGAAATGATTCATAAAAAAAAAAAGAAAGAAATTATTCATGAAAAAAAAAAAATAATAAATGCAGTGATTTGTAATATAACACGGAAACTTAAATACTACGAAGATACTTATCTTAAAATACAGCACTACTACTTATTTTTAATACTGCAAGAGCGGTATAAAATAGAAAGCTTTAAGTATTCTTTTCTTTGTTGTGGAACAAATAATCATGAAAACATTATCAGAGATACATCATTTCAATTCAAATATAGGAAAAATAGTTTGGATACTTCAAGTTCATTAAAATAAGAAAGCAATAATAAAATGATGGTGGGGTAAAAATTAAAATACGATAAAAATATTCAAGTGGGTATCAAAATCAAACAAATCAGCAAGATACACTAAGTGCTTATCATTTATATGCTTTTTCCTGACATTCCCCAAACATTTCTATCCACTGACATTAATTTCAATTATAAGTTTTTGCAGTTATACACTTTTGTCACTGGTCCCTTTATAAGCTTATAAGTGGCACTTTATTGTATTACTAGCGGTAGTATTGTCTACTTTATAGTATTTTAAATTGTATCAAAATCAAACAAATCAGCAAGATACACTAAGTGCTTATCATTTATATGCTTTTTCCTGACATTCCCCAAACATTTCTATCCACTGACATTAATTTCAATTATAAGTTTTTGCAGTTATACACTTTTGTCACTGGTCCCTTTATGGAGAATTCCATGAAAACTGGTAATAAGTCAGAGTCAGACAAAAATAAAGATTTTTTCACCATATCCAATCCTACAATATTATGTTACTAAGATATGGAATTTATTGTATTTTAAAATATTTTAGAGAAATCCTCAGGTATTAAGTGGCAACACTGGTTTAAACATGGCTACCCTAAGGTATTGAATATGTGTTTCTAATGGTACAGTTTTCAAGCTCATTTTAGGTACAATAATTTCATTATGATCAGCTTTCTCTGCAAAGTATAAAAAAGTAAGCATATGATCTTTAAATTTTCCCTATTTAAAAGTGGTTTCTATAAAATAGGATCAGGGAACAAATGTTTAAATTAATAAAATCTAAGTGTCCCACACGTGACAGGAAATAGATTATTTTTAACCCTGCAATTCAATAAATAATTTTTTTCATTTTTTATTTCCAAACAGGAATTGTTAATTGGCACTTAGATATTATATTGAATAGATTTAGTTTTCACCTGGAAAAATATTATTACAGTTTACTTTTTGTCCCACACGTGACGTCATGTGTGGATCAAACACACAACAGATTTGCTTATCCTACACAAACTTGAAAGCATAACCTAATTGAATCATACATTTTTTTATTTTTGGTCTCTGCAAGTTAACTAATGAATGATATGAAGGTGGGTGGCTCTAGAAGAGCCTAGCACATCGACCAGAGGTCTATTGTACTACCCCAAAAAGTGAAGGTCCCTAAGAGAAGAGACCAGTAGCCGATGCAAACATGAGCAGGCACTTGACAGGAATGTCATTCAGCTCCCAGGGTTCAATCACATGACGACCAATGTGTTCGAATCTGTGAGCAGAGTAGGCCTCACATTCACACAGAATGTGAGCTGCAGTTTCTTCGCTGTAATTGCAGCCTCTGCAAAGCGAATCCTTGGAGACACCCATAATATTAAGATGTCTCTTGAGAGTGCAGTGCCCAGTAAGGAGCCCAACAGCTCTCCTGATGCCAGTTCTACTGAGCCTAAAAAGTTCCTTTTGACGTGCACTAGGGCAATTACAGTTGAGAATTTTCGCTTGCCTTTGTCCCTTAGTGTCACGCCAGTTCTTGCATTGAAGCTTTCTGAAGATGTCAAAGACAATTCTTCTGATAAGATCATTGGGAATACCCAAGGCTGGCTCAGGGCCCACAAAAGGAGTACTAGAGCCTTTCCTAGCAAGTTCATCTGCCAATTCATTGCCAGGAATGCCCGAATGACCAGGCACCCAGTACAGAATGACACTATTATTACTAGCAATTTTACAGAGAGCTTTATAGCATTCCCAGACAAGGGAAGACGTCACAGTGAATTTCCCCAGAGCCATAAGAGCAGCCTGACTGTCAGAACAGATGAAAATCTGGCTATTCTCGTACTTTCTGTCATAGCAAATTCTACAACACATAAGAATGGCAAATACTTCAGCCTGAAAGACAGTAGCAAAATTGCCAAGCGGATAAGATAGCTTAGTGCCATCATCAGGGCAACAGACTCCCGCACCAGTACTTGTGCCAATCTTCGAGCCATCAGTATACCATACAAAACAATTATGTTTATTGTAGGTTGGAGTCCTCTTCCAATCATCCCGCGAGGGGACAAGAATTTCATAAGGCTTATCAAACGTAAATTTGACATGTATGCCATCAGGTGGCATACAAAAATAAGGATGCCTAGCAACATTACTGTTAAGTTCACCCCAAGATAGATACCTTGAGTAATCTTTCCAGTGTTTCAGATATTGCAAGTTAACTAAGTATTATATAAAATTAACTTAGTTTTCAGATTGTTTGCAGTTGGATTTTCTTTTACTTAAATTTTGCACACATTTTTTTTTACTGGCTAACATTGCTGAACATTTATGGCAGACGATTTTTAGTTAGTTAAAAATTAACATGAAAATGGCAAAACTTCTTATTTCGGAATGTAGGTTTTATGAGTTTTTCTTAGAATTTTTTGTTCTTTCTATGGACCAGTAAAGATGGATTGTTCAGACTTAAAAAACGAGATGGGCATTGTGAGATCAACAAGTGCATCCAGAATGAAGGAAATGCGGAAACGAAAGCAAGAAGAAAATCCAAACTTCCAGGCTGAAGAAAATAAGCGAATCTGTAAGCTAAGATGTCAGAAAAAGAAACAAATGAGTGAAGCGAAAAAGCAGGAATTAAAAAGGTACGAACGAGATAGGAAGAGAATTCAGAGAGCTAAGAAGAAAAAAATGGAAAACACTGATACAGCTTCAGTTTCTGCTGAATCCCCTTACAGGTGTTCACAAACTTATAGTAAGGCAGTATTGAAAACAATCAGATCACTTCCAAAGTCACCACGGAAACGAGCCGTTGTTGTAAGTGGATTAACAAAAAAAGTTGGTTTATGTTTAGAAAGCAAGATGGAGGGAAATATGACAAAGCATGATAGTAAACACTATTCTAAAGTAATGAATTTCTTCTTCAGACCTGATATAGTATATACATGTCCAGGAATGAACGATAGTATGTGTGTTTGGGAAGAGGGGAAAAAGAAAACTCTCCAGAAGCACTACCTAACAATGTTTTTGAAAGAGGCTTTTTGTATATTCAAGGAGGAAAACCCTGATTTTGACATGGGTTACTCTAAATTCTGCAGCCTTAGACCCAAAAATGTTCTGCTCTTGAAAGGTACACCATCAGAGCAGTGCAAATGTAAACTTCATGAAAATTTTGTGATAAAATTCAGATCTCTGAATTATCAGTATTCAAATAAATTTGGGAAGATTGCCTTTGTGATACAAGTCCTGACTCTACGTGCTGGAGAAATGAGTGTCTTAGATGTCAGAATGGAAAGCTTTTGATCATGCCAAGGGATCCAGCTAAAGAGCTGATTTGGAAAATATGGGACAAGGATGAAGATCGAGTGCAATTATTAACAAAAGAAAATTGTGCTGGTGATCTTTATGAAAAAATGATTGAAGATTTGCCTTCTATGATAAAGCATGTCAATATTAAAAGAAGTCAGCATTCAGAATTTGAAAAGGATAAAAAAGATTCACATGTAAGGGTTCTCCAAGTTGATTTTGCAATGTCTTTTTCGTGTCAGTATCAAAATGAGGTTCAAAGTGCCCTTTGGAGCAGAGCAAGTCTTTTGCTGTTTACTGCAGCTAAGTTTTTTCAAAGTCAGTGTCAAACATATGTTATTTGCTCCGACACTGCGAGTAAGGACAAAGACACGGTGTTTGCGTGTATGGAATTATTATACGATGAGATCATTAAAAATGAGTATCCTCAAAATATTCCCCTGGAAGAAGTTATTTGGAGCGATGGACCATCTTCAGAGTTCAAGAATAAATACATGGTCAAACTCCTGGAATTACTATCTAAAAAATATAATCGGAATTTTTCTTGGAAATACTTTGCCATGTCACACGGAAAGGGTGTTGTTGATGGTATAGGGGGTAATATCAAGCGTCTTGTCCGACAAAAAATGATGGCACAAGGTGAACCAGTCATTCAGTCAGCAAAAGACTTTGCTGCAGTAGCATCCACACTGGTGAAAAATACTAAAGTCCTTTTCATGGCAGAGGAACATATAAAAAATGAAATCGAATTGAAAAAGCCATGGGAAAATGTGCGTACCATTTCTGGAATAATGCAGTTCCATATTGTATGTTGGAGAAATGAAAAAGTCTTGTGCAAGATAAAAGCAAATGAGTCAGAAGAATTTATCCCCATCAATCAAAGGAAATTTTGTGATAAAATTTTTAATCTTTGTCAAGGAGACTGGGTTGTAGTTTCTTTTGAAGCAAAAACTTACCCAGGAGAAATAATAAATATTCACAGTCAGATCAAATTGAAGTATCGGTTATGCATGAAGCAAAAAGTACATCAGGGATGCATAAATGGCCAATCCCTGTTGACTGTATCATTTACAGGAAGACTGAAATCATTAAAAAAATTACTGCTCCCATAGTTGTCAACAATCGAGGCCAGTTTAAGTTCAATGATGAAATTTTATTTGTTTAACTCTTTAAAAAATATCTTATTAGCTGCTTCATATATTTTGACTATATTTATCTAGGATTAGATAAACAACATTTTTGTATTTTCTTAAATTGTAATATAAATTTATAATTTTGTAATAAATATTGCTTAAATTTTTTTTCATTGTTGTGTTTATATTAATTATCAAAATTGGTTGAAATATCCTACAAATTGTTCTAAGCATTCAAATTCTATTAAATTAAAGTTATTAATGCCTTAAAATAGGCTACAAATAATCGTAAAAACCAGGTTTTCCTATTGTCACGTACGGGACATTGCACAATTTATACAAGTGTCCCACACGTGACCTTCTATTAAAAGTTTAAAAGAAGGTTTACCAAAGTAATAACTTATGGAAAATAATGAAAGTAAGTACATACTGTGTAAAAAAGTCCATATTTTAAGAAAACAAATAAGTTATCGTAATATTTTTTTTCAGTTAGCTGAATTTTCATGATAATTTAAAAGAAACAAATTTTGTTAATTTAGCTCTGTCCCACACATGACACTTACATAAACCATAACCCCTGACAGATTTCAGTATTTCCCAGCAAGAAATTAGTCTTAAAAAATACAGAAAAATATATATTTTCATGAAATCATGTCAATTTTATATAGACACAAACCCCTTTACAGTCACAGTATAATTATTTACTAAAAAGCATGTGCAAATGTCCCACACGTGACAGTGGAATCCTCCTTATAAGCTTATAAGTGGCACTTTATTGTATTACTAGCGGTAGTATTGTCTACTTTATAGTATTTTAAATTGAATATTACAGCAAAACTTATTTTATATTTTTAAATAGCAGGTATTTTAATGGAACATTTTTTCATTCCTTGCTATGTAAATATTGAGTTTTCTAATTTAGACAGAGGACACTTTTTTTTTTAGAAGACTTTTTTTTTTCAGGATATTTTTTCTATTTTAAAGTGCCTATTGTTAAGAAGCTTCACTATATATTGTATTTTGTGATAGTACTGAGGAGTCTTCTTCATAAGGCAGTATTAAATGCTTTGAGCTGAAAATAGCTTTAGCTCAATACAATAATGCTTGCCTAGCATATATTAGTCCTAAGTTCTATCTTAAGCACTGCTAATGTACTGCAACTTTTATATTATTTTCATAGCACTTAATCGGACACCTAGCTCTAACTGTACTAATAACATGAGAGAAAAAGGAAGTAATTCTAGTTTTTATATACAAAATATGACATTGCACAAGTATTCCTTGTACTCATTTTTGATTATTACACAGATCAGTTCTGTTGCTGTGTCAGATGAAGCACAGACACACATATAGACACTAAAATTTTCCAAGTTAGTTCAGAAGGTCTAGCATCAAAATCAAGTACTAGAAAAACTTTATGAAAACAACTTTCTTTCTGACACGTTTTAAGCTTTTTTTTACAAACTTTTATTTAACTTGATCTGATGTTTGTTTGATTGTCAGTATGATTCAAATCTTTGAGACCCCAACTAATTCCATTAATCACAGTAAAATGAAATTTGGTATGCCGTTTTCTTTTGTGATATATTACAATTCTTTGGATTTTGAATGTTATCGAGCTAGCCTATTTTGAGCCCACCATAAGAATGTACTCATTTTTGGAGACTAACTTGAGATCCTGAGCTGCTAGAAAGTTCAAATTTTGTATGCCATTATCTTTTGTGCTATATCTTCATTAACTACATAAACTATCATTATTACCTACATAAACTATCAGATTGAAATACTGGTTTTTATAACTTTGCATAGCTGGTTAGTTTTCAATGATGCATGACAGAGAAGGTGGAACATAGGTGATGTCATCATTGGTAAGTGCAACAAACAGTTCCAAGGACAATAAACGATTATGATTGTAAAGATTTGATCCGGAGACAAATATTGGGACAAAGGACAGAAACTGTGAGATAATTTCCAGGTCAACTCTGAAATTTTCTAGATTTTTGATGAAAATATGCACTTTTCTCTGATTTTATTGCCTTCTTTTATTCCCTGACATTTTAAAGTTTTCCCTGATGCATATGAACCCTGCTTTGATATATTTTGAGCAATGTTAAAATTATCAATCAACTTATTTGATAAGAAGTAAAACAAAATTTCAGGTGTTAAAAAGCTGTTGAACATATAATTACCGTAACCATTCCATTTTTCATGTCACGCACTTGAGCTCTATAATATTGCACAGGACAGTCTCTTGATTCTTTATATGGGGCAAGACATAACATGTTAATACGGGGTCTTTCAGAAAGAGGCTGAAAAAAAAACAGAAAAATATAGGCAAACAATACATACATTTTAAAATGGAATAGAAAATACAGTTGACTCTTTTGTTAGCTTTCCAGTCAATGACTGACAATCAGTGATGTAGTCGTAAAAAAAAACAGAGGGTATACCATGGGCACTCGCAGAATTTTTTCCAGGGGGAGGTGAAACATGTACTTACTACTTACACTTTCCAGGGGGGGGAGGCAAAAAAACATGTACACACACACATGTATATATATATATATATGAAATCCATAAGCCAGGGGCGACAGCCCCTTACCCTCTCCCCCCCCTTAGGTGCCTATGGGGTATACTCGATGGACCGGGGGAAATATTCGAATTAATCGAAGTTCAAATTATCAAGAAAAAAAAAGCGTATTCATTTTATATTACAGGAAAGGAATTGTGGAACTTTGAAGAAACTTCGACTTAAGCAGAAATTCGTGTTCACAAGGTTCGAGTTATTGGGAGTTTACTGTATTTATGCAAAGCAAAATATGCAGACTAGCATCTAGTGATATTCCAATTTGAAAATCTCACTATATTAATATTTAACTATGATATAAAATAATTACAGGAAATGTTATGAGAAAAATATTTAAATACATATAAAGTAGGATGTAATTTTGTTTTATTTTAACAAATTTTACGGCCTACCTCTATCATTTTCATTGAAATATTTTACAAACTGTTTGACGAGAGAAACCCATCTCTGTATCTTTTTTTGTAGCGCATACTCTTGATCTATTGTCAACTGAAAAGCGATGGTTGGCCAACCAAGAATTTACAAATTTTTCCGGTTGAAAGTGTTCTATAGATGGTCCATTTGCATTAATAAACATTAGATTGGAGACGTTTGAAATCAATAAGATGATCTCAAATCTGTTACTATGTTGTTAATTAAACAAAGCGTTTTGCAAATCTTGTAGGATTTAAGAAAAAGCAAAGGGTATACGGAATTTGCTGGAAAAACCAGAGGGTATACGGCATATACCGCCGTATACCCTCCACTACAGCCCTGCTGACAATACATCATAAGCTTTGCTTTTATTAGGGAAGAGTTAGGAGGAATGGGACAGTGGGAGGAGTAAGTCAATTGCAAATATTCCTAAATAAAACAATTCAATTTTTTCTGCAGTTCTTCCACTAGATGGAGTACCTACATAACATTTCTTGTTTATTATTCCCACATCCTATTAGCTTCCCTAACTACTTTGTTTATTCCCTAAAATACTCAAAATTTCCTTATGTCTTTATAACACTTGTTTATGCTATTCTCCTTACATTCATTATGTTTCATTTAATTTTTTGAACTTATGGTTTGGTAAGAGGGGTAGAAATATTTATATTTGTTGGTGCAACCTATTTTCTAAGCAGTTTTTAAGAATTATATCAAACGTAAAAAGGTGAAAAATACTCACTTTTAAACCATTTTCCTTTTGAGAATTAAATATTGCATACTCAATAAACCTCAAATGATTACTGGATTCTGGAGTCATATATCTTGCCCAAAAATGACCACAATTATGAGCCTACACAAAATAATGCAGTAAATAAGCATTCATATTAAGATATACATATGTAACAAAAGCAGAAAATGCAAGAATGAAAGAGATCATATAAATTTTTAACCATGTTATAAGCCTGCAGAATGAGAAATTTTCCAATTTAACTATATAATTAATTAAACAACATTCCTAATAATTAAATTAAACAGATGATCAAATGAAGGTCAATATTTTTAGGAAACAAATGATGCATTTAAATTCATAAATGAAATTTCACTCATAAACTGAAGTTGCCATATTTTCAGGCAGCCAAATTAAAACAGTAATCAACATTATAGAATAATGTCATGTTTTTGTGATATAATCAGCTGTAACTTTCTAATATTTATAAAATACTGAATCTGTAAACCTCTACATTTTATGCTATTTAGCACAAAGTGCATTAACATACACCAAAAAATTAACACAAATTACATTTTCAACTCTGACAAAGTGAAATAAACAAACTAGTTTTTATTTCAAATAATTTGCACTCAGCATTTTTGACCAGGACAAAATGACAAACCAGTCAGGGCACTGTGAAAGTGTCTCCAAACTGGATTTGTTCCAGTCAAATCATGATGAATGATAAAATTACCCTAACTTGTTAAAAGGATCAGTTAATGAAATTTAAGCTTATTCAGCAAACACTTTTGTTTTCTCTAATGTATTTGTTTCTACAAAACTTCTATAAAAATGTTTAGAACTAGTCATTAACAATCAGATTTATGTGTTTGCAATTTTAAAATAATCTTCGATTTTTGGATAGTTTTCAGAGCATATAATATTCTGTCATATGGTCAGTAACAAATATGCCAAATCCATTAAGTATGTAGCAAACATTTAGATTTCCACTCTAATACAATGGAAGCTGTCGGAACTATAGAATGTAGATGTACATGTGTATATGCCATATGCAGATATTTTGTAAACTGAAGTTAATTTTGAGGATACTTCTTAGGCAAAATACAAACCTTTCCTCTTTCTTTTTGCCTGTGCAACAATAATATACTTATTTAATCATATATTTTGAACCTATAATTGGGAAATAACTACTTGTTTAAGCTTTTTTTTTTTTGTTCTTAATTATCTATTTTTATTATTATCACATACTCCAAAAGTTTACATCCCATTTATTTCAACATTTGTCTATATAGATACTTTTTTACTTTTGTGCAACTCTACATCACAGATATTGTTTTGGTGATTGTATATGCAAATACTTTTTCATTTTATATTACTCTGGTAGCCAGTTATAACAAACTCTCAAGGGACTGAAAATAATATTCATTATAGCTAAAGCAAGAGGCAAAACATAGAAGAGGCAAAACATCGAGCCTTGTAATTATACTCTTAAACTTCTGTTTTGTAATACTTTTACAACTTTACAAACATAGTACATAATATCAATTTAAATATTTTACTTACTGCTGTATGAAGTAATCCATTATTTTCTGCTACTTATGCCAACATGTTTCTTTTTTCTAGAAACAGCTCAGTCAAGTTTTGTAGAGTTAATAAAATGGAAGCTTGTTCTGTTGCAGTTACATACAACACTCAAATTTCTTCTTGTTATTGGATTTTCTTGGTCTTTGAGTGAACAAAACACAGGAGTTTGTATAAAAAAAAAAACCCTCTTGCAATTCTCTCATGATTTCAATTCAAAACATTTTGTGGGAGAACTTCTGTTAGAATTTGATTCATTACAACCAAAGTTTCTTTATACATCAGTTCACTAGAGTCTAATTACTAGAACTTGGATTATATGCAGTTGCATATTTAAACACTTTTTAGTTATAATGCATATAAATGCATAAAAGCTCAAAATTTTACCTTCAAAATGCAATGCAAGTACTTGCATCTTTAAACTTACATTTATTACCTTTTTCATGACTACCTGAAAAGATAAAATCAGCAGAGAAGATTCAAGAGATCTACATCCCTATAAATAAAATTGTATCTTATGTAAAGAATGTTTTCTTAAAAACACTTTTGTGGGTAAAAGTGTATATGTACCCAGATCTTCCACCAAAGTCTGTTTTATAACAAGCAATTATTAATTATTAATTATGGTTAATTGCAGATGTATTTTATGCCCAAAATAATGTGCATTTTAGATGTTTCTAATATTTTCTTAGCAAAGAAATAGCTTAGCAATCCTTGGTGCCCCTCAAAACAAGTTTGTGTATGATAGAAACGTACTACTCCTGTTTGTCATCAAGCATTACAAAACTAGAATTTCAAGGACTTTTATAAAATGATTTGATATGTGAAGATATGGATATGGAGTAGTCAAAACCTTATGATCATTGAGCATACCACTTAAGCTACAAAATATGAAGAGTAAACAGAAATTAAAACTGTCATATTTATAAAGAATATTTAAGAATACATATATATATATATATATATATATATATATATATATATATATATATATATATATATATATATATATATATATTTTAAAAGTATGTTAAAAATATAAGAGTAAGAATATTTGAGAGTAGCAAATACTTAATATTTGATTACTTACATGGGTGATGAAAATTGGGTGGATGAGTTTTTCAGGAGCAGGAAGATCAATTTTCTTAAGAGATGATGCAGGGTTCAATTTAACAGAATACCTTTATCATAGGAAACAAAGTTGGTTGTAAAGCAATGTATATATTATCAGGTAAAACTTCATTATATGAAATATTAAAATATTTAATATTATTCAACAGTAAAACATTGTGCACAAGAATTTGCCTTTTATTTAAGTCCCAATTTACAATTCCATTTAAAAGTGCTAAAATAAACGATTTTATGAATAAAAGTGAATAAAAGTTTTAAAACAAATTCATGCAAAGGTAGAATATTATGGAACATGGAATAAAATTTTGAATCTGCAGAAAGCTGCCTATACTGAAAATACAGGAATAAAGTCTCAAATTTTATGTGGAAAACACATTAAATGTAAGAATGGTAATAAAAACTCCAATCTGTGGAAAATTCCAAAAATGCATTAAACTAGATAGAAATCTAGCATCATGGACCTGAAGAAAAAATTCATTACATAAGTAAACTTTGGGAATGAATTCACAGACTTGTAGAAAATTGAATGCACTCTAAAAGCGAGAATGAAATTGAAGATCTGTGACATTCACTACAAGTAATGAAGAAAGGGAATTATGTTTTTCTAAAACAGAAAAATAAAAACTATTAAACTGTGAATCTACAAAATTCAACTGATACAAAAAATGACAAAAATTATAATGAAAATAGAAAAGTATCTAACAACGAAAATATTCTGCTTCATGGATAACAGAACATATAATAAATGTTTATGGCATTAGTCTATGGCCCATTTATATGAATTAAGACATTTCTGGGGGAGGGGGAACAGAAAACAACATCATAAGATATACATATCAACAGTTAATATAAATTAATAAAGTTGTTTAATTAATAATAATACACAATAAAAACATATATTTTCATTTACCATAAAAAAAAATATGTTTTGATTAAATCTTAGCTGAATTAAAATATGTTTAACAGAAACATAAAGATCAGAATCAAGATAATCTTCAATAAAAAGTGAGTTTTTTAAAATGTCATAAAAGTTACATTGAAAAAGAATTTTAGGACATCAAATTCTGACTAAAAACTATGATCATAATTTATAAAATGCTAGGTCAGGGCCATTCTTAGCTAATATGGGACCTTTAATTTATTAATATATATATATATATATATAATGCATAAAAAAGGAATGGATAAAAAGTGAAAAAAGGAAGGAAGGCTTATTACTTGATGGCGGTAAGGGGTTGTGACCTCACGCCCCAGTTTTCAACGAGCTCGTCATAAATGCCGCGGCACTGCACTCCTGGTCGCCAGCTTTGGCTCAAGCCTACCTCCGGAGTGACAATAAAAATTGTCACAAGACCTTCAAAAAGGATTATTATAATAAACTTTACCAACCACCTGATAAAATGTAAATTGAACATCCAGCTTCTCAAAACCATTCAAGAACGGTATATAATTACTTATACTGATAACATCTCAAGCAACTACGCATTCACCTGCAAGTTCTTTTATATTAACACCTTGAGAGCAAAATATGAGAATGATATACTTTATTGCAAAATCAACATTCCCCTTAGGGAAATTTCAAATAAAATTAAAGCCTTATATCTATTAACAGGCATCAAATACACTGGAATAATACAGTACCCCTACTTGATAAATATTCCAAAACTACATAAAAGCCCTATATGTTTCCGACCGGTTACTGTAGGATGTAATACGTATCTCACAAAAGCCAATTCTATGTTACTAAAGCTTTTAAAACATATTTTGCTACAAATTAATAATAAAGGAAGTTATATCATAAAAAATAGCCAACATGTGATAAATTCATTAAAATATCATAAAAATCCTTTATACTTAAAGACTTATGACTTCCAAGAACTTTTCAACACTATAGATCTAGAAGACTTATCAACTATCCTTTACCGTTTATATGAAGAATATGAATTAAAAAGAAATATAGAATTCAATAAATTCAAGACTATAATTAGAATAGTCATCAAAGAAAATTATCTTTTCAATGGAATCTTTGCATATCAACAAATTAAGGGCATCCCCATGGGGGGGGGATGTTCTTCCATACTAGCCGATCTCTACCTTAGTTTTTATGAAAGCCAGTCTCATATTAACAACGAAATCGTTTACCTGCGTTATGTAGATGACGTGATTATTGGATATGAAAATGAAAACTATTGTATGAACTTTGATTTCTACCCACCCAACCTCATATTGAAAGAAAATCCAGTTAAAAATAACAACGTGGTTGAGTTTTTGGATTTGAGTATCAACTTTAGACAAATCCCAATCATATTTACCATCTATGACAAAAGAAACCATTTTAAAATACCTATAAATGGAATAATACATTGGCACTCCAACCTACACTTGAATATATTTCGCAATGTATTCTTGGGAGGATTGGTCAGAATTAAAAGAACTATTAAAGAAGAAAATTTATGTATTGATTTTGATCAAGTATTTTTAAAGCAAGCATATAATCAAAAATATCCAGTTCCTTTTATGCTTAAAAATATAGATAATTTATACCGAAACAATTTAGCGTATGGTGTAAAGCTCAAGTCTTTTTTATATTCATTTAGAGAATGAAGGATCACATCACGCATATGACAGGACCGCAGCACGATCATAAGATGCTGTATACATTTCACCGAGGTCAGCAATACAGATCGCTTGTATGGTAGTGAATTTACTCTCGTCCTCGGTTCATTCCTTTTTGAAGGTCTTGTGACAATTTTTATTGTCACTCCGGAGGTAGGCTTGAGCCAAAGCTGGCGACCAGGAGTGCAGTGCCGCGGCATTTATGACGAGCTCGTTGAAAACTGGGGCGTGAGGTCACAACCCCTTACCGCCATCAAGTAAGCTTTTTGCTAAGCCTTCCTTCCTTTTTTCACTTTTTATCCATTCCTTTTTTATGCATTATATGGTGTATAGTACCTCTTGCTGCTTTGCGCATAATTACTATAACACATATATTTCTGATAATCCACTTTCTTTATATTATATATTTTATATATATATATATATATATATATATATATATATACACACACACACACACTCTATAACAAAAAAATCAACGCACCAAGAAGGAGTTGTCCGATTGTGATAAAAATTGGTGGATGTGAAGCCAAGGAAGTGTTGGGCAAGCTTGAAGACAATTCATAGCAATATGTGCCGTGTGCAGTCGGGCATTATCTTGTTGAAAAGCAAGTCAGGAGGGTGTCGCAAAAGGAACGGTAACACAACCGGTCGTAGAACATTGTCTATGTACTGCTTTGCTGTGTCAGTGTGCCAGAAATGACTACCAAAGACGTAACACATCCGCAGTTGAAATGCAACAGAAATTTTGACCACAGATTCAGAATTGCTCCTTATATACACCTGCTAAATGTGCAGTTCTGATGCGCTGGAGCTCCTAACTATTTATGCATTGGACACCAAATTTTATTCATTTGCATGAGCGCTCAAAATGCCTTTGCATACGAGATTTCATTACAATCGGACAACTTCCCCTTGGTGCGTCGATTTTTTTGTTATAGAGTATATATATATATATATATATATATATATATATATATATAATCAAAATTATAATTTATTGTTATAAATATAAAAGTTTTACACTAAATTAACAATATTTGGTCATGGAATTTAATATACGGCTAGAATTGAAATAAAATTAGTTTTCCTGGCTTTCAATTCTACAAAATTCTTTGTAAGGCATTAAAAATCTGTTTACAAATAAATTATGTATTCGATAAATAACAAGGTTAAATTACTTCTTTTTTGAGTCATTCCCATATGTAGATAATCTTTTGTTAATTTTAGCTTTGAAAAGCTTTTTTCAGCTTTAGCATGGCCACAGGTATAGTTAACAACATTCTTAAGGTAATTATAAAATTAAAAAATGAATCACAAATCACATATAATTTTTTTAAACATTCTAAAGGTGTTAAGCTTGTTAAATTTAGACATCTAAAAATTTTTTGATTTCTTCACAGAACTCACTTCCATTAATATTACGTTGAGAATTATAACACAGACTGATCCAGGTCCATGCAGCATTTTTCAAAATCATTGTGTCTCTCTTTTACAATACACATATGTTGTACGAAAAATCAAAATAACTTGTATGTTTTTCCAATTGCTGGGATGTTTCTTACTGATTCTCTAATTGATGGAGAAAAAATAATCTCCATAGGATTCAGATTCTGGATTGCTTGTACTCCTTTGTATTCTTTTGTGTTTTCTTCTTGTTTCTTTAAATTTAGCTTTAACATTATTTGCTTTGTAAATTTCAATGTTCTAAAGAAGAAAAATCCATTCTAAAATTGTTTAAAAAGCTTTCAATCCTTTTAACTAATGATACTTTTTCCAGCGACTTCAAAAAGCAGTGCCTAGTGGCATAGGCCTAACTCACCCTTGTCTAAAGATGGCGCTATGTGAGGTAGATATTTCAAGTGTGTTGTTTTGGCCAAACAAAACTAAAACTAGCAATATCAAGAAGTTGCTTCACTATCAATGCCTAGTGAAAGTGAAAATTTGCTGAAGTGAATGTGCAATGAAAAAGATGCAAATAATAACTTTTAGTGCATCTATTATTGTCCATTTTTAATAACAATCTAACATTTTAGAATAAGAATAAACAAAATGGAAAGCTTTGGACAATCAATTCCAGCCTGAGAATGTAATCAAGAGATATATCTAGAGATTATAAGTAGCTCTCTAATAAAATCACAAAAACATTTGTACAGTTTATCAAAACTAACTGACCAAATTGCAGCACCATAAATAAGAAAAAAAATAACAACCAGTGAATTAAATAAGTTAAAAACAAACAAAGAATTCATTTTGGCATCAGAAAATAGGGACGATCGTGGACAATTGTAACAGTTTGAAAAAAATTATTTTAAATTAATTTATTTTTGCAACAAGAAAAAAAAAGTTTCACAGTCAATAAAGAAAATATTCTACTATACATATCTTAAATATTTAAAGTAAAATATCTCTTTCAAATAGATTTTTTAGATAAAACTACGGCGAGCTTTATATTACAAATGTCACTATGTCAGGGTCAATTATAACAGTTAAAGTTTTAAATAATAACAAGACAAATATAGTTACTGCATTGCAATTATTTTACTTGCGAATAAAAAATCTGAATAGTATAAACTGGGTTGTAATTGACTTGTAATTTCATTGTATGTATACAATTAAATTACAAGTCAATTGCAACCCAGTTTATACTGGGAATATATTTATATTTATATTTATCTGAAAAAGGATTTTTTCATAAGGATTGTAATACGAGTAGGCAGGGTTCTTACACTTTTAGAGGGGAAAAAATCAAGGATTTTCAAGGACTTATCCAGAAAACCTTAAAATTATTTGTGTGTGTGTGTGTTTAATGAAAATTGATAAATTTCCTTTAAACAAAATTAAAAGTAAAATACTTTTCCTTTTCAAATGCATATAGTGGTTTCTTGATAAAATGTAAATTTTAAACAAATACATAATAACCTCGAAAATTCGGATGTTTTTCAAATTTTTCAGTTTTTATAACTATCAGACTGCCAAAGTTGTGGATTTAAAACAAAATGGTCAGATGATTTTTTTTTTATATAAACTAAGGGGCTCTGCCTCCTGCTTGCTATGCTTCGCGAATGTATTTAGTGTAATATGGAGATTAGACATTGACGTCAGTCAAATCAATATAATACCAAAAAAACAAACATTTTTGTGCCAGATCAGAAATCTGGAAAGAGAGGATTCCGAATAATTGGTCTGTTAGAGTATTACTAAAATTGTACTCTTAAAATTCCCAGCTGGTCAACAAAAATAACTTTTCAACAGTTCAGCTGAAATGCGAATCTCGTCACAGATTTGGACACACTCACACACACCTCCTTTTGACGTTACATGAATTACCTCAAGGTCAAAGGGGGATAACTGTGGAGGGAATTAGGAAAAAACACTGAAACCAATTCTCGCAATATGGAACTGTTTGAGGCCGAGCGTGAAGAGCCCCAAAAGTTTTCTCTACAGGAAACACAGAAGTAGATGTTTTCATGGGATGAGCCCTAGGCTTTCTTTCACCTCTTAACATGCAGTGTCTCCAAAACAGATGGGAGACAATGCTTGTGTGTCATAGCCCTGAAAGGCAGGGAGAGGATTGCAGAAAACTTGCATATATTTTTTTAGCCATTCTAAACTTAAAAAATTCTTAGAAAATTAAATTTTCAAGGATTTTCCAGGCTCATTTTACAGAAATACCCATTTTCCTAGGATATTTAAGGCCTTAAGGGAAAAAAAAAATTAAAAATTCAAGGACTTTCCAGGTTTTCATCAAGGTTGTATGCCCACCCTGTAAACATTATGAAGTTCAAATGCATGACAAAGTCAAGTAGGGATTTACACTCGAGATATTTTTTAAAGAAATGTACGATTTAGCACGAATAAAGCAAAAGAGTTTTCATTGAGGATAACTTGAACATGTTACAATTACTCCAGTGCATTGTGTCACTTTCATTCCTGATTGACTTAAAAATCAAGAGCATATTTTGCCAATATGGCAATGTATTTAACAAGTATTGCAGTAAACCCATTGTGAAAAAGAAATAAAAGTAGATTATAATTACATTGAATGGGTGACTACAACTTCAAAATGTGAGAACACATAGCATAAAGAAAGCCATGAAAAAAAAATTACTAACATGCATCAAAATAATGTTCTAATGGCTAGCATCCACAAATTAAAAGTGAAGCATTCAATATTTTCACCCAGAAGAGCTGTTCATAAGGCGATGTTAATGACATTTATTTGAATGTTTTCTTTCGAAGCTTGGGTGCATCAGTAAAGACTGTTGTTACAATTGCACCATGTTACATTTAAACAGAAACTATTAAGTATATCCAACATTTTTCTGTAAATTAATTGGGGAAGTTTGCCAGAATTACTGCTTCGTCTACATAAAATAAGATATGTACGATAATTTCCATTGGCAAATAAATATCAGAAAATGTCAAAACTATAACAGAACACCTATTAGTGTTTGTGGATTTATGATGCTCAATATTTATAAGGCACAATAATTTAAAAAGAAATATAATGGATTATATTAAAAATGTAAAATAGTAGGCCTCCATGTGGTGCACCCTGGGGTAATGCTAAATCTACTACAGCTCTTGCCGTTCTCCAAGCTTTTTTTAATACTAGAGAGCTCGCTGTCTAATGGTCTAGCAGCCAAACGACCCGCATTTGTAAAAAACATATTAAAAATGTAAACATAATACAGATTATGTAAATATCAATTACTTCATGAATGTTATACTAATAAAATACAAACCTATTAGATGCCAGTCTTTTATCCGAATCGGAATTTTTTAATTGAATTATTTGTTTCATTTTACTCTCTGCTTCATCATGGCTAAAGACAGAAAGTTCCATAGGCATACGCAATAACCTAGAAATATTATATATCTATAATAAGACAAAAGTTATCAAGCATACATTGTAGAGGACACATTCAATAAATTATATTAAAAACCAATGTATATAAATGGGTTATGCTTCGAAATAAATCTTTAACTACAGGTCTCGATAAATTCTATTTGTATCTAGGTGTGAGCATAAAATTTAAAAACCAATTTTACATTATCAAAATATTTTGACATGATTTTCAAAATCAGTTTTTATCAATTTCATTCTAAATAACCATGATGATAAAAAAAAGAAGACAAAAAATTGTGAACAGTGCCATTTAATTTATGTCATTTAACAAGTGAACTAAAATACAAAAATAATTTCTGATGATGTAAGCATAAGTTAATAAAATTAATATTAGTAATATGAGGAGTTATTTTTTGCATGTCTTTGTGACTATAAGTATGCTTCATTGTGTTGATTATTGCTTAAAATTTCTTTTAGGGATAGTGGTCACGAGTCAATAATTAAGTGATATAATTCTAATTTTAATTATTACTAGAAGTGGAAAGTTTTAACCTATGGGAGGAGTTCTTTAGTACTCCAGGATTTTAAAAATGGTAAGCTCAGCAAAGATACTGGGTGCCATGACCAAAGAAAAAGTCAGAATAGCGATCTGCATAGGCGGCATTAGTGTGAGAGCATTTTCCCTATATTTGGACCAAAAACATAAAAAAAGAGATGTTAAATTTAAGGAAAGATCAAAATTATGTTTTTATTTTGTTTTCTGCCCCCCCCCCCTCTTTCCCAGTAATTTATAGCTAATGAGGCCAGGTTCTAAAACTGTGTAAGGTTGAATTTTGCTACAAAAAATCTCATTTTGCTAAACATCTGTTACAATTTTAGCTAAAAAGCAAACATTGTCATTAACCTGATATTTTCCATATAATTATATAGATATTTTCGCAGAGGCAAAATCAATTAATTGATTACGGACATATGTGGTTATCAAGGACAAATTCAGTCTCAAGAATTTTTCATTTTTACAAAAAATGTTTATTGCAATAAGCATTTTTAAATGTATTTTGGTAGTTTTCAAATGAATATATTTATTTCACATGGATATTAAAAAAAAAAAAAAAAACTTAGCTAAAGATAGGATAAGATAATTTTTTAGATTTTATTTAAAATATTACAAATTTCTGTTTGCTAATTAAAACCCTGAATGCTCATGCCACCTAACACCCAAGATTTGTCCAGACTGTTTTTAATAAATATGTGATACATGTATAATTTACACAATACTTTACCTCATTTTAACAGCCAAGTACACAGAAAGCTGAACAGACAGAGAAGGCAATTTGTTCTCGTCGGCTCTTGTTGAATCTTCATGCCTTTCAAACTTAATATAAGCTCTACAAAAACAGTTAAAAATAGTAAAAGAAATGATAGCAACATACCAAGTATCAGCACACATAATTTAAGTTTACAAAGGGCTAAAGAGACTACTTTTGATTATAAACAAGAAGTATTTTAGGTGCACAGAGATTCAAAAAAAAAAAAAACTGTTTTTTGAGTTAGGCCTGGGTTTGATTCCTTCCGCTGCCAAAACTGCCATAGTGTTCACATGGAGTACGATCACGTTAAACATGTGGGTCTGCAAGTCCTTTCGAGAGGTTGGTGGTAGGGGAAGGAGGGTACGGTCCCTGTGGATGCCTCCCCCACTGGGTTCAGGTCTAAACTGGGTGGTTCTTCCCGGCCGTCCAAACAGTTACTTTACACATTTCTGGTAGGTCGGACGGTCTGGGCCTCAACAACAACACATATACACAGATAGATATCTTGCTAAAAGTATTCAAAATCTGTTCATATCTTAAAATACCCTTTTTAGTCAAAAATTTCAAATTTGAACATTTTAGGGAATACTTTTGCTATACTATAAAAGTAATAATATAGTACACAAAGAAACCGGGAAATCCTGGATTTGAAACAACACAGGAAAAAACAAATAAGTCAAGTCCACATTACAGAAACAATGAAAATAAATGAAAATCATTTGAAATCTACTAAAAATTCATACGTCTTAAATTTTGAGTTAGATTCCTTTTGAACTATTTTGGAAAAATTGGTTACTTACTTTCTCTCTTCAAAATCAATATCAACTTTTTGATTGCAGATTGTAAACATATCCCGTAAAGCACAGGCATAGAGAAGACCATGGTTTGGGGGAAGACCAGCAACCTATCAGAAATATTAAATATGTAATAAATTGTAGAGCAACTTTAAAAGAAAAAAAAAACATCTGCAAAAACTTAGAACATGTGGCTTTCCCTTAAAAAAAATTTATAATTTTTTTAGTAACACTAGTTTAATAAATCTATATCCAGTTGTTAATTACCATTTAAGGACTTGGAGCATCTTTAGGAGAAATAAAATACCATTTAGGAGTGTGTTGTTTAGGTTGAGGTACAGCTTATCAGAAAATTTAAAACATTCAATTTTCTGTCTCATAATCCAAATATTTTATCCATAACATAATACGCAAATTGAAAAACAAAATTATGCAATGAACAAGGTTTTTAAACAAAACAAATAAAACTTTTATTATGTGCTTAATATAGACTTGTTAAAACATCCCAATACTAAATTTTTATTTAACACAGCAATCAAAAATTGAAATGTTAATTTAAAACAATGAGAACATAGAGAAATTTAAATAACAACAAAAGTTTTGTAGCTAGTGGTGACTATGAATTCTAAATATTAGATTTAGTAACAAATTCCACACACACACACAGAAAAAAAAAAAAAACTTGCTTTGGAGCAGTTTAGAGCAGGCATGGTGATTTGGAACAGGTTGGAGCAATGCAAGCAGAATTATTAATGTTTTAAGAATCTGTTTCATGGTTGCAAAATGTTAAAAGATGATTCATAATAAAATAACTAGGAGATTTTCTTATGTTGTTACTTATTTCCCCTGGCCTAGGATATATTAGACCAAGTCCATTAAGTCATACACCCTCAACAAGTCCGTTAAGTCATACATCCTCAACAAGTTCATCACTAGAACAGGAGCCCTAAACAGATCCTGCTTATCCAGGCCCATACAAGAAAGATGATGACTGGGTGAGGCCGGTTACTACATTTTCGATATAAAGAAAAAGTCTTATCACCCAACAAAAAGGAGAGCAATTTAATATGACCACTGATGAATCTTTACAGGGCAGTTTGCATAGCCCTCTTGTCCCTAAACTCTAGAGCTGACCCTGGATAGGTCCCCATTGCATGACTCATGCAGAGATGGCATTTTCCAAGCTTTATTAGTTGTGATTTTTCTCTTGGATGCAATTTCTTGGAATGTAAGTGCTCCAAAGAGATTCACTGTGACTGTGATTCCCTCTTCTGCCAAGCCATCAGCAATGTCATTGCAATACAGTTCCCCTCCACTTGCAAAGATGCTAGATAGCACTATGGCTGTCTGAAAAATCCAAATGTTCTTCAGGGTGGCTACAGAAACTTAAAAACAAAATTTCCTGAGTATTTTTCCTGAAATTCCCTGATTTTCTTCAATCATCTGTTCGCATAAGAATTTCCCAACAATACTCATAAATTCGACTAACCAAAAACTGATAGACGGATAAATGAATATAAAAGACAAATATAAAACATTTATATATATTGTATAAGATAAGCAACATAAAAAAAAAACCAGAGTATCAACTTTGAAGCAGAAAACATTGGATGAGTTTTTCACATAAAGAGGCAAAGCGAGTAAAAATAATTTAGTAATTTCAATGTTTAGTAATTTCAATGTTAGTAATTTACATTACATCATGCAATGGTTTTTTCAAGTTGCTTAATGTTATGCAAAATTAAATTGTAAGTATGTTTTAAAATAATTTAGAAATTTGCTTTTATTACTTAGTACTTATTTATAATAGATTTATTATACAGTAGACATAACTCAAACAACCAATCCTTTTCCCCATGTCTTGAACTGATGAGTACTTTATCAAGGTATCATTATATGTCTGTTGGCAAGAAAACTCCTTAGCAGATCTACTTTTATAGAATCTATTATTTCGATGTTGAGGCGGAGGAGGATTTTAAAAATTGGGGAACATTTAAGATATTGGCAAAATACAAATTTTATTATTATTATTTGATAGTAACAAAGACAAATTCACAGAAATATTTTAATTAATTAATGAGTAATATTGTTAACATGCATTTATTATAGCTATCTTCTCATTTTTAACATTTAATAAATTTTCAAAACTTATTTTAAGTTTTTTTTTTTTTTTTCTAAAACTAATTCTTTTCTATAAGTTATTGTCACTATTACCATTTCTTAAAGGTTTGTCAAATTTAAATTTTTCATTTATCCATTGTTTAAATATTTTAAACATTTATATATTCACTAATTTTTTTTAATCTTGCCAATGATTTTCATTATAGACCTTTTCAGGTGTTTTATAATATTTGTTTTCCAATACATCATAAAAAAAATTCATTTATCATGATACATTTATCATGATACATATTCAAATACATTTTGAGGCAATTTTAAATTAAGTTTTCTCATCTTGATCTTTTTATTTTTTACTTTTCCAAGCTTATGAAGCATTCACTATTATTTTTTCCTCTTTTATTTTTAAGAAGCCCGTCCACTAATTTTTCTTTAATTTCGAGGGTTTTACAAATGATTTTCGGGGAATATTAATTTATTAAAATTTGCCGAAATTCGGCTAATTTTAATAAATATTCTTGTTTTATATTTTGATCATTTACTCTAATTTTTCAATCATCGCGATCGCGATATTTTGGCCTTTTTCCCCGTTATATTAACGGATGTTATGAACTCTTATTTTAAAATTTCCCAAATATGTTTATTTCATAACAAATAAATTATGTATCTATCCTTTTGAAAGAAATTTGATTTTTTTTAAAATATTTCGAAGTTTTGAATTTAAAAAATGGCGTTTTATATCGCTAGAAACATGCTATTTTATTGCAATACCCGAATTTTCCGATCAACGGAAAAAGGGCCCTGAACTATCCCTGGCCCCATGGGCAAGTTGAAAATGGAACCGATTTAACTTTGAATTTATAATTGTTAACAGTTAGCACTTCTGAAAATACAACTAAGCAAACATTTTAGGAATCCATACATCGTTGTTTTATACATCGTCGATGAGAGATTAATAACGTAAAACAGGGTATAATCTGTAAAAGGAAATATGAAATTTCTCCTAGCGAAAAACTGTCGCACATCGAGATTTTAAAAATTATAAAGTTCTAGCGATCAAGTTTTAAAATTAATACGAAGTATGTCCAGGATAGTATCCTTCAAACGCACTAATTTTCGCCAATGCTACACACATTCATAATTTCCGTATAGTCATTTATGGGCCGTTCATATGTAGGTTAAAGTAGAACAATAATACATAACATTGCAATATCGGCAATTCAGCTCGAAAAAGCATTCCCCTATCCCCAAGATTGATATCCTTTATTCGTGCCAGGTGCCCAGATTTAATTCGCTCGCACTGGCCCCTGAAACTCGTTCATATAGATTAATTCTTTTAATTTTTCATTGTGAAAAATATGCTATAAAGAATATTTAACCAATAAATAAATTCACAAGCACGAAATAGTGGGAACGAGTTTCATGCACCATTTTTATTTTAGCGAGTGATTTTAATTCCGTTCATGCATCCGCTTTTGGGAACCCTTTAAAATTTGAGTCATGTGAAAATGGGGAACCCATTTAAGCCATAATTATTATTTGCCGTGCTCATTGTAGAGAGCACGGCAGAGACGCTACAGCCTGGAATGTCGTAAATCACATCGGTAATTGCGGGGAGGGGTAGGATAGGAATGTGGATTGCTCGGCAGCAAATGCAATAAATTACGATCGCCTCCTAGGGTAAAAACTATGGGAGAGCCATAGCAGTATTGTAGAGGTTGTTGACAGATTTTTCTCACTCCACAGGTGGATTTGTTTAGGGAGAATAGCCATCCTACGCTATCACACAGTTTGGCCGGTAATCAGGATTTCGTTAATCGCCAGTTTTTCAAGTTTAATCGTCATGTGGTGAGAGGGAATTTTAAGCTGTATGACGCCATCTGAGCAATAGCCAATCAGAATAAAGTTTAACACTCCACATAATGAGGGCAGTTTCGCAGAGGGACAAAGAGAAAGGAAAATTCCTGTTCAGATGTTTTCACAGGGATTTGAAGATCGGCGACTTGCGAAACAAAATTCCAAAATTTTCCTGATTTGAAATAAAATTCCCTGAGTTTTCCCTGATATTTCCAGAAAATCATTTTCCCCTGAGAATTCCCTGATTTCCCGGTTCTGTCGCTACCCTGTTCTTATTGCAATTGAATAAAAGTTAGAACTTTAAGTCTTCATCTATAGCTATCAATTCAACATAAAAAACAGAGAAAAGTCTGGGTTTCTTTTCTTAAGTTTAACAGAACTATTGAGTAATTTAATGAGTATCCCACTACCAGTTCAAGCCTGTTCATTCCTGCTGCCATCCATATAGATTCATATGACATCCTCGGGATTAGTATATTTTAGAAAGCATGTGAAGAATATTTAAATTTTGCCTTTCCAAAAGTTAACTGATTATACAACACACAATGTGAATCCCAACTTCAGCAAACTTCATATAAATCAGAGATGTCCAGTCTTTGTTAGGCAACTTTCAATCAGTTATGTAGCCAAAGCTAAGGTCACAAAGCACTTCCTACCTTACTAATTTTAATTAACTTAAACAACTGGAAGAAATAATATAAAAATCAACTCATATATTTTTACTTTTTTTTTTTTTTATATTAAATCTTGATTCTTTTTGGTTATAAACCAAGGCATATTTTCTGATATAGGGCTTGTTATGCTTGCATAATATATTAAAAACATCAAGCATTCTTAACACTAGCTGCAAGTGAATTCATCATTTAAGAACTTAAATTTTTCAAAATTTGTTTAACTGAATACCTGATTAATTAGATATTTCTAAGTCTTTTCATCTCTAGGTCATTTATGAAAGATAATAACAAGCATATTGCCAGAGAATTATTACAAAATACTGCAAAACCATATTGAAATTTTAAACTTTAAAAATAAATTTCTATTATCTTGAATTCTGAAAATAACTATAAATAAACACATCAAATACAATATATTAAAGGAGGCTACCAGTCACAAAAAATATTGTGATGAGTTCAAAGTATGAGTATGTGCAAAATCCAAAAATAACATGTTGTGCACCCCTAATAAAAAAAAATAATAACAATAATTTAATTATGTAACTTACAACTACAGTAGATAAAGGATCATTTTCATTGATTTCTCTCATAACAACTTCTTCATCTAGCTTGTCTTGGAGAAAGTAATGGGGGAAAAATGCACCAGCTATAACCAACTAAAAAGAGAAAAATTAAAATTCATGAGCAAGCTCAGGAGAGAGAAAATATGCTATAAGTCATATATTAGAAATTAGCTAGTTATCTGGTTTCCAATTAATATACAGTAGAATCTTGGTTATCTAAAAAGCATGGGAACAAAGAATTTTCAGTTGATCTTGGTTCCATAGGGATTTTCGGATGACTGGGAGATTGTAAATTATAGCCTGAGGTTAAATTGCTAGTTTTCGTAACAGAGTTTGAACATGCAGAAGCTGATTTGGTTGGAATCGTGGACAGCAATAAAGTTCTTCATACCGAAGTGTTTTGGGACATATTCAAGTGGCTTCCCAGGATATCCGATGTTGAGGTCGGATTTGCCTCAAACACTGATGAGCAAGCTTCAACAGATGTGAAAATAGTTGCTATAGTGAATAAAGGAGATGCTGCTGTTGAAGAGCCCAATGAGACAAAACATTATGCACACTGAGGTTACAAAGATCCTAGATGTAGCACTTCGGTATATTAAAGTACAAGATGATACAACAGATTCTGATGTGTTATTGTTTAAAAGGTGGGATTACAAGGTAGCATTAAAGCAATGCTAAATTGAGCAGCAAAAGAAAATCACTATATAATTTATAGATATAAAGTGATTGTGTATACACAATGGTCAAAGTAAGCATCTTCTGTATTTCTTTACTACATACTATGTAGCTCACATATTTTATTAAAATCCCTACTGTATCATTCAAATATTAATCTTTCATATTTACGTCAATCAGTTATCATCATCAATGTACATCCAACAATATTTTTAATATTAAAAAAAAATAAGTATAACTAAAATAATTAAGCATAAATTAAATTAATGCATAAAATAAATAAAAAAATAAATGAAAATAAGGACGCTTTCTTTTATTCTATGTACAAATAACTAGGATTTAAATAACAGTATTTTACTGAATATGCAGTTTGTGGTCAATTGCCCTTAAATTTATATCTAGTAAAATCAACTAAACCAGTGAGATAATAAAATAAAGCATAGTTGTACAGAGCTAAATAAAGCACAGTGATATAACATAAAATTGCGATTACTTTCTGTGTAAATATGATACATTTGTAGTAACAGATTTGCATGTAGTAACAAAATTTTGAGACAACAATATTTTGGAGGTTTCACTGTATATGATAAATAATTTAGAAATTTAAATTAACAAATTTATATGCTATGTCTAGAAGAAAAAAATAATAATAATTCTAAAAATTACATACTGTTAATTAAAAGAAAAGCCATTCATTTTAAAATTTAATATTCCGGATTGTGTTGATAAAATTTCATATATAATAAGGTAAGATGTCTATATATACATGCAGTATGCAGTGGGAAATCTAAACATCATTTGGTCATGAAATTTGGTATACAGGTACTTCGGGACCCAAATAGGTGTACCTCGGTGTCACTTTTTTAAATTTTAAACGAGTTTTCTAGTTATTTTATGTTTTAGCAAGACTTTGGATGATATTCACATACACTGCTTCCGTAGTGACCTAAAATATTATCAGAGTTTCATCTTAACACTATCAGAAGGATTGAAACATCCCTTTCAAAGAAACTTTGGACAGAATCCATATGATTAAAAGGCGAATTTTTGTGAATTTAAAAAATATATATACTTTTTGTGCATTTTAAACCTTTTCGATTTTTATATTACAATATAAAAAAATTGACGTGTCATTCAACATTTATAATTTAAAAGCAGTTCTTCAAATATCAAAGACTGCTCCAAAATAAAAAATAATTTCTTAAACCCATCTATTGATTAATTATAAATATTTTAACCGAGCAACCCTTCAAATCTTTTAGTCAGCAGAGCATTTGTCATTAAAGTCTGGATCCTTTTTCTCCTACTTGGGATCAGAACCATTTTAAAGGTTGGGGAAGCGGCTAATTTTGGTGACTGCACATGTCCAACAGATGGATTTATGTCAAGTCTACAGAAGGGGGATCATTTTACGTTTCTATAAAATGTACTCTAGTGCAGGACAGGAACATTCTTTGTTTGTAGGAGTTTAATATTTTGTTTTGGGTGTGGTTGTATCGTTGCTACAGTGTACATGGATTGTATGCAATTTTCACCTTATTTATAAATACAATGTAGTTATCTCATTATTTTTTTTAAACAATGAATTCAATTTACCCCTGCTTTAACTCTCAGGCAAAATTGGGTGTATTTTCTAGTATAAAATAACAATGAAAAAAGGGAGGAAGGGGGGCAATTTTAAATTAATTTTTCCCCATAACACTTTAATAACTCAAGACTTTTTCAGCTTTAATTTTTTGCCAAAATTACAGATTATTTCCCGAATATGTCTGTTTCTCTCTTAAGTTTTAAGTTTTCTCATCTTGATCTTTTTATCTTTTACTTTTCCAAGCGGATGAAGCATTTACTATTTTTACATCGTCGATGACAGATAAATAATTTAAAACAAGGTATAATCTATAAAAGGAAATCTAAAATATTTCTGAGCAAGAAAATATCTTATTCCAAGCCGCTATTTTAGTCAATGCCACACTAGCTCATATTTACCGTATGGTTGTTTATGGACCATACATATGTATGTTAAAGTACAACAATATAATATGTCACAATTTTGGCAATTCGGCAAGAAAAGAAATCCCACAGTTAGGGATTCTTTTGAGCCCTATCCCTAAGGTTGATGCCTTTCATTCGCACCAGGTGCCCAGCTTTAAGCTCACTCTTGCTGGGTCCGACTGCAGCGTATTTGTAAAACTCTTGCATATAGATTTAATTCTTTTAATTTATCATGATGAAAAATATATTATAATGAATATTTAACTAATAAATAAATTCACAAGTGTCAGGGGCGAGTTTTGTGCCCCATTTTTATTTTAGTGTGTGATTTTAATTCCGTTTGTGGTCAATGGACAGAGCACAAGGAGGCTAAGCCAGGGAATGTCTCAAAACACATCGGTGATTATAAGGAAGGGGAAGATAGGAATGTGGATTGCACCCATTCTCGGCTGCAAGTTTAATAAATTAAGATCAGTTGGTAGGGAAGAGCTATAGGGGAGCCATAGCAGTGCAGTATCAGAGGAATTGTTAACAGATTTGCATTGGATTATTGTTTCTTTTATTTTTTGTTCTTTTATAAATGAATAATGAACTTTAGCAAAATATTTTTGTGGATGTTCAGCATTTTCTTTGTATTTCAGATATTTGAAATAGAACATTTTCCTGAAAAACTAGTTAAGCCTCTTCTTTCACTGTTGAATGATCAATACAGATATGTAACTTTACTCTTTTCTGACACTATGAGTGGAATGTGTCCCTAGGTTCCATTGCAAATACTGTTCGTTTTCATGTGTGCTGTCACCTCTCATTTTTTGTTGAAAGAGTCTATGATCACCCTGTATACACACACACATATATATATGTATGTATGTATCATATATATATATATATATATATATATATATGATACAGAAATTTAAAGCTTTCCCCAATAATATGCCCTTTTTTTTCATAATTATTATTCCAAATTCCCATTTCATGTCCAGCACGTATTACTACTATATTAAATTCTATCCCATGCCACTAATATTAACAAAGTCTGCAAGCACTTCCTTTTTTCCTCAATCATACCATCTATGGTCACTAATCTTAACTTCTATATAAACTTTCTCATATGAAACTGCATCTCCATCACATTTTTGAAGCATAAAAGAACGTGAAGACAACATGTTTCCCATGTCGTCACAATTCCTCCCCTTTCGATGTAACTGTACATTATGTGAACAAATGCAAACTGCATTGAGATGTCTTGAGAGCTAGTCGACACTCAGGAGTTTGGTCGGCCTATGTAACAAATGATAGGTTTCGAGTGTTATATAATAAAGTAGATTTTTGGAAACGTGTAAAATGTCTCTACCTTGGTATATTGTAGCCTATATTACATATATATGTATATATATATATATATATATATAAAAATAACCTTCTAAATTAACCTCCAACTTAGGCATGTGGCAGTTCTTTTTTTGGTATTGTGGCCATGTTTTAACTGTTTTAGATAATTTACTGTTCTAATGTTTTTTCATTGATGGCTTGGCATTAGTAACTAATTCATTTATTTATATATATATATCCATATGTGCATAAAAACTAATCAGCAATACAGTAATGCATGCATAAACTGTAACTTACTTTAAGAATCATTGCTGAATTAGGATCATTATTTCTATTGCGGGCATCGACATAAATATTGTGCCTCTCCAATCTACTTTTGATTTCTTTTACAAGTTTATCCACCTATAAATAAATTGATAGTTATTTTACGCAGCATGCAGCAGAAATCTTCGCTATTTAAGATATTAAAATATAATTTTTACTTCTTTGATCCTCTTTATTTGAATGTAAGACTTTTCACCCCACTCCCTTTCTTTCATTCCACCTGGTTTCAGGAAGAAAGACTGAGATGTATGTTGCTTCCAAACCTAAAACAAAATATTTCAGTTAAGGTGCTAATCAAACCAGTTTATAATAAAGTGAAAAATATAAAAATATATATAATTTTAACAAAATAAATGACATTCTCCTAAAATCAAATAACAGCAAATGCTAAATTAAATTTGATTTCTAAAACAAAATGTTTTAATAGAACTATAACTAATGATTGAATTTTTACTTAATCACTTCTTTGCTTCAAAGTGAGCATTGAAATAATAAAACAGATAATAGAAATTGAATTAAATAAAGCAGCAACAAGTACAAAATTAGTTCTATGAAGATTATTCTGAAGAAGCCCATTATGAAGATGATCTAAATTTCAAAACATATTTGTCATCTAGTAACTTGCATGCACGACTAGATCACAACTACAGAATAACTGAGAGCAAAAAAATAAAATGTTAAATTCTGAGCAAATAGAAATTGCTTATTTTTTCTTTGCTTTATCATTGAAGACAGTTTATTTTTAAGGAACTATATTCGTGACAAAAGATATTTTGTTCAGACAACCACTTAAAAGTAAAAATTTTCTAGTCACCATAGTCCAATAGAAAAGTTCACTTGACAGTGAAGTGAATGATTGTTATTTTCAAACCCTGCTCATTGAAATGATTTTTAAACTGATTTAAATTGTTTATTAAATATGATTACTTATTTTAGTATATTAAAGTACTTCAGCTATTATGGTTCATTTTAAAAAGTTAACAACATGGTACAAGTTCTATAATGAGTACAAAGATAGCATCCCAGTGACCCAAATATGGTAAAAACAAAAATGAGTTAGTTATTTATATGGTAATTCCTAAAATTTTCTGTTTCTCCAGGAAATTGATGCCATATCAAAAGCAAAACTAGCCAAGTTTTCTGTTCCATTCTTTCCATCGATAGACATCTTTCCCAAAAGTGTTTGAAAAGGTTTGGAGGGTCTTAAAATGAGTTTACCTATCAAAAGCTTCAATTCAAAAAAAATTTCAGTACAACAATATTTTTTTTTTTTATATACAATAGTATGTGAAAGTGAAAATTATACAGAATTACTTTTTACAAAAATTCAAAAACAGAAATATTGAGTCAGACATATGAGCATTACAGAAAAGTTACAGATTGCAGAAACTGTTGAATGCAAATTATAAATAACATGCTGTTAAAAAATAAATATCAAAATTTAGAAATGTAATAAATTTGTCATTTCTTACATTATAAGCATTTAAATAAGCAAAGCAATCACTAAAAGTATAGTCAGCCCATGAAAGTCTAGACCTAAAAAATAAAAACAGTTTGTATTAAATATTGCAAAATGGATATAAGTAAAATTTTTTGAAAATATATTTCTGATAACATATCAAACTCAATACGTTAGTTATTAGATAAAATATTTGAACTGTTATTTTATCACCACTTGACTTACTTAAATGAAGTGGTATCCCCAAAATATTTATTTCATTAACATAACAATAATAAGATATTATGATGAGAGTAAATAGAAATAACAAGTTTGAAAAAAATAAAATATTGTATTTTTTTTTTATTATTATTATTATTTTAGAAATTTTAAAATAAAAATGATAAAAAATTAATATATCTGGAAAAATACATAATTCCTGCTGAATCATAATTGCAAGCCAATACTAAAAGATATGCTGTGGTTAATGTTTTTGATTCTTTGGTAAAACAAATGCTAATTTTGTAATTTGAATTATGAATGTTTTCCTAAACCAACAGTATCTAAAGTCGCTGATATTTTTCAAAGATATTTGCATTTTACCAATCTCTGCGAAATCTTCCCAAATGTAAAAATAAATAAATGAAATATCTAATTTTTTTTTATAGATATACCAAGTAAAATATGTACTTTTAAATATATGAATATTCTACACAAACCAAACAAAATACTTAAGCACAATTAATACCTGTATGATTCTAAAGCTTTCTGAAATGGTCTGGCAAAAAAGCTCTGGAGTGACAAACTTGCAGCTGGAAAAACATTTAATAAATTGTATTTAAAATACAACAAAGAGTGAAAATATGAAAAGTAGCAATATTGTCTACAGCACTCTAATTTAATTTTTGTATCTCTTAAGGTTCAATTAAACACTGAAGCATAAAATTGGGTAATAAAATTATAAAACTTTAACGACCTCTGAAAAACTGTTTTTATAAATGAAATATTTATAAAAAAAAAAAAAAAAAAAAGCAACAATCTTATGTAAAGGATCTAATCTTTTTTTAATTAGATAACTTTTGGAAATATATTTTTTATAAGCAAAGTAATATATTTAAAAATGAAAATTTCTATACAAAAATTTCTTTATATGTGAACATGACAACTTTCCCTGCATATAGGTATAAATCTATTTATAATAATAAAAAAGACCACAAATATCCATATGCAAAATCCAGTTTATTGATATTGAATGAATACCATATAGACTAAAACTGTGTGATTTTAGAGACTTTGTTAGATGATACCTGCAACAATATCAGAGCTCATACTCCATATTCAGGTCAAATTTAGGGAACTTTCATGTTAAAAGAAAGGTACTAAAATAAGGATCTCATAAAAACTATGGGAACAACAGTGTCACTCAAAATAATTTTTTTTTAAATCTCTACAAGTAAATCGGTTATGATCAAACAAAAATGCATTTAACTCTTTCAATGCATACTAATTCTTATACATTACTTCAATGCATCTTAACTCTGTTCAGTTTTTAGCTTGTCTTATTTTAGTCATAATAAATGATGTAAAATAAAACATTTTGATTTGACACTAGATAGAGTAAGGCTAATTTTTATTTATAGTCAAAATATAGCATTTCTATATGGCATTAATCAGGATTCAAAAGGTGTGATCTCCTGTTGTTAATACATATGTTGGAAAAATCAATCTTTCTGTCATCCGGCATCAAATATGCAACCTGGGATGGATGCAAGATTTGTAAATTCATATTTACCTTGTTAAAAGCTAAAGAATAACATCATCCATGTACTCAATGGATCGAAAGGGTAAATTGGGATTTAAAAAATACAAGACAAGCTGAGTAAAAATGATGTTCCTGTACATCAATTGATTTGTTGCATTAAATAACACTCAAAAACAAGTTTCGAGATTGTGAAATAGAAACTCTTTCAACAGTTGGCAACAGAAGTTTAGACTTTTTAATATTAAATTGTCTGAAGAAATTTTCAGCTATATTCCATAAAAAATACTTATACAGTCCTTACTTTAATATTATATGTAGTAGGGTAACCTCCCAAAAATGCCATAATAATTATACTGAAAACCATAACAATTTACATATATTATTCAAAATAAATTTCATATACCCATGTTTAGGGAATTGGAATTAAAAATAAAAGGAATTTTAAAGACTTTGTTTAAGGACTTTAAAGACCAAGTATGTGCCCTGCAATATAAGCTAAAAAGTGTTATTTTTAGAGAATGGTCACAGTCAGCTTTCTGAAAGTAAAAGTGATCAGTTTCTAATGTAAAATTACATATCAAATAATAATTTTTATTGAAAATTTACTCATCATATTTTTTTATGATTTAAAACTTTGTTTAGAAATTTTTAATAAAAAGGACTACAAGTGCTCTATCACACTTAAAATTATTAAAGTTCTAATAGTCATACATTGGGTAATAATCACATTAAATTTCCTTTAAATCATTCAATTTGTACAAGAGATAGTGCCCGCACACATAAACACTGAACCCAAAATATTCATTTTGGGTTCAGGGATGTTGTATAAATGTGTTGAAAACTTGAATTTGAATTTTTGCCTTGCCAGTACTTTATAAATTATACTATGTGTGTAGAAAAGGTAAAAAAGCTATGTCATGACCATAAGTTATGACAGGTAATTAACCTCATCCAAAAAAAAAAAAAACTATACAAGCTAAGAAAAAATAAAAATGTAGACAAAATTCATTCCACAAGCCATGACTTTGTTACCAGTCAGCTATATTACATGTTAGTTACATAACTAGCCTAGGGGGGGGGGGGGGGTCCCAAAGGTAGGAATAGTGCACCATGTGTAATGACCAATATCTGTGAACCAGTTTCATAGCAATTTTTAGTATGGATTGGAAGATGACTGCACTGGCAGCAATAAAATTTGCAATGTGCCTCAATTTTAAAAAACCATTGTAGTGACCAATAATGTCAGTCATACCATGCAGTTGGCTTCACATTTAAACAAAAGTGAGCTCAGACTGTATAAGACTGCAGCCAAGTTCATTAGTCACAATATCCACTATAGAAGACATTCCCAAAATGTACATGAATGCAGATTACTGCACTTGGGAGTATTATCTCTATGTTATTCATACAGATCAGAACAGGTACAAACAAATCTCTACATTCTTTTAATATAAATGTATATACATCATATAACATACCAATTATGATGCACTCTTCAAGACAGGAGAAGGCATAGCCAAACAATATTAGCTTGCTCAATTTTATGTCCAAAGGCAAACTGGCCATCACACTACCAATGAAAGTGAGATCACCATCATGGTTAGTACCTGTACCATACAAAGCTAATGCCTAGGATAAAGAAAACATTGATTTTAAGATTTGAGGAAATAATTACATGATTGGAAATTTAAAAATATACATTTAAGTTACTAAACAACAAACTATTTTTCTAAACTAAAGACCATAACCAATTTGTTTTCCACAGGGTTCATACTCAAATTTAGCAATGAAATTCCTTGAGTTTTGTAGGTTTTCCAGAAGAATTTTTGCCAAATTTCCGTAGTCTGAATCACAACATTTTGTAGCATGTAAAAATTTCAATAAGTGAAATAAATTAAAATTTAGTAACACATACAACATTTAACATGAAAAATTTGTCAATTTGATGATAAAACCTGAAATCAAATTTTGCAAATCAAAACTTACATGGTAACTTCGGTTTTAATAAGGTAAACGAATCCTTTTAAAAATAGTTTGAATTTTTCAGGACGACAAAACAATAGCTTATTCCATGCTCGAATAGAATTTTTCTAGATTTTTAATGAAAAATTGCAATTTTCAATGAATTTTCCCTAAGATTTCAGACAGAATTTAAATTTCTCAATAATTCCAGGTTTCTCCCTGTGGCATATAAACCCTGTGAGTTTCCATTTGTGCAGATACCAAATGAAATAAATTTATCTTTACATTTCCACTTAATTTATATCAGCCAGATAAATGCATGCAATGATAAATTTCTTCTCCATTATGATTCAAATTAAAGGCATATATATCATGATTAAAATCTTCATTTTATATTATTAGGCATGATTTATTTTAATAATTTACAGCCATTAGATTCATTTCACCAATGTATGTTTTACATACAAAGATTTTGTTAGTTTGTAAGTTTTGTAACTAAATAGTATCAAAACTTACAAATTTAAAAGTGATATAACTAGAAGTGAACTAGAAGAATCCAATACATAACCTGAAGTGAATTATATTTTTAACTTATCTTTTAACTAACAACTGTGGAAATAATTGCTGAAATCCCGTAAAAAAAAAAAGCAGCTGCTATTTAAAGAATAAATGATGTAAAAATTTAAATAAAGAATTATAATAATTCAAATCATGTTGATTTAAAAATCCCAAGTTTTATGCATGACTACTACATAATGACTTTAATGATTCTACATAATTTAAAAATAGTATCGTTAATAATGAAAGGAAAATGGTCATTTGGTGTCATCCTGGTCATATATATATATATATATATATATATATATATATATATATTATACAAAAAAAAAAAAAACTGATTTGAATATTTATACATATCTGCAGAAATATCAAAGTAAGAACTTACTTAGAATTAGAGATTTTATAAAAGAAAATAATTTTTATTTTGAATTAAATTAAAATTTGGTGATTTAAGAATTGATAAAGGAAATTAAAATAAAAAAAAAATCCTAGTGTGAACCTCCAAGTAATTGGATAAGAAAAAATGCTTATGACTGTATAAAACACTACCTAAAACAGTATAGATTATTTGTTTGTTTTTTCTGTTTTCAGTGCAATTAGTTTGTGGTTAGTGATCAAGCACCCACAGCAGGAATAAAAGACATTTTTACACACAATACAGTGGTCAAATTTCCATATTACCCACCTCTTTCAACTGCAATATAGCATTTTCAATATCAATTGAATAGGGAGGATCCAGAGCAAATGCAAGCATCTCTTGAGGTTCACATACATTCAATCTTTTTAGATGTAATATAGTACTTGTTAGTGGGCATCTCTGCAATAAATCAAGTCAATTTCACCAATAAATTATTGATATTAAATTATGAACACAATTATAAAATATTATACAAAAAACATCTTTACATTTAAGTTCTTACAATATTTCTACCTTCAGCAAGTTCTCATAATTACTTGGCTAATTTTCATTTTTTTTTTATGAAAGACTTTGCCAATATTTTTGCCTAAATTTAAAATGCATTCAAATTTTAATTATGACTATTTATTGAATGCATAGCTATTCCCAGAATATTTGCTCATTCTACCCGGCATATTTTCATAACATTATTTTTAAATCAAAGGTCTTGACTTTCAGATCTGCTCAATATTAAACCTAAAATGAGAACACATCCAAATTTACAATATGATCATTTATTGAATCTATTTGCCCTCAGTGTGTTCTTTATCATCTTATTATTTGCCCTCAGTGTGTTCTTTATCATCTTATTATTTGCCCTCAGTGTGTTCTTATCATCTTATTTTCATAATCTTCTTTTAAATAACAACTATTGACTAATAGATTGGTTCAAAATTTTTGCCTAAATCCAGAACACATTCAAAGTTAAATAATCATTTATTGAATATCTACCATATCCCCTAACATGTTCTTAAAATCTGTATGGCCATGATTTTATTTTTAAACAAATGACCTCGACTGGCAAATTAGTCCAAAACTTTTACTAGCTCGAAATCACATTCAAATTTGAATTATGATTATTTATTGAATCCATCTGTCTGTCCCCAGCGTACACTAGGAATCTACACACTGGTATTCATTTTATTTTTGAAAGTTTTTAGTAACCCATAAAAGTAAACTAAACACCTTTTAAAGTACTCATACATTCATGCTAATACATAAGAGCATGAACACATTTGGCAGTTGAGATTACATTGCATAGATTGTTACATTACTGCATGCAGCACAGCTGGATTTTAGCCAGCTGGCATTTCTTTTTTTTTTTTTTAAATCGCTAAGCCAGTTTTCTAAAAAAATAGACAAAATATAGTTTTCTTCAAATCAAAAAAGCTGATTTTTTTTTAAGTAATTAAAATAAAATGTACGTAAATTAATTTTTAATAGTTTCTTAAAAACTTTTACTAAACTTCAAAAAATTATTAAACTTTACATTTAATAAACATTAAATGTTAACAGATTAGCAAGTATATAATTTTGTGTACTAGTAGCAGTAGGAACATATTATCACAACTGTCTATTTAAATTTGCTAAAAAAATCATATTGAATAGAAAATACATAGACTTAACAAACAAAAATAAATAAATAATAATAATAATAATAAAAATAGTTATTGGATAACATAGCCTTGCAAGTTCTCAAACTTTAAAAATTGTATTGGAAAAAGAGAGATGACAAAAGACACCACACTTACAAAAACAAATTTAATTTATTTCACTTTTATTGCTTACATTAATTATAGCAATATCATTTATAAAATGTCAGAGTTAATAACAAATGAAATCTGCATCTGACATTCCCAATGTAGACAAGCTGTACTATATAAAATACATGAGTACAGCTATTTCATTTCAACAATCAGTAGATTCCGATTTATAATTTTAAAATCATTTTTATTTTACATGATTTTAAAAACGTTCAACTAAAAACATGATAGCTCTTTAACTAATTTAAATATTCATTCGTTTTGTTATGAGTTCTAGAATTTGAAAACAGTTATAATTCAAAGAAAATAAAAATAAACCTGTCATCAAATAATTAAACTCTATCATTAAAAAAAAAAATATTGTCCTTTTAAATGATTTAGTAAAAGTTATTTATGCTTATGTTTTTCCCAATACAAATGTTAATAGGGGTCTTTGCATTAAGTACCTATGTATACTGGCTATTTTCTGGAAAAATAAAATTGTTATGTTATAATTTCATTGAGATGTCTTTCAATTCAGTTAAATAATAAAATTGATAATTGATCAACTACTGTTTACAATTAAAATGCTTAATTAGATTATAACAAAAAAAAGAAAAAAACAATAAAAGACTATTAAAACTAATAAAAACTACCAATGTGGCATTTTTTTTTTATTTTAGCTAGCTTTTTTACAACAATAAGAATATAGCAGGATTTTAAATAATTGACATCAGTGACTCTTTCAGTTTGTATCATTACAACATTTCAGTTTGGGATTAGGGAAAAAAAGCGTACAAACTGGATAAGCATTTTATAAATATACCAAACACTTCCATACTAACATATAAAAACTAAAAATTTTAGCTATAGAACACATACATATCTGACATATTTTTACTTCTATCTTTTTCCTACTATTTACAACCAAACTGGAAGATAAGAGTTAGCTAATATTACTTTTACTTCCTATAGGTGCAAATGGTAACACAGCAATTCATTTATCCTTAAAATATTACTGACCATTTAGTTATGAAAAGCTTTGGAAGAATGGGTATAAGATCAATTTATTAGTGTGAAAATGCCATGTGGCAAAAGTTACACCTGTCATAATAGAAACAGTGAGTGATACATGTATAATCTGATTTGTAGATCAAAAGGAAAACAAACCTTAATTTCAGGAATGTTGTAATCGGCAAATTGCTCATAAAACTGCTTTGGCACCATCCTGTAAACTTTTCCAATATCAACTCGACCAGCTCTACCTATAAACAAAATATTATATTTTAAAACAAAGCGATACCTAAAATAAATTCAAATATGGCTACGTGTCTTATAATATTTAAAATCATTAAATTTTCATTACTTTATTTCCACACATAAAAATTGCATTCTTTAAAATCTTAGCACTTTTGGACACCTAATGCCCATCATCGAAAATCATGACAAATACAAACCATATATGATTAAATATACATACTCATCCAATACAGTTAGTTAAAGAATATAATTAAAATTTGCATAAAATTGTGCATTTCTGAGAGAACATACATATTAAAATTATGAAGGGATGAAATACACTCTGTTCCAAAAAAGTATATGCACCCATAAAAATTGAGCTAAAGCCGCGAAACTTGGCATGCAAATGTCATTTTAAAAGTTATGCAAATGATCAAACTGTCAGTGCCAATGATGTTATAGGGCTCATGCAATGCACATGAGAATGACAGATTGTGCAGCATTTTAAATGACCACTGTTCTCACTTACTGGCAACTAGAACTGAATTTTCTACTTTGATAAGGCAAATTATGTGCAAAGATGACTTTAAGACATACTCAATAGAACTTCAAACAATTGTGTTGGATTCAGAGAGAGGTCGGTCGCAACATAGACCTAAAGAAAGTTGGTTGGTCCAACAGACGCATCAATCACCATCTTGGTCGGAGCACTATTGTAGTTGCTTGGTGTTGCCAACAGTGGATCAGAGAAGACACCTGTAACCATCGCAGAGGCTCAGCACATGCCAAACAGACAACTGCCCAAGAAAATCGTGCAGTCAGGAGAGGAGCCACATCCTCACCAAGGGAGTTGCTATCAACCATTCAAAGGTATTTGCCATCCTTCATGCATCTTGTTTCAAGGGATACCATTCGTAAACAACTGGCATAAGGTAGAATTAGATGTCGACGTCCATTAAATTACATACCTATAAGAAGAGGATTGGCCAGTGTTCTAATCTCACATTTTGTTGTCGAGTGGTACATGGCCATTACACATATTGTGACAGTTCGGAGAGCCATCTCGTGGGGCAACCAATCTTCTCTAGTTGTGCTGCAAGCCAATTTGATGGCTTGCTTGTACACCAACGATATTCTGCAGCTGATCCTTCAGTAATTAAGAAAATGGGGGGTTGTCAACTGATTCATCCTATTCCCAGACAACCAGTGACTTCCACAGGAGATCCTAAAATGATCCCAAAGATCCTAAAAGCGTCCTATCCTAAGTTGGATGTCTTGAGACGTCCTGCGTAGGAGCCATTAAAAAGATCCGTCCTGAATGACTCTGACAGGATTCCTTTAGGAATGATTGTGGGAAGCTTCGAAAGGAGCCAGCTCAAACGCCGCCGCTATTGGAGCATGGAGTTTTTCGCGCATGCGTGACTTTGTGATTCGGTGCTTCCTCTACCGGTTACTGGTTAGGCTTGGCGTGTTTGAATTTATAGGTGCACCGCATGGTATTCCAACTAAAGTACAAAGTAAGTAAGTTTTTATTTTCTATAACAGTTTTTATGCTTTTGTTGTAAAAAGTGCATTTTTTTTTGTAGCCTATGTTTCATACTGTAGGTGTATTTGGCCGTAACATCCATTCAAAACATTTTTGTCGATCGGGATTTCCCGATCGACAAAAGTGTCTCAACTATACCTCTAATTCTGCCGTACTTTTTAACAAAGCAATATAAAGAAATTAATTATAATTTGACGAATATTTTATAGAGATTCACAATTTTTAAACATTTATACTTACTAGATCATTTTATGTTCCGAATTTACATTCGAAATAGCATGATTCAATCTGCTGTTTACGCTGTAAATGCGAGGCAACAACGATCAAATCCCATTGCATCTACTTCATTAAATTTGGAAAAAAACATGACTGAAGGACGGACTCATTTTTTTAAATGAATTCGATCTATTAATATCGGTGTTTCTTTTCACAATGGTATACAAAATAACATTATATATTTTTTGTTAGTTTTCATTTTATGGTTTTATTCTTTTGTATACAGTGGAATCTCGAACACCAGTTTAACGAATATTGCGCGATGTTTTGAAAAAATTCCTATTCTTTCCTCATTAAATATTTTCACATTAACGAATGAATTTAAACTATGAAAGCATTTGTTTTTTCAGATTAACGAATTTTTTTCTTTCATTTTACCTCAGAAACCCCTTTCTAGATCTAAAAGTTGTAAAATTTAAGAAAAAACATCCCACCGTTATTTTAGCCTTCTTGTATAACGTTGCATTTTAATATTTCACTATGATAACATTTAATACTCCTTTCTATTTTTACTTGCAATAAAGTTGTTTATTTTTAAAAGAAAGATATACTTTTTAAGTAGGGTACTTCATAATTATAATCCTTTTGGAAATAAATGTGCAACTGAAAGGGGTTTCTGAAGCAACCACCCCTTATCTAGATATTTTTGTCTACATGACCAGGTGTATAGATAATGCGTCCGGGGGGAGGGGGTGGAGATGTGATTATTTTCCCTGAAAATTCTTTCACATATGAACTGATAAGAAAATTGAGATTAGCAGTATTGTCGAGTACATTAAACGTGTACTGTAGTTAGTTTATTTGGCTGTACAGCTGTACTTTTCTGTTTCTGATTTAAAATGTCCGAAAGAAGTGAAAGCAGTTAGTTCTCTTTAAAAGAAAAAGTTGAAATTTTGGAAGCAGTACAATCCTAAAAAAAGCAAGTTGATATTGCAAAGATTGTGGGATTGCTGCTTCTACAATATCTGCGATTTTAAAAAAAAGAACAAAATTTTAAAACTTTCTGAGCAGTCTGTTTTGTGTCCCGACAGGAAAAGACTGTTTAGGAAATCATTAAAACATTGATGAAGCTGTGTGCAGATGTTCGACCGAAAAATATTCCTGTTATAAAAACAGGAATATTTTATGATACAAACTAATGCGAAAGAATTTGCAGAAGTTGTGAAAGTAAAAGAATTTGATGCTAGTTCTGCATGGTTGTTTCATTTCCATGAAAGATATGGAATAACATGAAAACAAGTCAGTGGAGATGAAAAATGTACTGATTTATCGGCTGCACATGAATGGAAAGAAAACAAACTGCTGGAAATTTTGGAAGATTATGAACCTGAAGATATATTTAATGCTAATGAGATAGCCTTTTTCTACCAACTGCCACCAAATCATACTATGGCGAAATAAGGCGAACAGTGCAAAGGTGGAAAAAAATCAAAAGTTTGCATCTCAGTTCTCTTTTGTTGTAATGCAACTGGCACAGAAAAACTAACCCCACTAGTGATTGGAAAATCCGCAAAACCTCATTGTTTTAAAAATGTTTCATCGCTTCTCTGCAATTACAAAAACAACACCTGAGCCTGGATAACAAAAAATATTCCTGCTAACTGCATTTCAATTTTACCGCCTCTCGATCAGGGTATCATAAAGAAATGTTTAAATTCATTTTCGTTGACGACTTGTTGAAAAAATACTTGCGAACTTGAATGATGAGTACTAGTATGGCAATTAACCTCAGACAAGCCATTGCAATGATATTTGTTGCTTGGCAAAATATGTCCCAGTCTATAATCCAGAACTGTTAGAAGAAGTTGGGTATTCTCTTTAGAATGTGATAAGAATGATATATTTGTTTTAGGATTCTACAGCTGTCGATTTTCCTAAAGATATATGAGCTACAGCGTCCAAAGAGCTTAATTTTCCTTTAACAATATCACCTTCTGATTATGTTGGATACAATGAGGAAGCTTTTATATGTTCAGACTTGACAACTAGTAATATTATAGCTAGTCTTGATAGTAGCATCTGCGAAGACATAAAAGATGAAGGTGATGAGTGACAATGATGAATGTGTACCAGATGACCCTCCAGTGTCTTTTCAAACAGTCCTTTCAAGTATCGAATTTTAGCTCAGCAAAAAACTGTTACTGAATATTTTTATTCGTTAAGCGATATTGAAAACTGTTAACAAACACTCTTTATCACTTCCAGTGCAAACAAAAATTTCTGACTATTTTTCGAATATGTTATTGATTTTTCTTATCCTGGAAATAAGGCCACTTGCAGTTTTAGGTATGTTTGATTTGCTTTATATTATGTTTCACATAAAGAATCTACTGCTACAATCAATACAATTACGTAATTGTTTACATTTTCTTGAACATACACGTACATTCAACACCGCAGCACGTTTTCTTGAACATACACGTACATTTAACACCGGAACCTGCATATTTATTGAAAATTTGCGTAAAATGTTAATGTCCATGAATTACGAGGAATGTTTTAAATATGTATTCCAAAAAGTTTATACGTGTTTAAATCTTTGCAAATCGATCGAAAAAGATCTGTAAAAACAAGAGCCAACGAATTCGATCGAAAAAGGTCTGATGAAATACACAGAAGACTATTACTGCCTATTAAAATGCAGATTCCCAAACAGCCGAGCGCTGATTGGATGTCAGTGGGTTACCAGAATTGGCGAAGTATACGAAATGAAATTGCAACCCGATGAATCGCGCCAACTTGGCGCGGAATCGTACTTTGAAAAATGAGTGGGGGGCTATTTTCTGGTTCAACCGCATCTTTGATTGACAACAAAAAACCGAAATAGTTGTATTTGTATATAATTTAAAATATATCGTAGCATATAATATGGTTTCATTATGTTTTTTCCTATACCTTCAATTTTTTAAATGCCCCCATTTTAAATTTTCGCCTTAACTTAAGTTTTCAAAATAACGAATTTTTACTACGGTCCCTAGAAATTCGTTGTAATGAGATTCCACTGTACCTCTATGAATCTATCTATAATTCTTCAGCTGTAAATTGTTATGAAATTGTTGCATAAATTTTAATATAAAAAAGGCAATTTCATTTTTTTTTTACCTTCATGTACAAGGGTTGTGTATATTTCCTCTCTACACAATCACCAAATATAAATTTTCTTTGCCTGAAATTCAGTTTTTCTGTTGTATTACGTTTATTTATATGTTAAATTTAATACAAATAAATTTTTAACAAGAATTTGTTTTAATGTGCACAAGATTTGCAGGTTGTATTTGGTATAAGGTATATTGATATTACACATGTATAATATATAATGCAGAATTGATATGGAAACTGTTTTCCTTCTTAAAAGGATAGAAAACTCACTAGTAGAATACATTTACAAAACTTGCACCATATAACCATTTATGTTTACATTCTCTTAGGGGAGGGAAAATTGGCAATAACTTTTATATTATTGATTAATAAATGAAATTGTTCTTGCTGTTATTTACTATTGATCATAATTTTAATGTTGATATTTACCATTTATCTAAAAGATATTTATGATAATAATTAGGAAAACATAGTTAATTTATTTTAATTTCAAGACATGCATAATACCGAACCAGTACTAAAACAAAAATTCAGAAACAAACGGAGAAATGCACAAAAACTCAAGTAGGCTATCTCTTCCTAAATTAAGGTGGTTTTTTTTCCAACTCCGATACAATAGAGCTTATTGTAATCATGAATGGTAGATTTATTCGGCTAATGTTATCAGTTATTGTAACACTTAATGTGAACTAAATGTTCCAGTTAGGTAGTCCAGAAAATAGGCATCACTCACCTCAGTACATAATCAGGCCCTGATTATGTATAACCATACTTATGGATTTTACTAAAATTCTGCAATAGTGGCCATTAAGCTTAAAACTACATACTGGCCACTTGCTATTAAGCGAAAGTTTGAATTTTCATGTCTACAGTTAGGGTATACAACTTTTCTTTATAATCTTGTCTTATCGGCATGGTTGATTGCTTAATTTTGCTTGGGAACTGGATTGCTGAATATTGTTTGCTAAATAAAAACTAAAATTTAGGAAATGGCGTGTAAAAAATACAATTATGGTTTGTAATGTTTGTGTTATTTTTAAACCTAAATTTAAGTTGAGACTGACCTTCGAATGCACTTTATTTATAAACATTAACTGCAACATAACAAGTTCATGTGCCATAAGGTAATTGAAGCAAGGCTAGGAGGTAGGTGAAGAGTCTTTATTTTGAACTGCAGAAACAATATCGGAAACTTCACATGTGGATTAGGCTTTATATTTACTCTTTTACCTTCTAAATTTATGAGAAAAGGGATAAATGCAATAAAGATTACTTGTTTTCGCGTTCAAGAAAAGAGTCCCAGAACTAATTATATAGTTATAGAGCTTTGGATATTTGTATGTAATGTAAGGGAAGAAATGGATTCACAATTGCCTTGTTGAAGCAATTTTGCAAATAAACGCTGTAGAACAGCTTTGCATCAAATAAAGTATCAACTTTGTGTAAATTATATATTATATGGAACCTGCAAGAAGTTAGTGAATTTAGAAATATTATTCTAAAGGTAGTCACTTACCAGTTCCTTATTTGACTATGCATGCAAAAATGTAATTATCGGGAAGTTTGAATGTTTTACCAAGTCAGACTATTACATTAAGTAGCATCTTTTCTGAAACTTTTAGCATTTATGGTACTGCATTTTAAACTATATTTTAAAATACTCGTTCACATGAATGAAGATTATTTTCTGGAACAGAAGATTTTTATTCCAGAGAAAATATCTATTAGAAAATACAAAAGTAGGTAGCAATCAATGCATATGGTGTTAAAAATAAAAGTTATATGATAGAAATTTTTCCAAAGCCACAATTGTTATGAAAATATTAAAACATATTGTCTAAATAATTAAAACACATGCTACTGTACAGAGTTTTTCTCCACCTAATTCACATTCCTCAAAATCATTGTTGTCATCTAATAGTTTTTTTTCTGTAGGAAACCTTTAGCATTTTTGAAAGAATAATTTATAAAAATTAATATTTTTACTTATTTGCCAAAAAAAAACTGAAAATCAAGCCAGAAAGTGTTTTGCAGAATTTCATCAAAATAGAACATTTGCTTAAAAAAATGCAAAAGGCATTGTTGCATAGGAGTATTCACATTAAGAAACAATTGTAAATAAAATTATTGATGTGCACATGATTATATAATACTCGAAGTTGTAAAATAGACATACACAGATGCTCTAAATTTCGGCTAATTTTGAATTAGCATTTTAGACAGTTATGAATCGGGTCATTTTATTACTGCATGTACATAATATACTTATTTTGTCAGATGTTTTAGAAATTTGTTAATTATCTTATTTTATTGCTTTTATACACTGAATGTTTGCAGCAAATTTAAGTTTCAATATTTATGTTAAATGCATTTTTATTATTTGTCTTTATTTTTCTCGTCATCACAATTATATACAGTGCATTATTAATGGAGGAAGTTAATGCTTTAATGGTAGCTTGTACTATTTAATGTCGCAAGATGCCAATATTTATCCACAATTTTCATTTATAATTTTCACGTAATTGTTAGTTTCTGGTTATGGTAGCAACAGATGGCGGCATGAGTTGTAATATTTAAGTATTCACTTGAATTTGAACCAAGGACCTTATTTGTGAAGACTGCTAGTTCTCTACCATCCAAGCCAAAGCTTTACATTAAGTTGTTTTAATATTATTGTAGGACAAAAAATGCGTATGGAGATTTCATTTTCTAAATTCTGTCAATTTATTTAATGATTTGTGAAAATGATTGTTTGTAAAAACAAGGGACTTGCTAAAGTGTAATAAATATTCTAAAGTAATTTTAATTAGGACCCTTTGAGTTTTGGGATGGAATCACTTTAGTTAGCGACTTATTGATATGCTGTAAACTTGTGTTCTGCTCGTAAATATTAGATTGAACCAGAAGAGATTAAAGATTGTTAGTAATATTTTCTTAATTTATGTTATATAATAATTCAATTGTTTGGAAGAAATAATAAAATTGTTTGGGATAATAAAATTGTTTTGGAAAAGACAACTTTCAAAAATGGTCACACCAACCGACCACAGCATATCATCCACATATTGTTGTGCTGCCATTGTATCTCTGATGTGAACCAGAGGTGACTGGCTATCAACGCACCCCAAACCATAATGCCACATTGTCAAGCAGTATGGCGTTCAACAGTCACAGCAGGATTAGATCTGTTTCCATGTCGTCTCCAGATTCTCACATGATGACTGTCATTTGACAAGCAGAACCAAGACACATTGCTGAACACTACCCTGTTCCATTCAGTCATCTAGGAAGCTTTGACATATCTGACACCATTGCAATCTCTCACATCAGTGTCTTGTCGTCAATGTGAGTCTTCGTAAAGGATGGTTTGAGTGCAAGCAGCTTTCGACCAATTGTTGAGAAGCTGTTCTCGCTGATATTGGAACATCCAATGTACCCTGCAAATTCTGCAATGTTGACAGTTGATGTCTCATTGCAGAATGCCTTCGAATGTGTCTATCAATGTGTGCTGACGTACTTCTGAATGGACACAATTGTCCACTGCGACAATTCACATGCCCTTCTTCAATCCATTTTCTCCAAATCCTTTGAACAGTAAACACATCTGCGCGTGTTTCAGTGCCGTTATAACCATTATACTTAGACCTGAAATGAATCCCATCGCACGATCGTCCAATTGTTTGAAATGGACTTCAGCAGCGTTGGCCAGGCATCTCTCCAGGCATATGTCTTCTGAAACAAAAAGTAGGTTTCCATAGGCGACAGACAGTAGTTGGCTCATCTGCCATTTTCATTCCTATTGTCCCCACTCTAATGACCTGATCTACTTGCATATCATTTACATACATCGGCCACGGCCAGCTGCGTTTGTATCGCAATTTGTATAATTATATGGCCAAAGCTCCGTGGTGTTGCTTTTTCTGTGTCAGGTAGTGCATGTATTTTTTAGAAAATTGTTACACTTTACTTGCTTAAAGTGATACGTTTCAAAGTATTTTTTGTTTGCTGGAAGAAACTGATCTTTAACATTTGAAAATATTTTATGAGGGTGAGCAGGATATAATTGTCTGTATAATCGAAAGTATTTACAGTTGTCTATAATCAATTCTGCACTAGAGCTTAGATTTCATGGTCACATTATCTATGGAAATTTCTGATGTTTTGTTACTTCTATGTATTCATTTTAAAAAAGAATCATTTATATTGTGATGCATTATGTGCATGAATGTTAAACATTGTTTTCTTTTAGCATCAGGACCAGAAGCAGAAGAGCTAATAGACCTTTCCCTCCCAGCCACCTGTGAGGAAGAACTGATAAATGTTGAGGCATTCGCCATGACTCCAGCTGGTGGCACTGAACTTGTATGTTTCTTTTTTTTCTATTTTGTTTCATGAATTTTCAATTATTAACAATGCATGATTAAAATCAAGAATTTAAACTAAAAGCAAAAATAAAGTTCAGGTATTCATTATTTCAAAACAGAAAAAAAAAAATGTATCTAATTTACACTTTGCCACTTTTTTCTAGTAATGATTATTAATATATTTAAAAGTATGTGGCTCTTCCCTTATAAGTAATTAATAAATTGACTTACCATGTAATAAATTGACTGCCATGTATTTATATATTTTTAAAATGTATTTATTTCAGTTTTATTCAAAACTGGAAAATGTACATAACACTGCTTGGGATTTATGGCAAAGATTAATTTCATTCATTAAATTTTCAAAAGGTATAGTAACTCGCTGCGTGGATGCATATGTGGCTGCCCCCAGCATATACATCCTATAATAATGCACATGCATTCTAACGATTCAGTTTATAGTTGGAAAAGATAATTTTTCAATTTTTTTTTTATGATGGTGTCAAGATAGATACTGATTAATCGCTATGAAACAAATTTGTGTGAAAATTGTTCACATTAATTTTATTAGCCAGTTAATCTAAACAATGTTATATTTAGGGAATATCCTATCTTTGTTATTTAATTGTTGCTCTGTTCTACTAAAGTGTACAAATTATTGATTATGTTGAGTTTGAATTTTACTACAGCAATTTTTATTATATTCTTGCAGTATAGCAGATTCAGAGGAGTAGGAGGGACTATTTATGCTGATGATACTAGGCATTGATACGACATTCGATTGCAGATGCTGTAGCAGAAGAATACAACTGGTATGGGAACACCAAAAGATGATTGATTCTCTGCTCTGAAAGTTGATATTGCTATTGGTGAGTATAACTACAATCAGTATTTACACTATGCTTTCTAAATTAAGATATAAAAATGTCAGGGATAGTACTTGTCTTTAAATTCTTGAAAAAACAAATTTACATCTTGAAATTTCACTCTTGAATTTACAGTCGTGCAGTTTGATGTTGACAGTCTAGCCAGTAATTCTATTGTATACGTCGTGCTCTTTTCATATGTTTAAAATTGTGATTTCAAGCATTTTTAAATAATATAATTTAGTGCTTTTAAACAAAATTGCATATTTTAACACTTAAATAACATCTCAATTTTTATCACTTTTTCATAAAAATCTGCTTTCAAGTAAAATTATAAATTTTAGTTCTTTTAAATAAAATAAATATTTAAGCACTTTTAAATCAAATTGCAAATTTTAGCACTTTTCATAAAAATAGAGAATTTCAGCACTTAAAATCTCAAAGTTAGAGCTTCTAAATAAAATCTTAAAATTGTAAATAATATTATGAATGTTGGTGCTTTCTGTACAACTAATTCAATAACTAAAGCTGAAATAGATGAATAAATATTAAATGCACGATTAAGATAAGCATTAAAAAAGGCTTTTTTAGAAGAAATTGGGTGAGAGGAGTTAGTGGGAATACAAGAATTAGTGAAAGTAGGTTTACGAAAAACAGAAGTATGAAACCCAAGAGAGTTATGGGAAGCAAGAACATCCAGAAAAGGTAAAGAAAAATTAGACTCAATAGTAAAATTAACAGAGGTGTAAAAATCATTGACATTATCCAAAAGATTAAGGAAGTCACTCAAACTATGGTTCCAAATAATAAATATATCATCCATATAACGGCACCAAAGATTAGGTTTAAGAAATAAAAAAGGCAAAATCTCGTTCTCAAGCTCCTGTAACACAGCCTCAAATAAAATGTCAAATATCTTTTTGCAAACAGGGCCCCTGTAGGTAACTCCTTATCTGTTTCTTTAATGTATATTAATTTTTATCCCAAATAGATGCTGTAATGCCTATTCAAGGTGGTGGTCAGAATGTGACAAGATCCGATATTGAAGATGTCATAAAAAAAATTGACTGAGACATGCAAAAGAGAGAAGATTGTATTCCGTAAAGAAAGCTTCAAATAAATAATGATTTCAAACTTTTGTGTTTTTATTGTACAATAATGATATTGATATATCTAGAGTTATCTAGTGTTATTTTAGTTTAGGAATACATGCATCTCCTTAGATTTTATGAAATATGACTACTATAATGGTAAAAATTCATGTGTGTGGACAGTTACTGACCAAAGTGACAATTAAAAATTTTTCATCATAGTTTGTAGTGTAACACACTACTTTTAAAAATAAGTAGTGTATCTAGTAGAACGATATGGTAAATAACTAGTTTGTATCAAGTTTTGATCCTACTTTTAACATTCTTTCAATAAACAAACAAGGTGCCTTTCTTCATATGTACGAATTTTGATCCTTTGTACGAAATTTGATGTTCTGTGCAATGATAAGTGCCAAGCTCTTTGGAATAAATCAAAAATGTCGGTTGTTTTAGCTGACAAGATATCTTCGGAGCTAATTACCTATCTCATAATACCAAATAAGATGAGATGGAACTCGATGCATTCTGCTGTCGAACGCATATGCCTGTTCCTGAGAGAGAACAAGGAGAAACTAACTATGCAATAGTTCCGATGCTGCAGGGTTAGGAAGGCCATTGCCTCATGAAGTTCATTTTTTATATGGATTCAGATGTATTATGTCCCAAAAGATCCTGCTTATCCGATTGCAAATTCTACTAAAAATGAACAACCATATTTTTAAATAAATATTTTTTACTTTATACTTTTGTTTTATTTTATTGTTTTCAGAAGTGGGTAAAAGCTTAAAGTTGGTAAGGTAAGTTGATCAGTAAATTAAATATGTTAAATTACTAAAGTATAGTATACCCATATCCTCAACTTTTTGTGCAAATTGAAGCTGTGGACAAATTCATCTTATAAAAATAGTTATGCAGTGAATACATTTTAAAAGTGGTTTGTAGTAAGTACTTTTTAAAAAAAAGGTGGTTTTAGTTCACTACAAAATAAAGCAGTTTTTTCCAACCACTGCTTATAATACGACATGAGTGCTTTTTAAAATTCTTATTAGTAAAATTGATTGGTACTGATACAAGCACTATTGATTTAACTATTGACCAAATTTTAGGCTATTTCAAAGTGAGTGTGAAATTGGTAGAAATATAATAAAACTATTTGAAAATAATTTTGGAATATTTAATCTTTATTTAAAGTAATTTTTAAGTAATAAAAAACTTTAACAAAGAAAATATTGATAAATTTTGGCTGTTTATTATTTTTGCTATTTATCATAAATAGCAAAATTTATCAAAATATACACAAAGAAAAAGACCCCAGAAACATTCTGCAATATATTGAGAACCATCTAAAAAGTTCCAAAACAAATTCTATAATCAGCTGGCATTAGTCCTGAAAAATCCTAAAAGTGTCCAGTGATATGTCAAGAACCATCCTATAGCAGCCAATATCCATCCAAAATCTATCCTGAAGAATCCTAAAAGCATCCAGTAATATGTCAAGAAGCGTCCAATAAGTTCCTATAACAAGTCTGTAGCCATCCAAGAACTATCCTGGAAAATCCCAAAAGGATCCTAAAAAATCCCATATCCATCCAAAAACTATCCTGAGAGATCCCAAAAGCGTCCAGTAATATGTCAAGAAACATCCAACAAGTTCCTACAGAATCCCATAGTAAGCCTAAACGCATACTAAAAATTCCGGAAAGCATCCTACAAAGGATGCCCACAGTACTACAAAAAGTGTCTCATTTTGACTTCCACGGGACACCCTCTGGATGACTCTGGGAGATTTCAGGACTTCCTTAGGAAGTCGCATAATCCTGCATATGACTTCCACAGGATTGATTTAAGACATCCTTGTGTTGTTTGGGTTGTTAGTCCAACATAAATAATTTAGAATATCAGCAAACAAACTTGGTCATTTAGAGTACATTTTTATATTGTATTTAATATAAACAACTATTTATTAAGATTATTACACATATTGATGATATCCCTAATTGTTTGACTCCTCCATGAGTTCACTTTTCTCCATTGTCCCTTGACATTCTTACTTGTTTCTCTGCTTTCCAGCCGATCCCCATCCGCCATAGTAATATGCTAACATTAGCAACTTTGATGCAATAAACTATTCAAAAAACAAGCTCATAATAAAATTAAAAAGGGGGTAATCAACCATTATACATGTATTCTATACCTTTTTCAATACTTTTATGTATAGCTTTTATATTTTACTGTAACCAGAAAATATATTTTAAATGGCCCAATTAGCAAGAAACTGTAATATTTGATGAGAAATTTTTCATATTAAAAATGCCACATGCATGCCAATATGAAATTAATAATGAATATTAATCTATTAAATAGGTATTTTATGATAATATTAATTACATATTGATATGTAGGGCCACTTCCCTCTTTGAATACATAAAATTTCAGAATGAATACATTTCATTTTTTGGTAAATTGCTACATATGCATATGTTTTGCATTTACATATATATATATATATATATATATATATATATATATATATATACATTTTGATTGCATCTAAAATTTTTTTTTGTGATTTAAATTTTTAATACCCAAGAAAGTGCATGAACTTTGATAAATAAGTATTTAATTATCATTAAATATCAAAATGTATATGAAAAAAATCAAAATGTATATATATATATATATATATAATGCAAAACATATGCATATATAGCAATTTACCAAAAAATGAAATGTATTCATTCTGAAATTTTATATATTCAAAGAGGGAAGTGGCCCTACACAGCAATATATAATTAATATTATCATAAAATACCTATTTAATAAATTAATGTCATTTCTTGGATATTAAAAATTTACATAAGAGGAAAAGAATATGTTAAATGTAATCAACATTTATGTACAAAATAAGTGCAGAAACTATGTACATGTTACAATTTATCAAAAATTTAAGTTTAAAAATTTCTGAATGAATAACATTCAGAAATTTTTCATATTCAAAGAGGGAGGTGACCTACATAGCAATAAGTATAATTAATATTATCATTAAATACTTATTTAAATGTTTTATTTAGAATTATTATGTGTCAGTTAAATGTGTCATTTAGAATTTCGAGGTCATACATATATAAATTAGTAAATGATATATCACTAAGTGTTGATTTGTGAGTCAAGATTATGCACTTTCAGATATTAAAATGTTAAACCAAAAAAAGAAATGAGGATAAGTGCAATCAATATATTGATGTAAAAGAGAAATCATCAAATTTGTGTACATTTATATATAAATTAAGCAAATTTTATACATTTACCACTGAGGTTGCTAGCCACATTTATCAATATGGATGCAATAATATAATTTTATCACTAAATGCTCATACATGTTAAATTTATGTACTTTTCAGAAGTGTAATTTAAAATTGAGCAAAGAAAATAAAATCAGTACAATACAAAAAAATTAATGTACAAAATAAATTCAGAAATTTAATGGGCGCAAAAAAAAAAAAAAAAAAAAAAAAAAAAAAAAAAAAAAAAACTGGTAAAATTTGAATTTAAATATTAAATATAATTAAAATTTAGTCATTTTCTTCCATTTCCATTCTTCCTTTTGCTATATGGCTGCACATTTTCACGACATGGTTTTGAAAAAATAAATTTGAATTGTCGAATTTGATGGAAAATTTTCCACTGATGGGCCATCAGATATCCAGATTAAATGCTCTGAAGTATTTTTATTCGGGCCATCAGATATCCAGATTAAATGCTCTGAAGTATTTTTATTCAGTCTAGAGCAGGGGTCGGCAACCTGCGGCTCGCGAGCCGCATGTGGCTCTTTTGATGTAAAATTGCGGCTCTCCAGTTCCATACAAAAAATTTAATATTTTATTATCAAAACATTTAAAAAATAAGAAAATGTCTTTTTAAGTACCTAATTTCTCAATAGCTTCTATTTTCATAATCGTTAATTATAAATCGCTACGCTTAACATGACCGTAATGAAATAAATTTGAACTATTGTTTTGTTCTTAGAGATGAGACTCCGTGACCATGTTTATCTTTCAGCCAATTGAATTTCATTTCCGTCTCACCCAAACAGCCACCGTCTAGAGTCTAGACAACACGTCTAGGCTCTAGACGTGTTGTCAGTCAGTCATCCTCGGATATCGCGGTCGACGTTACGTTGCATGTGTGTTAATTTAATCGCTTGCGGTTTCTGCGTGTCTATTCGCTTGTTGTTTCAAGATGAATACGATTTAGAAGCGAATTATCTTCTCAAAGGTATGTACGCGTATAATATAATAAAATCAGTAACAGAATTGGATTACATATCTGAGGATCGTGCTAACGAAGTAATAATGGTAAATAAATTGCTTGCCGTTTTAGATAGCTAAGTAAAATTTTAAAAAATCATTTTTTGAGCTCCGCCGCCAGCATGGCATCTTGTAAAAAAAAGAGAAGAACTGAAGAAGAAAACCGAGAATTCAATCAGGATTGGACGGAGTCGTTTGCATTCATATGCAACACAGATGGCCTTCAGACTTGTCTCATTTGCCATGAAAAACTCGCACACAATAGGAAGTCAAATTTGGAGAGATACTTCACTACAAAACATACCCAGTTTTCTGGTAAATATCCAACAGGTGACGCACGAAAAAAAGCTCTCTCTCTCTCTGTTGAAGAGCTCCAAAACAACAACAACAGTCAAGTTCCATGCTAAGTAACTGGGCGCAATCTTCCAATAATGTAAATCTGGCAAACTTTGCAGTATCATTAGAAATTGCAAAAAGAGGAAAACCATTCACAGATGGTGAGTACGTCAAGGATTGTTTTATACGTGCATCTGGAGAACTGTTTCGTGATTTTAAAAACAAAGCAGAAATCATGAAAAAAATCAAATATTTGCCATTATCTGCTAAAACAGTACAAAATAGAACTGCTAAAATGTCTTCAAATGTAACACATATGCAAGTGGAAGACATTCAACTGGCTTCTGCCTTATCACTTGCTATAGATGAGTTTTGCGACATAAAAGACACGGCACAAGTTACCCTTTTCGTCAGGTATATGTCGTCCCAAGGTCCAAAAAAAGAACTGCTAGGATTGCTACCGCTCTCAGGGCAAACTCGTGGAGAAGATATAGCAAATGCTGTGCAAAAATGCCTGGAAGACAATGGAATCGATATAAATAAAATCGTTTCTATAGCAACTGATGGATCCAGAAGTATGACAGGAATACATAGAGGGGTAACATCAATTCTTCAGAAAAAAATAAACCACTAAATTCTATCGTTTCACTGCATAATTTATCAAGAAGCTCTCTGTGCCCAAACATTTCCGTCCGAAATAGTTGAGGTCATGAACTTAGTAATTAAGATTATTAACAGCATCTTGGCAAAATCACTCTACCATCGCCAGTTTAAAGATTTCCTTGCAGAAATAGATAGCCAGTTTACCTACTTCTGCACAATAAAGTGCGATGGCTTTCCAGAGGTAACGTATTGCAACGTTTTGCATTGTGCTTGAGTGAAATAAAAATATTCCTCAATGAAAAAAGCATTGACCATCCCGAATTGGAAGAAGACAAATGGCTGCAAAAATTCAACTTCATGGTAGATACCACAATGAAACTAAATGAACTAAATCTAAAACTGCAAGGAAAGGGCAACCCAGCCTACGCCTTGCTTGAAGAAGTAGTTTGTTTCGAAAAAAAATTACTTCTTTTTGTTGAAGACATGGAAAGCGGTAAATTACTTCATTTTAAAAATCTGAAGCAATATCGCGATGAGACCAATGCAATTATTGACACGAATTACTTCAGCCTAGCTTTAAAAAACATGAAGGATGTATTCGCTGAGAGATTCGAGCAATTCAAAACAAACAAAAGTACTCTCGCGTTCATAGTAAATCCTCTCGACACAAATGCAAATGAGATCAACATTGAGCCATTTGGAATTGATGCTGGATCGCTCCAAACGCAATTGCTAGATTTGAAAAGGAAAGACTTGTGGAGTGGCAAGTTCACAGAACTCAAGAGCCAGTTGGAAGAGTTGGGGGTCCAGAAATGCATGCACATCGCGCAGCACAAGTGGATAGCTCTAAAAGAAATTCCTAGAGTTGAGGCCTTCATATTCGGCGCATGGAATAGTCTTCCAGAATGCTACAGTGAGGTGAAAAAGTTGGCATATGGAGTGCTGACGATCTTCGAGTCGACATATTCGTGCGAGCAAGCGTTCCCTTGCATAAATATAATAAAAAGTAAAGTTAGAAGTCAACTAACAAATAAAAATCTAGAGTCGTGCTTGAAACTTAAAATAACAAGTTATAAGCCAGATTTAATCAAACTTTCAAAAGGCATGCAAAGCCAATACTCCCATTGATGTAACTATCTATATTTGTGTTTTTATATGAATAAATATTATTCCGTATTTAAAGCCGTTTATTTTAAATCAAAATCCAATATATATAAGCAAATACTATAATATTGAAACGAAAATTTTTAGTGGCTCTTTAAAAACTGGGAAATTTTGTAAATTGTAACTTTTGGCTCTTCCGTTTCAATAGGTTGCCGACCCCTGGTCTAGAGCGATAGTCTGGCTTGATTCTATTATGAAAGAGACACATCCCTCTATAACTACATATAAAACTGGTAAAATCATAAAAATTTCAAATAAATGGCATAAATATAGGAATAAATATTCTTTTTATTTTCACAAGCACCAAAAGTCATTTTTAGATAAATGAACCAAATGTTGCAGCCGATAGATCTTCAATTCTGTCCATTCTTGCTGAATACTATTAATAGTATATATGTAAAAGTATGCATGTATGTATTAATAGTTATTTGAATATATTAATAGTTATATGCTACTTTATTGTTTTCCAGTTTGTTCATTATAGTTACAAAATATATATCAGATAACATTCAAGATATAACCATTACTAAGACATGCTAAAGCACCATTGCTATCATTTTAAGAACACATGATATAATACGGTAAAGTACCATTGCTTTTATTTTGGAAATACGTCATAAAAATTTTAAATTTTGGAAAATATAAAATTTTTCGATTGTTTTGTGACATTTAGTAATTAATTACACCTTTTTAACTACCAGAAAGTTTTTACATCAAGTAATATTAATAGTGGCCTTTAATGGCTTAATATGTCATGTGTTTAATAAATATTAATTTAGAAAACATATTACCTTTCCTCTGAATACAATTCGCTTTAGAAGCCCACTCTAGTTGTAAACAAGTATAATTGGTCTGAGGGTCTGTTACCAAACTTTTAGTTAAGCAAAAGTCAATCACTGAAAATTACAAAAACAAATAAAATAAAAACATTTTAGCATACAAGTAATATAACATTTTAGTAAATTACAGCAATAATTTCAATATTTTGAAAAAATTAAGTTCATATTACAGCTGTGTAAGTGAAAAATTCTATATATAACTGCACAAAATTTTCACAATAAATTGTATACAAATCCAATATTCTAATAAAAATTTAAAATTAATCAACAAAACATTGAAATTAGCATCCTAATAAAAAAAAATCCAGAAAAAAGCAGCTTATATTTGTCGCATGCAGTACAATTTAGACTTTAAAAGTTTTTAATATCTTCTACACATTTGTAGTATAAACACTCCATAATAAATTACTGATTTTGAAATTTTTATATGAATGTGCTATCTTTAAGCAGATTCTATATCATATTGATTTTAACTTAACTGCAATATAAAATTGAAAGTCTGTTTGTTCTCTACATGCATTTCTCAATGAATATTCGCTATGATGAATGTTACAATATATACAAAATTTTTTAGTTGGTTACAGATTTGCTTGTAAAATGAAATGTCAAGCATACAAGTTTAAATAAAAGGTGGCACAATAAATTTCTTAAAAATCAGAACATTTTTTATAAATGAAATACACCCTATCTTATCTAACATCGAAAAGAAACCAAACTATTTGGGGGAAATAAAAGTAATATAGCCAGAACAGAAACATCTTTTTTATCGCTATTATTTTATATTACTGAACAATACATATATTGTATATAAGCCATAATGTATACAGGGTGTTTCAAAACTAATTCAACAAACTTTAGGTGATAGAACACACCGAAATAAACACTTTTCATCATAGAATGCATTGTCGCAAGTGAAGCGGTTATGTACTAGAGGTCGCTTTTCATTTCTACACACACAGTCTTACACTACGCAGAAACAGGACTGGCATGAAACATCGAAACAAAGCTTTATTTAAGACAAAACAAATGTATGGCAGCACTGAAAAATCTATTTTCAAAGAGTTGGCGGTGCAAGCGAGAAAACATTCCATGATCAGGAACACACCTGTTGGAGAAGCGGTCTCAGAAAAGCCTTTGCACTTCCCTGCCATTATCTTTAACAAGACCATAGACAAAATGCATGTCCGCCTTCTCCACATTGGTAGACCAATACATTCCAACTCGCTAATGACCTTACATGCGAAAACCACCAATTTTATACAAGTACCTAAAAGAGCCCCCTGAGAGTTTAACCACTTCACTTGCGACGATGCATTATATGATGAAAAGTGTTTGTTTCGGTGTGTTCCATTACCCCTGAAAATTTGTTGTATTAGTTTTGAAATACCTTGTATATTCATTATAATAAAACACATTGTATGGACTAAATTAATGTTTAGTATATATACTGGTGTTCAAAAGTTAAGCATAACTTGTAAAATATACAAAGTAAAGGATTAGCGCAAACAGAATAACAAAAATTTACATGGAGGCTATCTACTAACCTAAATCAATCTCTGTGCACATAAAAATTTTATCAATTAATAATATATGCATAAATAAGATGGATATAACTCCATAAATATAATTGACCATATCAGGAATATCTTAATTCAGTTTCTTGCAATTCCTATAAAAAGTAGCATTATCATTGTTAAGCAGGAAACAATTATGGCAAAAAGATGCAAAGTGGCTTTTTTTTTTTTTAAGAGTAGAATCATCAGAATTATTGAATTAAGACATACACAGAAGTTTACAGAGCACTGAATGTACCACAATGAGTAATCTCCAGACAGCAGAGAATGTTCTAGAATACTCCAGATGTTAGACAACAACCAGTACAAGGTTATCTAAAAGCAGTACCAGTATCTGACATTAACTACATGATGCCACAGAACGATGTATGTAAGGCAACTCTCAAGAAAGTTGTAACTACCATATGAGCAACTACTTCCAAACAAAGGGCAAACAGGAGGCTCAGGGAAATTGGCTTGTATGCCAGATGTCCAAGAGTTTGCCTCTGGTTTACCCCTGCATACAGACATATGTGTTTACAGGAGTCATGAGCATTGAAACTGGATTCGGAATCAGTGAAGCTTTGAGGTTTTCACTAATAAGTCAGATTCAGATTGCAGACTGATTTTCACCACACTACTATGTGGAGAGTATGATGAACTTGCTACTATCCTTTTAACATCAAGGAAGGGGGCCAATTCAGAGGTAGTGGCGTTTTGGTATGTGCAAACATAATGCTAAATAGGACACAAAGTTCCATATCTTCGACAGAGGTTCTGTTACTGGTAAAAGGTACAAAGACAACATAATGAAATCCCATCTTCAGCTTTTTTGAGTTACTGTAGGTCCATGATTTGTATTCATGGATACTAACACGTGCAACATCAATCTCAGCCAGTCAATTTTCCTCAAAATGAATATATCCAGAAAATGCAGTGGCCAACTGTTAGTCTCTGAAAACGAATTTCACTGTGCATACATGAGATGCATTAGGCAGGTGAATTGCATCCGGCCAGTCTTTACCAAGGACCATTTTGGAGCATAAAACAGCTCTATGTTAGGGGTGGGGCTTTTTACCCCCACAGCTCATGGGAAAACCTTACAGAAAACATGAAAAATCCATGTGAGGCTTGCATGGCTGAAAGAGGTGATCACATCCCTTAACCCTTTGCAGACAGCGGCATTCCAGAACTGCCGTGGACCAAAGGACGGAGCGCTTCATTTAATTTTTTGCACTAAGCCTAACACTCGAAAAAAATTCACTAAAAATCACCTATTCAACACAACAATCTACTTTTTTCAGGAATAGAAGAAATACTTGTTTTCTATTTGATGTATATTTCTCATACATATATCAATACAAAATACTCCTTAGTTGCTTCCATTCTTTTATCCGAAATAACCTAATGATTTCACTGCTGCACATTACTCTAAAACCCATAATTCGCATGAACATTTAACACCATCTAGTAGATAAATAAATTCAAATAAGAACGTTCGATATGAAAAAGAACTTCTATGACCACCATCCTTTAGGGTAAAGTTTTCTCCGAATGCGTGACGACCGTCCTTAAATGCAAGTTCGCAGTCGACGTGCGGGCGCGTCAACCGTCTGCAAAGGGTTAATAATCCTCATGTACCAAAGTTGTTTCAGTTTTTTTCTATGAAAAACAAAAATCATGCATAACAAGTTTCATTTCATTCCAACTTTTGGTTAGTGAAATATGCACATGTTCCTATTAAATATACACATGTGCCTATTGTGCTTATACTTGAACTTTTGGACATAGATGTAATTTTCGTGCATTCAACTACTAATAACACATATGATAGATATTGTACAAGCTCAGTAATACATGCTTTACATGCTTAGGTGATTAACACATAATAGACAAAAAAATATAACAAATGACCTCTAGGATTAAAACTCATTCCTAAATTGAGAATTATCAGTATAAAAATTCAATTTTTGAGATTTTCTTTCAAATTTGATATGACTATTCATTACTGCAGGTAGCCATGACCAGACCATGTGTCACGTTTCTAGGCAAAAGGATTGCTGAGATATTAATATTAATTAAAAGCATAAAATTTAAACATTCATAGAAAAACTATTCAGCACACAAGTTTTTTAATGTGTTTATTTGCAAAATAACATCATGTTGCTCAGGAATAGATATAAATTGATTTTATTCTCTAAAATATGTCTACCAATCAAATATGTTATAATTATAAGGTAGGTGATTTTAATTACAAAAATGTTACATAAATGAATTTAATAAATATACATTATTATGTTGTATATTTTGTTTTATTGTTTGCTGCAATAAGATAAAATGAGATTAAATACAAAACCACCATTAAGACAATGAAAAAGGATTAATATTTGGTCAAATATTTAAGATTTTGAATGCTCAAAGGAACACCGATAAAAAAATCATATTTAATGGAGTTATAATGCTGGTAAAAATCATATGTAGTTTGATATAGCATTTAAATATAGTAGTTAGAAACAAGGCCAAAAATAAAAAGGCCTGCCTAAAATATTGCCAAAATAAATTTTAGTGTAAAATACATCCACTAAATGGTAGACAACATTGCATTTTTGGTCTTGTTTTTAACTGACATATTTAAATGCTATATTTGATCAAATTGCGCATGATTTTTACTACTATGGCCATTTTTACCAGCATTATATCTTCAGCAAATATGACTTTTTATCCATGTTCCTTTGAGCATTCGAAGTCTTACATATTCGACAAAATACCAAACCTTTTTCATTATCTCAATGATGGTTTTGTAGTTAATTACTGTTCTTTTGCTGTATACATATTTTGATAATTTTCTTAAATCAGTAAAATATTACTTTTTTGTAATGGCAATGGGAAAGAGTTTTAAACAATAAAATTTAAAAGCGGTAAACTTTTTATAAACCATAAAATTTTGGGGTAAAATGGTATAAAAATTTTTAATGACTCACGCTTGCTGGCAAATTTCCAAATTAAAATTACATGGAATGGAAAATGAACAAAAGGAGCAAAAGAGTGACCTACAGATTAAGATGCTTCAAATGACATTTTAATATTGCCAAATGGATGAGCTGCCTGCCCTGTAGTTTTGTCTAGGATGTATGTTTAATTTAAGAATCCATAACAAGAAAACAGATACTAGAACTTTTATTTGTTTTAGAAATATTTTTGGGTTGATTCGATTTAAATTATTTTTCACCCTGCTAAACTACATGTGTATAGTAGTATGCCAAAAACCAAATCATTATAAGAAAAAAAAAAGGCATTTCAAATTTAATTTATTAACATGGGAGCTGTAATTTTAACCAAATATATAGGTAGCTATTGCTGTCTATGATAACTGGAATTATTAACTACTTGCATAATCTACTTTTATTTCCGGTAAAAGATTTTCAACTTCATATATTTTTTATTGTGTTTAAGATTGTTGTAAAGAGATAAAAATTTCAAGGAATATATTGTGTTATTTATTTTGGCTGCTGTCTCATTTTGGCATATGATGACTGAATTTTTGATGTTTCTTAAATTGGTTCAAAATGAGGACCATCTTGTTTTATTCTTTAGATCAGTGTTCTTCAACCTGTGTTCCGCGGAACCCTAGGGTTCCACTCAAACGCTTTAGGGGTTCCGCGAGTCGATACTACAATTCGAATGTTCGACATATGTATATATAATACAAATACTTTATATGGAATATTTATCTTCTTGTTTGAATTAATGCAAATTTATATCTTATATAAAGTTTTTATAACAAACACAGGGGTGCACCTTGTTCATAACATGTAATACGTAATATGGCACATCCCCCCTAAAATTAAATCTGGGTTTGCTACTGAACGAAGGGTTCCATAAAAAAAATATCTCAAAAAAGGGTTCTGCGGGATGACAAAGGTTGAAGAACACTGCTTTAGATAATTAAATTTAGTCATAATTCTAACTTTCTGTAGAGAAAAAAAAATCAATTCTTATTTTTAAACTTCTAGGTGTGTTCTTCGTATTTTTTTACAGGACAAGATTTTTTTTTTTCTTCTTTAAATGACAATATGATTTAAAATAATTTTAGAATTTGCCATATTTCAACTGTCCTATTTCTAAAGACAACTACTCATTTACAATTTTTTTTTTTTAGTTGCTAGACTTTGTACTTGTCCAAAAGTTTTAATCTTCTAATAGAAAATTAACTTGATAGTGGCAAGTGGTCAACTGCAATTTTTTGGCCCTAGATATACTAAATAAAAGAAATATTAATATAGCATAGGAGGTAACACTAGGCAAATTAACCTCAAGATATGGAAACTTCTCTGGTTGCTTTGAACCAAATGAACTGAAGGTGACATAAAATGGATTAAATGCTTAATTTACAAATTTTACTGCTACTCAGAATACTGTAATTGGTGAATGGTGTAAATCTGGCAAGTTTCAAAAGAAATACTTAAAATAATGAACTTTTTTACAAACATTGTAAAAGAGTTTCCATTCTTTAAAAAGTTATTCTGTTACGTAGGATATGAATATACTTTTCAAAGTTAAAATGCTCTAATTCAGAATCAAAAATATCTTATAGATGGCTATATTGGATGGCTATATTCAATTTAATGCCTTTCCAATGCATAATTGAAAGGGCTGTTTCAATCACTTAAAAATGAAAAAGTTAGGCTTTATTTGTTATTTTATTATAATAATTTGCCAAAACTGCTTTTAAAAATATTTTTGTTCTTTTAGTTATGACAGAGAAACCCAAATTTCAAGTGTATTAAGAAAAACTTAAGATCAACATATTTAAACACAAAAATAGAATAACAATGCAACATATAGCTGTTTCAAGGATATGTTGGATCTTCCTCATCAGTGCTAGACAACCAACAAATGCAAAGTCAAAAAGATGAAAATAAACACAAGTAGAAGAAACAAGATATATATATACCCAAGCCATGGACTAAGAGTTCACGTGAAAGAGCTAAACAGAAAACAAAATGAAAAGTCCAGCCAATCTGAAAGATAATACTAGCATGCAAGATTGGACAGCAAAATACAATAGCCGCAGCAAGACAAACAATAAATCCCTTCTATTTGTGCCCATTTCATTTTGTTTTTTACTTCAGATTTGTTGGTTACCTAGCACTAATGAAGGGGATCCAACATATCCTTAAAAGAATGGTTTGCTGCTATATTATTTTATGTTTAAATATGCTGTTCAAGTGTTTCTTATCCCTTGCAAAGTGCTTTTTACTTATTAAATTCAAATGCATTATTAAAGGTACTTCAATTTTGATATTAGTAAATATATAGTTGTTGTTGTTGAAACCCAGACCGTCCGACTTACCAGAAAGGTGTAAGGTAACTGTTTGGACGGTCGGGAAGTGCCACCCAATTTAGACCGGAACCCAGTGGGGGAGGCATGCATCCACAGGGACCATACCCTCCTTCCCCTACCACCAACCTCTCGGAAGGACTTTCGGACCCACATGTTTAACGTGATCGTACTCCGCATGAACACGGCGGCAGTTTTGGCAGTGGCTGGAATCGAACCCGGGCCTACCGAGTGCAACTCCAGCGCGCTAACCAATGGGCTACCGCGCCCCAGTAAATATATAGTTGGTAATTTTTGCAAAATTTGCAAATGTTAAAAGAAATTGACAGATTCCAATAGTCATTTTATATTAATCTTCATATGCATACTAATTAAGCAAACATTAAGAATATACAAAGAAATATATAATATTGAAAAATATAAAATATTTTAATTTACCATATTTGATATCTGGAACAGTTATAGAGCTTTCAGCAATGTTGGTTGAGATAATGACCTAAAAAAGGGTAACACCAAGTGTTAAAATAAAAATATACTCCCATCTGTAATAAAAGATAGTTGACAGATATTTAGATTACCTTTCTGTGGTCAGCTGGAGGATTCATAAACACTTTATTTTGTTCCACTAGGGTTATCATAGAATGGAGTGGTATAACCCAGAATCTAAAATGTAATAAGAGTAATTTTATTTTAACTTATAATAATTTAACACTTAAATGACATAAGTCTAGTTCAAGTTGCAGTTGTGTCATGTTTTACTTGCCGAGAAGTGTTCACCACATTGTCAACAAGATCGTCACAACTCAGTTGTGTTCCGTCCTTTGCAAAGAGAGAGCATCAAAAATTGCCAAAATTTTGGTAAGTTGCACTTACTCCAGAAACTTCATATGAAGGGCTTACAGAAATGTCAACTTTTGAGAAAATTTCTATTATCTCTGCTGAAAAATGTGACTTTTTAACTTGTGACATTTTTCTTCCGGAACAGTGATATAGAGTATACCCAAATCAACTAAATATTCCAATTATTTTTCTTTCTCTAAAACAAGATGGCATTTGCAGATTTTAGGAGTTGTTTTGAAATCCATTTCATATCCATAGAATATAAGTTTATACGTTGTCTAGGATGTCACTATTAATGATTGTGAATAAAGGGTTAAAAGTTTACAAGAAAGAGTACTTATCCTAGTGAATTTGATGCAAATAAATTGATTGTTTTTTTTTTCTTAAGAAAAAATATAACTGCAACGACTTATGCACCAGTAAATATTTATATTGATTTAATTCACTCTTATTTAGTTTATTCTTATCTTTACATTTTGTTCAATTCTAACATACTGATTCCAAAATTATATGCTACTTCTACATTTAAGTTTAAAAGAAACATATTTTAAGTGCTACTTAAATCTGGGTTTCCAAATTCTTTAATTCAATATACAAATTATTTATTATTTCCAATTTATTCTGTTCTATAATTTTACTTTATTAAAATATTAATTGTAACTTCTTTTAAGTAGTGAAGCTCAATATTTGTTTATATATTTTTAGACTTCTTTAACTTTTGTGTTTTAAAGGCATTGTACTAACCTAATTAGATCACTTTGGCAATGTTCTTTTAATATGTTAACATTATTGAGATGATTTATTTAACATTTTTTGTTGTTTTTTAATATTTTAGGTTTAATTTTATAATACCTATTGTGTTTCATATACTTTTTTTTTTCATTAATCATTTATTTTTTGTGCACCCTGTATATTTTAGTCATGCTACAAGCAATAGTATTTCCTAATCAGGCGCATTGAAACATTGTCTGTGATAAAGATTAATAGCCCCTTCAATATAAAAATGCTTTCTCAATCTTTTAATTAATTTGACATTTAGTGAGAAATTTTACAAAAACTCAAATTTTCAGTTGATAAAATTTTATTATTCTACTTTACAATTTTCAAAAGATCGTGTTAGTAAAACTCCAGCTTAAGCATGTTATAAGAATTAAATCTTTATCACACAAATATATTTAAACTGTGCAAGGGAATACATGACTAAATTGTTCATTGAGTGACTTACTTTTTATTGAAACGAGCCGTTGTCAATTTATCACTTAAACAAGAAATTTCATCATAACCTAAGATTGAAGGAAAAATACAATTCATAAATCATTCTAGTTTAAAATAAAAACATAAGTGAAAATGCATGTTATCTTACTTAATAAAAGGAAATGTCTATGTGTGTGTGTGCAGTCTATAATGGCAAATCTAAGTATCGCACGGCCATGAAATTTGGTACAGAGATACTTCTTGAACTAAGAAGATGCAGTTCAGCATTATTTTTGCAAAATTTGAATAGTTTTTAGTTATTCTATGTTTTAGCACAATCTAACATGATTTTGAGAGATATTCGCGCAAATCAGTTCCTTACCGACTAAAGACTAAAATAGTTTTCATCTTGACGTCATCAGAAAGATAAAAAAGTCTATTACATACAAACTTTGAACGGAATTCATATGATTAATAGACAAAATTTTGTGAATATTTAAAAAATATATACTTTTTGTGTGTTAAGGTTTCTAATTTTTAAATTGCAATATAAAAAAATTGACGGACAATTCAATGTTTATAATTTAACACTAGCTACATTAAATATCATACACTGCTTCTAAACAAAATACAATTTCCTGAAGTCATTCGTTCATCAAATATGAATTTTTAAATGAGAGAACTCTTAAAATTTTTTAATCATTTTCTCCAGTTTTTCTGTTAGCAAATTTCAGTCGAGATAAGGAAATTAAGGGTGTGTTCTTAAGGTTTCTAATTTTTAAATTGCAATATAAAAAAATTGACGGACAATTCTATGTTCATAATATAACACTAGCTACATCAAATATCACACACTGCTTCTAAACGCCCCGGCCAGCCAAATGGTTACTCATGTCCTTGTCGACGAGTCGGTCGGTCTGGGTCTTCAACTTCAACACTGCTTCTAAACAAAATACAATTTCCTGAAGTCATTCATTCATTAAATATGAATTTTTAAAATGAGAGAACTCTTAAAATTTTTTAATCATTTTCTCCAGTTTTACTGTTAGCAAATTTCAGTCGAGATAAGGCAATTAAAGCATAACGACTGATGAGTATAGCAGTGGGTGTGTCACGTCTCGTAGTGTTACAGAAAGAAGTATTCCAAGTGAATAAAATTAAAATGCAATTTATTACTCATGAAAGAAATCAAACAGAAATGATAACAACATACATCCTTGACTTTGATGCAGATCACATAAATATATCAGAAAATATGGCTCCAATACTGAGCATAGCCATAACGTATCAGCTATTGACATAACCTAGCTCAAACCAGCTACAATCATAAGCTAAAAGCGTTAACCTGCTCTTATAAGAGCTAAACGTGTTAGCAGCTATCCTAGTAAACTCAAAGCAAAAGCTTCAAAAATTAAGCTAAATTGTGCCTTTACTGGCACCGGGCATTTATACCCATCATCTGTTATGACTCTTCTGGAGTATGCCAATTTCCAGTGATACGGAAAATTAGCATATTCCGGTCAGCTAAGATACAATCTGCAGAAACTCAAATGTAATTCAACTCGGGCACTAAACAAATTATCTGTAATCCAAATAGTTAACTGGAAATATCCAATACTTAAGCTTTTAACTGTAATGTTATTGCGATACATTGTTTATTTTTATGGTGTCTAACATTTTCTACCTATTGAAGCCACACCTACAGGAGTGTGTGTGTGTGTGTGGGGGGGGGGGGTTCATATTGTCAATTCACACATGTGTATAATGGATCTGTGCATCCTGATGTGTGATTAGAGATCACGGGAGATTGTATGTATATTATTTAAGAAGTGGACATTTATTTATTGGAAATATAAAAATCACATTGTTTGCGGAAGATATGGCCAATATATAAATTGGTCTAATTGAGCTGAGATTGATGAAATTAAGATTTAAATTGTGTTTGTCGTAAAATCTCCACACGTGATGGATTTTGGTTTTGTGATTTTTTTTAGGGGATTGGAGGGGGGGGGGGGGGTCATATTATGTCTGTTGTGCCGATATACACGAATTGCATGTATATTCAGTTACTTATATGAATAACATTTATTTATTTTGTTATTTTATATAATTCTTAGGCAATGCTGGGTACATTTTCTAGCCTAACTATAATTTATAAGGAGTAATTATTAATTGTAGAAATGCATCTAGCAATTGAAGACATAGCGTCAATATATACGGGCATCTACAAACAAAATGATGTCGTCAATATATACCGGCATCTACGAAGAAAATGATAGCGTCAATTTATACAGGCATCTACGAACAAAATGAATGGCGTGAGATAATTCAGCTTAAATCCAAGATCGCTACTGCTCTAGGTGTTAAATATAGTTTGATTAACTACGAGTATAACCCTGTTAGACCCAGCTGACTAACTAATACAATATAGGTCTGCATTTGCTCGTGTCCAAACTCCATCTGATCCACAAGTCAGATCAGGTCATATTTATCTTAAAATATTTTGGTCTGAGTGAGGCTAGGCCTGAGTTTGGAAAACTTTGGATCAAAGCATATGTTTTAAAAGATAAAAAATAAATATTTACATAAAATGTTTGAAAATGTATCAATTTTAGCATGGATTTGCTTACAAAAAAAACCTTTCTACATAATCCTAGTGTCATATAGATGGCTCAGAATTATGACTTTAGAGATATTTAAAAACCATGGTTTGAGATGTGCCAAAATTAAAACTATATTCGGGCAGAGTCAGACTGCAGATTACAAATTGCATTTGTGCTTAACTGGATTCAAACACTGCTACTCTAAATTCTACACTCTGAAAGTATAATTTTTAGGAATTATAGTTTTTATTGATAAGATGAAAGTCTTTTTTTTTTATGGAGAATTGGAGGCATTTTGATCAGAAGAGGTGATTTAGTTAGAGGATGAAATGGTACCAAGTTAACTGGGCATTTAATGAATCCATATATTTAGTAACCTTAATTTTTAAGAATTAGATGCTAAGAATATTTGATATTTGAAAATATATTAGCAGTTAGTATTTGATATTTAAAAAGGTATACATTACAGATTAGTCAAATAATATTTTTAAAATGTAATTAAAACACAATACACTATTTAAAACCATTGATACTTTGAAAATCCATCACTAACAAAAATAATTAAAAAGTTTTAACAAATCATTTCAGATGTTTTTTTAGAGAATTCAGCAATCCTGTCTTTGAATCTACAGTTCTTACATTTGCATAATTTGTATTCCATATTAAAAAAATATTGTATTGTATGCATAGCTACTTAAAAAAAAAAAAAAAAATTGCACATTTAGTACATATATATCACCTGGAAGGAAAATTAAAACAGCTCCTCTGGATGGGGCATACTCGGTTTCATCACCAACACTGTAAAATAGTATAATCAGCATGAAGTACTCAATAAAATCAGCAAAGTTAATGTGATTTTAAATGTAGAAGAAACTTATTTATGAACCAGATTTCCAGCTTTTGATAACTAGATATTAAAATAATAATGCATCTATACAAAATATTATGAGCAGTATTTTGCATTTCCGCATAGCTTTTTACATACCTTGGAGAATGTGGCTGATAGAAAAACATATTCATTGGTTTGAGTCTATTAGGAAAAAAAAATTTGCAATGAAAAATTTAAAAACAGACAGAGTGCTATTTTTACTTTCCTAATATACATATAATGTATAAGGAAAGTATTGTGATGGGGTCAAAGATTTGAAATCGAGTTTTCGATGGGAGAGCACGTTTCAAAGTATCCCTGAACACGAATCAGATGTTTTTTAGGTGTGTGTGTGTGTGAGTCTGTGGAGACGATAACTGATGAACGAATGGAGCGATTCGAATGAAATTTGGTACAAAAATTACAATCCATGAAAACTGGAATTCTATTGTTTTTATAAACAATCGAATGTTCAAAACCCTCCTAAATTTTCGATTGAAATTTTGAAAAAATCATCAAAAATTTAAAACCTTTAATAAAGTTATGCAAATAATAATTTCATATGTAATTTTTCATTAGAAAACGATTGACAAATTTTAGAACGCTAGCATAAACCATTCTCAAGATACTGCACATTTTTCAAAAAAATTATCAAAAGATCGTATAAAAGAAAAGAAAACTATTACCTATTGTGGAATATCTTCACTTTTCATAAGTAACATCATGCGAAAAATTTCATGATAGCATTCTCGTGGATCTAGCTCGTTCCAATCATGAGAAAAGATACTTTGAGTAATACTTTTGTATTTGAAAGCCAATAGTCATTTATCTGCTATAAGAATATCTTATTTCTCCGTCCATAATGCTTGGCGAGATTTTGACAGAATGTCGCCAATTTGGCGACTTTTTTAAATGTTGACAAATTAACGAAAATCTCGCCAAATGGATAAAAATGATGCTAAATCAATGAAATTGATGATTAATTGATGAAAATTTAATATCTTGGAAAGAATATAAGTATCTCCTACGAGGTAGAGTCAATAAGTTCCCTGAATGGTTGCCTACATTCATGCAGGTGTTCGTTGGAGGGGAAATATCTCTTTTGGAGGTTGGCAGCACTAATAAGGAAAACACACAGCCATCTGGAATTCATTTCCGGTACTGTCGCCGTTAGCTGCAGATCATTTCTGACAAAGCGAATTTTTCATTCATCGGATTTTGAAATGTCATCTTTAGAGCAGCGTGCAAACATCAAATTCTGCGTTTTGCTCGAGAAATCACCTTCTGAGACGCTTGAGATGCTGAAGAAAGCATACAGAAACGATGCAATGAAAAAAACGGCTGTATAATAGTGGCATAAGTGTTTTCGCGAAGGTCGCACAAACATCGAAGATGACCTTCGGACTGGGTGGCCCTCCTCTTCCACCGCAAATGAGAATGTTAAGCGCGTTCGAGAAATCGTGAATGCGGACAGACGAATAACCATTGATGCTATTGCCTCTGAACTTGGAATTTCACATGGGAGTGTACCCAGCATTCTTCATGATAATTTATACATGCATCGTGTTTGTTTGCACATGATTCCAAAAATGTTATCACCTGAACAAAAAGAAGTGAGAGTGAACATGTCCAGGGATTTGACTGACATGGCTGATGAAGATGACAGCTTCTTGAAGAAAATCGTGACAGGTGATGAGACATGGTGCTTTCTTTACGACTCTCAGACAAAACGTCAGTCAAGTGAATGGAAACCAAAAACATCACCAAGGAGGGAAAAATTTCACTTGGACAAAAGCCGAGGGAAAGTGATGTTGGAGGTGTTTTTCGATTACAAGGGCGTCATTCACTACGAATTTATTCCTCAAGGCCAAACTGTCAATAAAGAACTTTACCTGGAGATCCTTAAACGACTATGAGATGCAATCAGACAAAAACGACCTGAAAAATGGGCAACAAACGATTGGTTTCTTTTACACGACAATGCTCCACCACATTGCGCTGTGATTGTGAAAAAGTACCTTGCCAGAAACAGTGTTACCACTCTGGAACACCCTCCTTATTCTCCCGACCTAGCACCAGCGGATTTTTACTTGTTTCCACAGCTGAAAATGAAATTCAAGGGACACCGTTTTGTGGATTCAGATGAGGTGATCGAAAATGCGACGAAGCAACTGAAGGACCTCTCAAGAAATGGATTTCAGGAGTGTTTTGAACAGTTATACGAAGGCTGGAACAAGTGTGTTGATGCAGGAGGACAATATTTTGAAGGCCAATAAGATAAAATTATTGTTCTATTTTTTAATAATTTGTAATTGACCTATTCCGGGAACTTTTTGACCCTACCTCGTATAAGAATAACCTATTTTTTTTTTCTACTGTAAAAGTAGTGAATTCATTGTGTTATATAAGGAAAGTCATATGCTGCCCACATCAGATTTTTTTTATTTAATATAAAAAATCTATAAGTCCAATTTCACATTTGTGGTCATTGTAAAAGTACATTATGTAGACATAAGTTGAAAAGAATTAAGATAATTCACACCACAGCCTTGAACTTTTATTGTAATTAGATATCAACATTAAAACAAAAATGCTATATAAGATTAGATTCATAAAGAAAATGATAAAGGGAACATACCTTTGCTCTGCTTTCTCAATTCGATCAAAGACATACATCAGTTGGATGACAGTATCATATAAACATGGATCAATATCAGGTGCATATAGATCAAATTCTGGCATCTAAAATTTAAATGATCAAAAAGTGTGAAGCAAAATATTTAACTTTATTGTTAAAAGTGAATTTTTGTAACCAATTATAATACAAGACCATTAAATATGACGAGTTAGTTTGCTGTTATAATATATACGTATACACCAAACTCTTTTTCTACATGGTAGATATGTTCCTCAGAAATTCGTGTAAAAAAAGATAAGTTTCCTATAGTAAAATTGGGGATACGTTCCATGTTATATGACAACAATGTAAGATGAAATAGAGAACTACATTTAGTTTAAAAACCATGTAAAAAAAATGCTGAAAACTGTAAAAGTTCTGATATGCATACGAATGATATATACATACATATGCAATTTTATTGAGCAATACATAATTCATAAATAAAAATAAGTAACACAAGCAAAAAAAAAGGGAATCTGTTAATCCAAAATTAAGAACAGAAAACTCAAAATTAAAACTAGAAATAAAGAAATAATATTTAGTTATATAATTATTCGTCGCTACTTGATAATAAGCGCAATTGTTTGCAACGAACTGGACCAAAATCAAAATCGTTCTCATCACTAAAAATATCCATATCTGTCAAGCTCTTTAATGGAGACTTTCATCCGGTAATACTGTTTTGAACTGCCGAACTACTTTCCAAAAGGTCTTGTGCTGCCAACTTTTTTATTAAAAGATCTGTTATAGACAGTTGAACTTTTGGTTTTTTAAGTTCTTTATACAACTCTTGATACCCAGCCAAACAATTCTTCATATTTCATTCAGGGCACGTTCCAGATTTGGATCAATTTTAAAAAATGATTCACCATACATTTCCCAAATATTAGAGCCTCGCCAATTAAACTAGCAGTTAATTGACATATTTTGGCCTCTTCCTCGTTATCACTATTATGATCCTCAGTACTATTACCGTCATCTGTTATTAAATCAATCAGATCATCTACATCTAGAGGTTTATCTATTATTAATTCGTCGATGTCTTCAATTTGTAGGTCCTCAAATCTTTCTCCTCCAATTTCATGTGCCAAGGCTATAATTTTAGCAGACTCCATCGTTGTTTGGGGCACTGAGTTACCACTCCTGACGCATTCCAGCCAAAGTGCTTTCCAGCAAGCATTTAATGTTGATACCCTTAACTTCTCTTTGGCCAATGAAACATATGTAATGCAATCTATAATCGAACATTTTTTCCATGCATCAACAATTGTGAGGTTGTCCTTCTCTACTGCATCTAAAATATGTTGGAATGCTCGTTGAGTATAATACAGCTTAAAGGTAGCGATTATACCCTGGTCTAATGGTTGAATCAAGGAAGTGGTATTAGGTGGCAAAAAGATTACATGAACATTTGGATGCTCTAATACCGGATGACTGGGCACATTATCTATGACCAAAAGCACTTTAAAATCAAGACATCATTGCTTCATATATCTTTTAACTTCAGGAACAAAGCATTCTTCAAACCATTCCGTAAATAGACCTGCTATCATCCAGACCTTTTAATTCGCCCTCCAATGAACCGGCAACTCTGGAATGATTTTTCCTCTCAAAGCACATGGCCTTAATGATCGGTTGATTAAAAGAGGCTTTAAAATTTTGTCACCAGAAGCGTTGCTACACAATAAAAAAGTCACCTGATCTTTAGCAACTTTAAAACCACTAGCAATTTTTTCAGATTTTTCTATAAAAGTACTGGCAGGCATTTTTTTCCAGAACAGACCCGTTTCATTGGCATTGAAAATTTGGTCGGGTATATAGCCCCCATCTTCGATTATTTTGGCTAGTTTTGTGAGAAAGCATTTAGCAACCTCTTCATCTGATGATACAATTTCTCCTTTAATTTTTAAATTATGAAATGCATTTCTTTTAAGAAATCCTGTTAGCCATCCATCACTAGCCGAAAATTATTTTCTCTTATTTTGACGACTTGTTGATGGCTCCGATATTTGCACTTGCTTATAAATTCGTAGTGCCTTCTGCTTTATAATATTTCCATCTACAAGTATCCAAAGCACTACACATTTTTCCATTTTTACTAACACTTCATCTCTAATGTATGATGATGTTTTGGAACTAAGTTTTGATGCGCAGATGACAGATTTCCGTATGGCATTCTCATTTTTCTTAATGGTTCTGATAGTAGCTTCGTTCAAACCAAAATCCTTGCCCACAGATATTGCACCTTCACCTCTTGCAAGACAGTCCAAGATTTTTAATTTAACTTCTAAAGAAATGGCTCGCCTTTTACGAATCTTTGAAACTTTTGACATTTTGTTAAATGTTATCTAGGGTAAAAATTTTATCTAAATAAAAATATCTTTTTTCACTTAAGGTCAGAAATGTTCAAATACACAATTGATAGCACTATGTATGGCTGATAACACGAATAATTGATTAAATATTGTGAGCTAATAAACTTAAACAATTTAATGATGCAATATGTTATGTAAATGTCATACGAAATGGGTACGTAAGAGTTATCGAATAAGGGGATATTCCTTCAAAAAAGGGGATTCCCCAGTAGTTACTGGGGAATTCCCTTAATAAGGGGATATTCCTTCAAATAAGGGGATTTTCCAGTAGTTACTGGGGAATTCCCTTAATAAGGGAGATCCCTTCAAATAAGGGGATTCCCCAGCAGTTACTGGGGAATCCCCTTATTTGATAACATTATAGCAGTGCTGCCTAATTTTTGAAGTGTGGTAAAAACGTGAATTATTTTGATACATTGGTACCAAAGACTGCAATTTATACTAGACCGGTCATGGTCACGTACATAACTATAAGACAATGAGTTTGAAATAGTGTTTGATCAAATAAATTTTTAAAGAAAAGGAAGACTTTTTCGAACCGTGTAACTTCAAATTTGCGTAAAAGAAAGCGTGTAAAAAAAGGGTTACGTGTATATATATTATTGAAATGTGTGCAACCTCATATCAATATCTTGCATATTTCTGAACTAATTCCTACTCCCCAAACTCATGGTTGGTGTTATTTTTGCAGAAGACTATTAACTATTTAGGATGTTGAGAAGTTGAGTAAAACTGAAAAGATGCAAAAAAAGAAAAAAAAGAAGAATCTCCCCCCCCCCCCCCCCTTCTTTCCATTTTTTTTTTTTTTTTTTAATTTGATTCCTTTCTGCAAGAAAACTAGATTATTTTTTTTTAAATGTCAAAGTTTACCAAAGCTGTTTTTGCCCCTGACACTGGAGTTAAATTTTGGTGATAAATTGTTATCACCTTTTGTGACTAGAGCCAATTTTGGATATTTACACTTGTATGCAATTTCAGAAAGTGTGGTGAATTGTTATTGAGACTGATTTTGAATTCAATTGTTTTTAGAATTAATAATGCAAAAAAGTCCAATGCAAAGAGATATTTAAGCATTTTCAGTGATACCCAGCGGCACTGCAAGTTAGTGCTCTGATTAAGTCTAACAGATTTTTTTAGGCTACTCTTTGAATATTTTAAACTATAATAATCAGAACTAATCTGTCAGTTACTATTGTAATAATCTGTCAATTATATTTCTTAAAACATAAGCTTAAAAGTTAATACAGTTATAAATTATTTGATAATACCAGTTAAAACAATAACAATTTTCAAATACATAAAAATCTTTGCCAAAATAAAACAGATGACAAAAGAAATTAAAAATATCAGTAATTCCTGTAATCTTTAAACCCAAAGGTTACCATTGCGATTCAATAATCCAGCCAGATGCAATACCATTCATTTATGAAATTTATTTTCATATCCATTTCTTTATTTCAATAGGAAAAAATTAATAAAGATCACCTACTGTATAAACATATGAACTTAATTGCATTGCTGAGCAACATAATATTTTCTTCAAATAAATTTGTGGGAAAATATCATCTGCATAATGTTATCTCTATGGATGGTTCATTTTTCATTAATATATCCAAAAACCCATGGTCCTAGAAACTCAAAGCATGAACTAAATTTGAAGTGGGGCTATTTCAAGGCTACCCACAAAATTTCATGAAATCCAGTGCAGCCTTTCTTCCATGATGATGAAACAAACACACACACATACATACATGCATACAGAGAGACAGATTTTTAAAGTTATTTATACAGATTATTGACAGAATTAATACATGGAATATGAGCTGTAACTTATTTGTTTGATTGACATCTTCAAATGATAGAGGTATTTATAAAAATTTTTGGTCATTGAAAATTCAGGAGGAAAACTAAATTTTTGAATATGAGTTTAGGAGTTTGAACAATAAAGTGAAAAGACTGGTTACAAAATTTTTTATATATAGAATGTAGCAATAAGCTAGATCTAATGCATCTGTACTTAAAATCATGTGTACCACCAAATAAATTTCTGACATTATACATATATTACAAATAAATAAAATATTTCATTTTTTTTTTTTAATTTTAGCTATTTTTACATTATAAGGTACATTACTGCTATTTAATTTTATGTGTACATTGACATGATTTGGAAAAAATCTGTATCTGAATTTTTAACTGTGCAAATTATGTAAAATAGAATATCTATAAACAAGAAAATATAAAAAAAACATCACAATATTTCTTGCCTAATGTATAGGTTGATTACCATTAAAACAATAAGAATAAAATTTAATTACCCTTGGTATTATGGTCTTCAATTCATATAAGTAATGTTCAGTCACTTCCTTGGTCTTGCCTGAAACTTCAATGACGGGGGCCAAATCTCCTTTGAGAGAAAGCGAAAAATACTTGGCAAACATGGAAGTATCAAATGTGGCTGACATTAATAGAACCTAAAAAATAATAAATGAAGTTGAATTTCAATAATCTAAAAATACAAAAGTTGGTATTTTATATGGAATTTAGTTCACCCACACATACCCATAGTATCATACATTCAGAGCTGTTTCTAAGAATCAATATAGTAAGATATTTTGAAGATCTTTTAACATAGATGGTACTATTAAAAGCATTTTAATAAATTATATTACTTGTAAATGATAGTTCTAATAGAAACTATAATGTTCTACATAATGTCAACTTTGCAACAAAAATATTTTAATGCTTATGATAATTAATCTCTTTATAAGTTAGTTGTAGGGGCAGAGATTGCTCCCCCCCCCCCCCAAAAAAAAAAAAAATCAACAAGGCATTGAATTATATATATTGAAAACAAAATTGGGAAATTTGCACACTTGTTCAGAGATTACCAGAAAGTATTAAAACAAAGTATGAAAAAATATCCATTCAACATTTGAAGTCAATCAGAAATCAGCCTTAAAGTGTTTCTAATAGTTAACATTTCCCAGTAACATTTAGGAAAAGAGTAAAGTAAATAAATTATAAGGATTTAATTAGGAAACCATTTTTTATGTTAGGAAAAAATATTTTAAGAGAACAAAATTTGAACTCTACAGACACAAAGACAATGCTTTTGTCTTTCTCCCATGTTAAATTGCAGAATATACAACACAAATGTGAACATATTGAAAACAATACAGTATAAGAGATTAGTTGCTTAGCTCTTACTTCAATATATTTTCAGTAAGATTTCTGAAAATCAGAATTTTATAAAATCGAGAAAGGTCTAGGTTTCTGAAATGATGTATTTCATACGAGTCATATAGAATTATACCTATGATGCTCAGTATCATTTTTACTTTCCCTACAATACATGGTAATGTATTGGGAAAGTATTGGAATCATGCCGAAAATCGCAACTCGAGTTTTTAACAGATCTACATGTTTCGAGACCTCTAAAATACGAAAAAAATATTTTTAGCATGACGTCTGTGTGTGTGTCTGTCTGTCTGTGCAGATTTTGTATCCACTCTAACTAAAAAACTAACTGACCGAATTTCATAATATTTGGTAGGTAAGTCACTTGTGGGTGAATCTGGTGCTGATTAGTTTTGGGTACGATTCAGGATAAAAGAACCTGCCTATTTTTATGAAATGGCACGTAAAAATTGCCTGTATCCACTCTAACTGCAAAACTAATGGACCGAATTTCACAAAATTCAGTAGATAACTCGCTTGTGGGTCACCCTGGTGCTGATCGTACCAAAATCTATTTTGGTATGATTCGGAAAAAAATAACCTGCCTTTTTTTGTGAAATGGCCCATTAAAATCGTCAAAATCTAAAATAAAAACTATGTATGTATGCTTAAATATATCCATTAAATGCTGGTTTTATATGTAACCTTTAACGAAGAAAAGAATAAGACCCACCCCATTATACTAGGACTAGCCGTTCTCGAGATATTTTAGTTTTTCGTATTTTCTCTACACCACCTTTGAAAATAAGTCCAGTTACCAAATGAGAACAAAAATTGAATTAAAGGTGAATTAAATTTACTTAAAATAAAGAAAACATGGATATAAGTCTGCAGGGAAAGTCATGTGCTGCCCACATCTGATTTTTACTTTCCCTGCAATACATGGTAATGTATAGGGAAAGTATTGGAATCATGCCGAAAATTGCAACTCAAGTTTTCGACGGATCTACATGTTTCGAGACCTCTAGAATACAAAAAAACTATTTTTAGTGTGACATCTGTGTGTGTGTTTGTCTATGCAATGTATGTATCCACTCTAACTCAAGAACTAATGGACCGAATTTCATAAAATTTGGTAGGTAAGTCACTTGGGTGAGACCTTGGTGCCAATTAGTTTTTCGTAGGATTCATAAAAACAGAACCCGCCTATTTTTGCAAAATGACCCGTAAAAATTTCATGTATCCACAGGGTGGCCACTCTTCGGACATATTGAAATTCCCTGACTTTTCCATGTTTTCCAGGTGAATTGAAAAGAAATTCCAGACCAATAATTTTAACATAAACGTGCTTACGTCGCTATTTAGTTACAAATTTGATTAAAGAATCTTAACAATTTAACTCCACTATCCAAAAAAAGTTATATTAAATCAGGAGAAAAAAATACACATTTTTTTGTTTTACAAATAAATGTTGACATTTTTAATAAAAAATACATGTAAATGCAGTAAAATTGGACTACTGAAATATTTAAAATAATTTAATGGTTTTCATTGAAGACAATAAAAAGAAATAGTTCAAACTGATGTCCTTAAATATGGGCATTGCAAATTGCTCAAAATGACAGAGATCATTAAAGATATGCAATAACTACACTATAACAAATCACAGCCATTGAATAATTAATGTCAATTCAGCAATGCCAAAAGAATGTCATTAAAATAGAAAAAAATATAGAAAAATGTATATAATATATATACAGAGATGCCAACCTCTGAAAAGGGTCATCAGTAGAAAAATCAGGCGTATTCAGTAAAACGGCATCGACCATCAGTAAGATTTTACGTATATTGACAATATATATTTTAAAACCTTACAATAAGTTCAAAATGTAGTTTTGCTAACTTAACTGAGTTAATTACAACTAAATGGCAATATTTATGTGAAAATAATTAGGAAATTAACCAAAATATGAAAATAAGCTAGTTTAGTCAAATTAATGTGCAACAATAGGGAGATGGAGATCCATGGCAAAGGATAATTTCGTACCCTCGGCAACGCCCGAGGGGGAAAAAACTGAATTTCACGATCGTACTATTTATATGAAAATAATTAAAAGATTAGACTTTATAATTAACCAAAATATCAAAATATGTTAGTTTAGTCAAGTTAATGCGCAAAAATAGGGAAATGGAGATCAATGGAAAAAGATAACTGCGTACTCTCGGCAACGCCCGCGAAAAAAAAACTGAATTTCACGATCGTACTATTTATGTGAAAATAATTAAAAAATTAGCCTTTATAATCAACCAAAATATGAAAATAATCTTGTTTAGTCAAGTTAATGTGCTGCAATAGGGAGATGGATATCGATGGAAAAGGATAATTGCATACTCTCGGCAATGCCCGTGAAAAAAAAAAATTAATTTCACGATCGGACTATTTATGTAAAAATAATTAAAAAATTAGCCTTTATAATTAACCAAAATATGAAAATAAGCTAGTTTAGTTAAGCTAATGTACAATAATAAGGGGATGGAGATGGATGGAAAAAGACAATTGTGCACTCTCAGCAAAGCCCGAAAAGAAGGACTGAATTGCGCAATCTTATAATTTAAGCAAAATATAATTTGTTTAGCAAAATATTTCTTTATTTTTACGCGCACTATAAAAATAAATTAGGTCTATTGTTCTGATGCCAAATCATTAGAAGAAGAAAATGGATGCAAACTGATCATTTTGGACTCTAAGCAAAGCAGGGAATATGAACTGAATGGCAGGATTTCACGGGATTTTCCGTAGTTTTGGGAGTAATGTCCGTAAAACGGTAAGGTGAAGTAAAAATCCGTACAAACTACGGAAAATCCGTAAAAGTTGGCATTTCTGTACTTGGCGACATTTGTCCAAAATGGCGCACAAACTCCGCATTTTTGCTTTTATACGGAATCAAATGGATACAGGCAACCTTTATTTAGCGGTTACGAATACAGCGTAATACTTGGCGAAATTTTTCAGAAATGGCATACAAACTGGGCAGTTCTGTTTTTATATGGACTAGTGAAAAAAAAAATCCAGAATTTTTACAAAATTCCCTGACTTTTCCCTGACCATTCTAAAATTCCCTGACTTTTCCCGGTTCTCCCGGTTTCCAGGTTGAGTGGCCACCCTGATCCACTCTAGCTAAAATACTAATTGACCATATTTCACAAAATATAGTAGATAAGTTACTTGTAGGATACTCTGGTGCTGATTAGATTTTGGTATGATTCGGAAAAGAACCTGCCTTTTTTTTACGAAATGGCCCGCAAAAATCTAAAAAAAGAAAAAAAGACTACGTATGCTCAAACATATCAATTAAATTCTTGTTTTATACGCAATTTTTGATGAGGAAAAGAATATAACACACTCCATTATACTTTAGGACTAACCGTTTTCAAGATATTTGAGATTTCTTGTATTTCTATTACGCCGATTTCGGAAAAATGTCCAATTACCAAATACAAAAATTGAATTAAAAATGCAAATTTAGTGTTATTTGGTGCAATTAAACTCAATCTAACAAATTATTAAAGAAATAAAGAAAATATGATTTTGAGTCTGCAGGGGAAAGCCATGTGCTGCCCACATCAGATTTTTTCTATTAACAAAATATGGTTATAAAAAAATGGGAATAATAATAGAAACCTTATTATTTCTTTTTTTTATCAATTACATTTTAAAGTAATATTAAGCAACAAATGTGTGCTGATATTTACACTTATCTATTATGCAAAATATTTTGCGACTTCTACATGACTAGGTAAATATTCAAACTCTAATGTTCTCATAAAGGTTTATATAAATTTGTTATTCATAGCTGAATTAAGTATACATAAAATGTACTACCTTGACTCTTTGAGAGTTGGTCAACAGGAACTTTTTGACTAGTAAAAGGGCAAAATCAATATCTTGGTCTCTTTCATGAACCTAAATAGAAAAGATGAGATATGACATATTAGTAAAAAATGTGTTTGTTATCTTTAAAAAAAATCCCATATAAATTATACAAACATATGAAGAGAATTATTGGATTAAATGCTAAATTCAATTTCGGTAGAATACGGAAATTTCACAGAACATTACATACTGCCCTTTTATTAAGTGACAAAAAAGACTTACCAGCTTCTGTAGTATAGGTATTATGTCCAATAACAATTTATCAAAAAGATGCAAGTAATTTATGAAATCTTGGAATCACAACAATATAAGGGGATTTAAGATTATTACATTTTTTAAGTATATAATTTTAGCTTTCTGGTGAATCTTATTATTTAAGATTACATTTAAAAAATTTGCAATTATAAGCTTTTTGTAAATCTTGCAATTTGTCCTATATTGAGCACAAATATACACCACTGCATTTAATTCATTGTGAATTCAAAGTTTTCCCTGCAGGTCATGAATTATGCATCTATTTCCCTTAATTATTTAGATATTTCCCCCCAATTTTCATATTTTCTGTTTATTAGATTTTTTAGATTGTGTACTTACCGTTTTATTTGTAATAAAATATATTCATAAATAAAAATATATTATTGAAAGTCATTGTTTTTTGTTTTATTATATTTTTTATCCATTTAAAAATCCACAGTTTTCAATCCATTTTCCTTTTCAAATTTCAGATGGCTACTATTGACTACTGTGAGTCAATGCATGTATGTTTCAAGAACTTCTATGCCCAGGGGTGTTTGAAATATCAATAAAGAATCAATAATATAAATATTGATAAATTTAAGCTTTCCATAGAAATAACATTGATATTTTTTTTCTGAAACATTATTTGAAGAAAATGATATCATGTTGTTTAAAAACTCGATAAAATTGATTTCATTCATCCCAAAAATGTTTATCAATCAAATGTGTTATAAGGCAAACGGACAACTATAATTTAATTTATACAACTTTAGTAATGAAATTAAAAAAGGAAATAGATTTTTAAGAAATTAATGGTTATATTTCGGAATGTGTTTCATCAGTTGCTGGGCCTAGAGTAAAATAAGCTCATGAGAATTAATATTTCCAATTTTTCAATTTATCTGTTTTATTTTGCAAAAGGTAAATTCATACAGTGGAATGTCATTTATAAGTTTCTCGTTGTACATTTTTCTATGAGGTTCAGGTCGTCATTCAAATATAAATTGTCTGTCTCTCTATGTAAAATCAATGAATATTTCATTTATATCACTTATATTCCAGACTCCAGAGCTAAATAATTTTGCATGAAAAAATTCAGAAATTCTTATGCAATTTACCTTACAATCACTTGATTTCTTTATATTCTGCATGCTATAGTATAGCATCAGAAAATCAAAAATATTGTAGTTGCATTTGCACAGAATTTAGATATGCCGATAATAAGCAAAAATAAAGCGGTTTTATGACTGCAACACTACATATAAATTTAAACGCACCTATGGTAACTTTAAACACACCTACAGTAACAACGGAAAAAATGGAAACCATATTTTATTTTGCAATGAGTCATGTGATCTCTTAATATAATATGAGTGTAATTATTATTTCAATTTTTATTTAAAAAATCACCCAACATATTTTGCTGAAATTCTTTTTACATATTTTATGTGATAATTTGAAAATTTCCTAAAATTTTTGAAGCAATTTGTGAATTTTAACTTTGCTTAAAAAATCTTTGAAAAATTAAGTCCCATAGGGTTCAATGTATTTCATTTTTTGAATCTGAGTTAAATATGAAAATAATTGGGTGATATTATGCATTTTCATTCCCACAGACTGTCTCAATATACTAAAATTTCATTTTGATAAAGTCATTTTTATGGCAGTTATCGTACAAACTGGCAAACAGACAGAATGGACAAAGTCAAACACTTTTTAACTATATTGGAAAGTGTTAATAAAAGGACATGATCTTTATGAAGAAACTGTAAAACATAATTTTCTGTCTTTTACATAGAGCTATATTTATTTAGAGACTTTTTATATATAAAGGTAGTACAGTTTGTGCTTTTTGAATAATCTACACTCTTGTACTATAGAGACCAAGTAGCACTCCCCTTCTTTACATAAGCATAACCAGAATCTTGAAAACGAAAGAGCTATATGTATGTGTTGGAATGAGAAAGTTACGGGGAAAGAATTTTTGTATAGCAATTAAACATATACTTTATTCTTTATACTTTTCATGCATAAACAAGTTTTGTAGCATGTTAATTCATTATAGGTCCTTCATAACTAAGCTTTGGTCACTTTTCTTTTTGTTTTACTCAGATGCTATCCAAGATATTTTCCCCCAGAACACAAACAAAATAGTTCAATTTTGCATCCACTGCACAGCCATTTAGATGGTTGTAGAAATTTATTCCTTGCTGACATGACATAAATTAATTTTTGTTCATGGGACAATACCTTGGTTCACAATGTACTCCTGGACATTATGAATGGGTACAGTATTATGGGTACTTACGTATTATCGCAACCATGACAAAACGTAATTGATGTATCGTCCAATAAAGGTCCCGATCGATTCCAAGGACAACATGCAACAAAGTGATCTGTATGAGGACCCACGTTCGAGCGGGCTCGAACTGGTTGGGGGACGTACGCACCGCTGGGAATGTGTCGTCAGACAGGCCGGCTTCGCCGGACCAAGTCACAGAGCATACTAGACTCGCTTCTGGGACCGTCGCACGGCGCAAGGACCGTGACAATATGCAGCCAAGTGATCTGTATGAGGACCCACGTTCGAGTGGGCTCGAACTGGTTGAGAAAAACCCAGAAGCGAGTCCCAGAAGCGAGTCTAGTATGCTCTGTGACTTGGTCCGGCGAAGCCAGCCTGTCTGACGACACAGTCCCAGAGGTGCGTACGTCCCCCAACCAGTTCGAGCCCGCTCGAACGTGGGTCCTCATACAGATCACTTTGTTGCATGTTGTCCTTGGAATCGATCGGGACCTTTATTGGACAATACATCAATTACGTTTTGTCATGGTTGCGATAATACGTAAGTACCGTATTATGTTCTAAATCTCTAAGTGAACAACAATATGAAAGACTTACAGTAATTTAATTTATCTGTGGATAGGCAATGACAAGCAAATATCCAGTAGTTCTGTTCAAATGGATAGATAGGACTATACAAACAGTAGATTGGGGCCTTATCACCCTGTAACTCTGTCTTGTTGTAACTTTTGATTTTCGGTTTGGGTTGCATTCGGTTTAGCTTCTTCTAATATAAGCTTGCCAATTCTGTGATTGGAACGGGTGCAAACTGTGCAGATTCTGGAGGCACTTACTATATAACATAATGTTACTTGATCATTCAATTATACGAGTGGGTATTTCTTCTTGAAGTGTGCACTGATTGATTTAAAATGTGCAACAACAGAACATCTGATTGTAGACTTTACCACTCCCCATTTTTATATGATTGAATATCTTTTACAACCAAATCCCGCAATTTCCATCCTTTATGCAAATATGAATTTATAATTATATTTTACATTTTTTTTCTCAAAATCATGTCCATTTATTTTTCCTAGTTCAGTAAATATATCTAGCTCTCCAACTAGCTTATATTTATGAGTAGTTTTCTGACAGTTAATTACAATTATTACAAAAAATATCAATTTTGGCATCAAGCCAAAAAGAAAACACCCGGATTGTTGCTTTTGAATTAAAACAGATTTATTGTTTTCTTCCAAACTTGTGTACATCGTAGCTCTGTTAGAGACAATCTAAAACTCACAATTTTTATTGTAGATTACCATTATATATACCTTTAGTTTGTGCTAGTTTCAGATTTTTATCAGGCCCTCTAGCAGAGATACTTGACCCTAAATATAGTGGAAAAGCAAAAAATGTGTATTTTTAAGTACCTATAGAAAATAATGTGACGAGTATAAAATTGTACAATTAGTGGAATTTGAGTACTAGTACGTAGGTATTTGTTAAAAAGATTTTAGACCTTAGACTTCCTCCTTCCTATAAAAATTATGCCTTAAAAAGTCATTTTTTAACAAATACAAGATTGAAGGTTAAGCTGGAATTCTAGTCATAATAAAACAACCTGAGGAAGTTAAGCACAGTCATATTTTTAGTTTGTATTCTGCTCAAGACAATGGTTTTTGAACCATGATTCTAGTAAAGTAAAAAACCTGAGATATAGAAGTTTGTGTACAGGTCCAAAATGGATGAATAAGTCATATGTCATAGTACAGATATGGCTGCCAACTCTAAATAAAAATTCATGAAAATAAAAATCTGAGTGGTTTTGAAATCCAGATGTATAGGTGATAACACAAAAAAAAAAAAAAAAAAATACATTAAAAATGGTCGAGCAACCATTGTTGGGCTACTTCGCATAGACTGACTCAGATCAAACTATGTTCATGTAAACTGGTTTGTAAATAAATTACAAGGATGTTCTATTCCTTAGATTTATCTGTGAAAATAATTTTGTATAACATGAAAACATTTTTATTATTTTATCTTTATAAGAGAATTAAATGTTTTTAATGAATAATTTAAGAAAAATATGATTTAGAATACTAATAAAATTTGCACATATTTTAAATCAAAAGCAATACCTGCTAACATCACATATATAATTTAAAACAAACTAACAATCTGCTAGTTTCATGGTTTCTTTTTTACAGAAATAAAACAAATTGTTTCCTGATACTTCAAATCTATAGGAATGTTGGCATGCTAAAATGAAATATAGTCATAATTTCAATATTATTGTATTTATAGTTTTAGTAACATTATTTTAACTTAATAGTAACAACTTAAAGCAAATTTAGATACACAATATTCTTAACACAAAAATTTGTAATTACCTCATCAATAATGACATGAGTGAACTTGTCCATACTTTTGGCATTGACAAGTTTCTCTAAAAATACACCAGTAGTCACATAGCATAAGCGAGTGTCAGCAGATACTTTTGGATCCATAGCAACCTGCAAATATGCATATAATTAAAATATCCATTCCGAGTGAAAACAAAGTAATTTTTAAGAAATACACTTGAGGAATATCTAATTACACACCAAATTCATAAAAATTATATAGATTTTAATAAGAAATATGTATTTTATAATTGAAATATACAAAATAACTAGTTTAGTCAAAGCAAATAGATTGTAAAAGTGGGAAAAAAATAATCATTGGCCATCTCTCATCTGACACAGTGGGAACAGCCACTTGCGAGCACCAATTTCCCCATTGCAGGAAAACAGATTTCCAAGTATAAGAACGGGAAACTCTGATTTCAAAATTAGTGACTTTGTTTCCAATTTCAGGCCATTGTTGGCCAATTTGATGACTTTTATGGGATTTTCATGACCTGTAGATATCTTGTGAACACAGGAAAAGAAATTTAGGAATTTACACAGAAAACATTTCTGCTCATGAAAAGTAGAAAATTCATTCAGCAAAAAACAAAAAAAGCAGAAAATCAAATATTTCCAAAAGAATATCACACTTGTATATTAAAAACACAGTTATGCTTTACGTACTTGATATCCCACAAGAGTTCCTAATTGCCAACTTCTTTCTTGGCACACCCGTTTTGCTATACTTATAGCAGCAATTTTTCTTGGCTGAGTTACGATAATATTACAGTATTTGCCTCTTGACGCATGGTAGTCCAATATATACTGAGGAACTTGTGTTGTTTTGCCACAACCAGTGGGACCTTGGATAATTAAAACAGGATTTATATTCAGCTGCTGAAGAATCTGCAGATAAAAAAAACTATTTTAAAAATTTGAAAACATAAAAAAATAGGTCTTAAATATTATGCCAACTTTCATATTTATAAACATGCTCGATGGTACAGCAAGGAAAAAAATTGTTTGTTCGACCCAGACCGTCCGACCTACCAGAAGGTGTAAGATACCTACAGTCGAGTCCTTATTTAACGAAGTCCCATCGTTCCACTTAAAAACTTAGTTATAAAAAAAATTCGTGAAATAGAAATTTGTAAATTAAGTTATAAAAATGAGAAAAAAACAAAGACTGAAACTTGCATATCCACTTTATTGACTTTAATACATATCCTAAACTGTAAAAAAGTTTGTAATCCTGCTTTGTACAGGTTTATTATAAAGAACACATTTTTAATAAAAATTTTTACACTTTTGTACAGATTGAAATACATCTGTAACATTTTCTTGAAACTGTAATCCCCCTTCGTACTGTATCAAATGCTGTTAACATTTTTTGTTATGAAGGTTTTTTAATAACCTCTTTATTATCATCTTCATCAGTCACTACAGTGTCTTCATTACATTTCCTAATACTTTGCAATATGTCATGCGCCTTGGGATATTCAGCAATCCCAATGTCTTCATCAATGTGGAGAAAAAAATAGACAGCTCCATATCTTCTTCAACAGCTCCCATGTCTATCAGATGCTGCCATTTTTCTTTCAAAACTGCCAAGCACTTGGATTTATCATCATCATCATATTCAGCATCACTTTTGAAACCAGCTTGAACAAAACAGTTCTTTATAGTAGATGCAGTCACATCACACTGCCAAGCTTTCGTCATCTCTAATATGGAGATTCTTAAATTAATACAATTATCTATGCACTGGCTGCTCTCTAAAGCAAGAATAACTTTTTGTAGGATTCTTTGTCAATAATGGACTTTAAGATTTTTTATAATGCCTTGATCCAATGGCTGGAAGTTTTGAAGTTGTATTAGCCGGAAGAAAATAAACCTTATGTTCTTCAATTTGCATTTTGAAGCATAGTCTGGTGGATGTGCAGGACAGTTGTCTATAAGTAAAGCAATTTTGCGACACTGTTTCTCCAATTGTTTATCCGCTTTTAACAGCCACTCTTCAAAAATTGTAGAAGTCACCCATGACTTTTTATTAAAATGATAATCCACCTCTAAAGATTTTGTTCCTTTCAAACATCTGGGTTTTTGACTTTTACTGATTACTAATGGTTTTAATTTTTCTTCACCAGTCATATTCCACCAGTAATTCTTCACCAGTCATAACAGTCATTCTCTGTTTGCTATTTTTCTTTCCGAAGCATTTGCCGTCTTTAAATGTTAAAGTTTTATTCAGTAGACATTTAAAAAACAATCCCATTTCATCAGCATTAAAGATGTTTTTTGCACCATATTCGTAAAAAAGTTTTACAGTTTCTTTTTTCCATTTTTCACACACCTCTTCAGAAACATCTGCACTTCCTCCTGATATGGTTTTATATGATATTCCATGTCTCTTAAAATTTATCGAGCTATCCAATGCCAGCTTGGAAATTTGAGTGCTCCAATTCCTGAGCAAAATCAATAGCTTTTTGTTGGATCATTGGACAGGAGAGAGATGCATTTTTACATTGAATTATCCTTACCCATTTTAAGACAACGGCATCGATGTCTTCATATGAACATTGTTTAAATCTTTTTCTGTTCACACTCATACTACTGTTTTCATGCTGAATGATTGAAGAATGATTTTTTAAAATTGTTGATACACTGCTCACTGCTATACCATACTTTAAAGCCACATCTTTCTTCCTCATCCCCTTATCAACATCATCTAGAAGTTTCACGTTATCCGAAAGACACAAACACTTTCTCTTAAGACATTTTGAGCGAGTTAACACACAGGCGAGAGATACATGCACTGATTGAAAAAGAATGTGTTCTACACAGTCAGGTCCACAACGGAAACCAGTATTACCTTATGGAATGCAGTTTCCATCGCCTCCCTGTCATGTCATATGGTCCCCCCTCAAAGATAAGTAAGGAAGCAATTCCCTTCCCTTTGCTGTGGAAGTTTCTTGTAATAGAGCAAGGGTGCGTGAAGTCACGGCAGCCGATTTGGTTGATCTTGTTGGAACTTCGACAAATGAGAAGTTGCAAAACATTGCAAAAAAATATAAAAAATTAGTCGGAAAAACTTTGTTATACAGAAATTATCTTTCATAATATGGAGAGTAAATAACATGTAAATGTCGTTCAAAGTCAAGGTTCTGTAGAAAATTTCGTTAAATAAAAAATTTTATTAAATGGAAGTTCGTTGAATGGAGACTCTATTTGAATGGCTGGGGCAGTGCTACCCAATTTAGACTGCTTTCTAGTGGACCCTCCATCCCCAACCACCAACCTCTCAGGACTTACAGATCCACATATTTAACGAGCCAATACTCCATGTGAATATGAGGACAGTTTGGGTAGAACCAGAATTTAAACACAGGTTGTACGAGTGCAATCCCTGTGTCAACCAATGGGCTGTCCTACCTCCAAGCAAACTAACAACTACTGCCTTAAACTTAACTTAACAACTACTGCCTTAAAGTATTAAACACAGGTGGCTAAATAATTTAAGAAGTTAATGTATGTGCGACTGAGTTCAAGAACTAATGCCAAACTTTTCTTATTTTCAGTTACATAAACCACAGACCAAAGTGCATTACTGATAATATACTAACATATTTGAAGATATGGACTATATCCGCACATTCATTTTTTGATCTCATATTTATTGAGGCATTTCTGTTTTTATGAGAGATTTATGTTGTGTTTGGGGGAATCCTAAGTTGCAGGTTAGTTTAATGTTTCATAGTGACTGGGGGTTATTCTACTTGAAGATTGACTCTTTCAGGTAGACTTTGAATCCTGTCTTGGTTTGTTGTTTTCTAATTGGTGGAGCTCTAAATGCACCATCTTGGGTATATACCTCTATTTTTATTCATTTGTGTCCATTTCATCTTTTTAACTTTTAATATGTTGGTTTAGCACTGACAAAGGGAGACTAACACATCTTTTGAAATAGCTGAATGCTGTGCTGTACAATAATTTGTACATAATTGTGATGCTTAATTATTCCTACAATAAAGATATTTAATATAATTTGATTAAATCAGAACATTTATTTATTAATCAGGATTTAATTATTTAAAACAGTTATACTAAACAATTTATAAAACAAAATTAAAGTATTAAAATCAACAATTATTCATGAAAACTATAATTTTTTATAATATATTTTCCTTCAAAAGTAGTTATAACAATTTTGATATATTTTCTATTATAATAATTTTTCTACTGTAACTGACATATAAGCATCAGTTCTGAAAAGGTTCTGACTCGATAACTCAATATATAGTTTTGCCACCAATCTTTTTGGTTTCAATACCAACAACTGTTTTATTGAGCATCATTTCCTGCAATTTATGAATAATTATAACAAAAGCAAGGCATAAAGACAGTTGTGTTCTAGTGTATTTCATTTTACCATCACTCCATGACTATTGAATTGGTATCATTTTTTGGAATTTTGCATCACACCTTTTCCCTACAGATTATAGAACATAATTCTCAGCAATCACTAGCATTTTTCCTGCCTCGCATTCAATCATCTAAAAATCAATCAATAATACTAAGATATTATATATATAAAAATTTGGAAAGTGTTATGCTCACTGGAGTATGATTTCAAAAGTTAGAGGCTACAAAAATGATATAAATTGTTGAAGTAAATAGTGATACTTGCATGCTTCACATGTTAATAAAATAAGTTTTATGAAAAGAATTTAAATTTCCCAACTTTAATAATAAATAATGCATTTTAACTCATAAGCCCAGGTCAACACAAACATAATTCATACTAAAAATATTAAGTCATTTACCTCTTCCCTATAGCTGGTAACATTCAAATCTGGATCATACACTCTGTTAGGTACATTGTAATAGGTACTATATATCTCCCTAGTTTTTTCACTTTCCAAGTCACTAACTTCAGAAAAATCACCAGCAGATGTTGTTGCATCCTCAACATCTTCTAAATCATTAACACTTAAAGTTGATCCAAGTAGGCTCATGGTTGATTGCCTTTTCTCCAGCTATAACAGAAATGGGAAGATAATTATACAATAATATTATTATCTTATTTACATCATTAGTATCTTAACTAGCTGAATACTCATTGAAAATCAACGGTCCCGTCCCGCAAAGCAACCCCTGAATACTGTAAACTTTTGAATAATTCGAGTTTCGTGTTTATTTGGCAAATCGAATATTTTGGTGTGCAGAACCCCCTAAAGAAGAAAATATTAGGAAAATTTAATTTACACATTTCTTCCTTTCGAACTATATACCCGTACACCACATTAAAGTCTATCTCATCCCGAAGCATGCTATTTTATTATTTCTCCTTTCGAACGTTTTTCTGTGAAGCACACCCATAAATAAACATTTTTGAAAAACTCTGTCTTGGGTTTTTATCAGATGATTGGCCCATATACCAAATATCAAGCCTCTATCATATTTAAAAGGAAGCATGGCTCATTTATTCGGAAAATTGAGCATATTAGTGTGCGGCACCCCTTAAAGTAGCAAATATTGGAAATCTGAAATTTCACATTTTGTTCCTTTCAAACTATCTACCCGTTCACCAAATTTGAAGTCTCTATTGCGAAGCATGTTTTTTCTATCACTTTCCCTTTCGAACATTTTTCTGTGTAGCACCCCATTAATGAACATTTTTGTCAAACCATATTCATCTTTGGCTTTTTTGTCAAATGATTAGTCCATATACTAAATTTCAAGACTCTCACATTGTAAATGAGGAGTTTTCCATTTGTTGGGCAAATCAAACATTTTAGTAAGTAGCACCCCCTACAATAGTAAATGTTGGAAAACTAAAATTGCACACTTTCTTCCTTTCCAACTTTTTACCCGTATACCAAATTTGAAGTCTCTATCTTATCGCGAAGCATGCTTTTCTAGCATTTCACCTTTCGAATGTTTTTGTGTAGAATACCCACCACCTTAAATATATATTTTTGAAAAACTATTCTTCTTGTGATTTCTATCAGATGATTCGCCCATATACCAAATATCGAGCCTCTATCACATTTGAAAAGGAGTGTTTCTCTTTTATTCCGAAAATCGAACATTTTGGTATGTGGCACCCTCTAAAGTAAAAAATATTGGTAAACTGAAATCGTACACATTCCTCCTTCCAAACTATCTACCCTTACACCAAATTTAATATCTCTATCTCATCCCGAAGCATGGTTCTTTATCAATTCACTTTTTGAACGTTTTTCTCTGGAGCACCACGAACATTTTTGAACATTTTTGAAAACTATATTCGTCTTGGGTTAGCTCATATACCAAATTTCAAGCCTCTATTAAATTTTAAAGGAGTCTTTTCTCATTTATTCGATAAATTGAACATTTTGGTGTGCAGCACCCCCGTAAGTAGAAAATATTGGAAATCTGAAATTGCACACTTTCTTCCTTTCGAATGATTTACCCATACACCAAATTTGAAGACTATCTTATCGCAAAGCATGCTTTCCTCTCATTTCACTGTTCAAAAGCTTTTTGGTGTCACCCCCTCTAGAGAACGTTTTGGAAAAATTCAATTTTTCCAGAGAGTTTTATCGAACGACCAAGCCGTGTACCAAATTGCAAGTCTCTATCTATTCGGCAAGTGCCTAAAAAAAGCGTGACAGACAGACGGACATTTGGCAATTAGTATATACTAGCCGAATACCTGTTGAAAATCAACGGTCTCGCAATAAGCAACCCCTGAATAATATAAATTTTTGAATAATTTGTGTTTCACATTTATTCGGCAAATCGAATATTTTGGCGTGCAGAACCCCCTAAAGAAGAAAATATTAGGAAATTTAATTTGCGCATTTCTTCCTTTCGAACTATCTACCCGTACACCACATTAAAGTCTATCTCATCCTGAAGCATGGTATTTTATTATTTCTCCTTTCAAACATTTTTCTGTGAAGCACACCCATAAACGAACATTTTCGAAAAACTCTGTCTTGGGTTCTTTATCAGATGATTGGCCCATATACCAAATATCAAGCTTCTATCACATTTAAAAGGAAGCGTGCCTCATTTATTCGGAAAATCGAACATATTAGTGTGTGGCCCCCCATTAAAGTAGCAAATATTGGAAATCTGAAATTTTACACTTTCTTCCTTTCAAACTATCTACTTGTACACCAAATTTGAAGTCTCTATCCTATCGAGAAGCATGTTTTTTCTATCACTTCATCTTTTGAACATTTTTCTGTGTAGCACCCCGTTAATGAACATTTTTGTCAAATCGTATTCATCTTTGGTTCTTTTGTCAAATGGTTAGCCCATATACTAAATTTCAAGCCTCTATCACATTATAAAGGAGGCACTTTTCATTTCTTTGGCAAATCGAACAGTTTAGTGAGTGGCACCCCCCTACAATAGCAAATGTTGGAAAACTGAAATTGCACACTTTCTTCCTTTTTAACTTTTTACCCATACACCAAATGTGAAGTCTCTATCTCATAGCGAAGCATGCTTTTCTAGCATTTCATGTTTCGAATGCTTTTGTGGAGTACCCAGCCCCTTAAATATACATTTTTGAAAAACTCTATTCTTTTTGTGATATCTATCAGATGATTCGTCCATATACCAAACATCAAGCCTCTATCTCGTTTTAAAAGGGGTGTTTCTATTTTACTCCGAAAATCAAACATTTTGGTGTGCGGCACCGCCTAAAGTAGAAAATATTGGTAAATTGAAATTGTACGCTTTCTTCCAAATTATCTACTCTTACATCAAATTTGATATCCTAAGCCTGGTTTTTTATCAATTCACTTTTCGAACGTTTTACTCTGGAGCACCCCCTTGAATGAAAATTTTTGAAAAATTATATTTGTCTTGGGTGTTTTCATCAAATTATTAGCCCATATACCAAATTTCAACCCTCTATCAAATTTTAAAGGAACTATTGAATTTAATTTAATGATTTTAGGTTATTTCAGCAAACAGCTACTGATGAGTAATTTGATTAAATTTAACTATTAGAATTTTTATAATTTGAGTGTTGATTGAGAAATTGTAATGAGAAAAGCAATTTCGAAGAATTTTAATTAATGTTATTGGTAGTCATCTTTTGTCTACACACACCATTTTATCATGTCAAAAGTACAACAGCCAGTATTCCCCAACACAACTTGCAGGAGACGAACCCTTCTCATAAGCAATGCGTAAATGCACCGATCCAGATGGTGTTTGCATAAATCAATTTTCACACTCATGACTGCTCATAACCGATTCTGAACCTGAATTATAGCCAGAATGTGCAATCAGCCACATGCTTCAAGCCACTAAGAAGTCTCTATTAATTCGTATAATCGAAATCATGCTTTAAGGTTTTTTGGATTAAAATTTCAAAATTTTGGTGACTCAAAATTGGACTCGTCAAATGAAAAACCGGGCTCGCCAGTGGTGAGTGGGATTCACCCCTGCTTATACCTTAGTGAATTTTATGCCAGAAATGTTTTCTCTTTCCCCAGAATGATGAGCTATTGCCTCTAGATTATATCTCAGACAAAAAGCTGCATTAGCCAAAAAATCGAGAAGTGTCCTTTTTTGAATTTTCCTATTCAATTAAAATATCTACAATTGAAGGAGAGAGTGTGTAGGTGCAAGAACTATGAAAGTTCAAAATGTCAAGTTTCCAGGAAAACAAAAAGTAAGAATAGAAAATTTTTGTGTCATACTTAATTGCAATTACCCGTGTTATTAAAAATAAGTGAAAGTAATGCTTGAAAAAAAAAAATTTAATTAAAGCAAAAAACCGGGATGCATTTATCTGGTCATTGAACCACAGTGAATAAATATTTGTGTAGAGCAAAATATAGCTTTATTGAAATATAAAGTACAGTAGTTTGAATAAAAGCTGCCATTAAACTACTCTTTTAGTTCAAAATTCATTAGATATCTGCATAAATGTGGTTTTATTAAAGAACAAAATCTATCAGTTACTCACCATTAGTTTTTGATGTCTGACATCCATTATTTTTCACTTCTGGTTTAAACTGATTGTAGAACCAAATGTTTTTTCCATTTACTAGTGAATTGTCTGTTTTCTGCATATATCTCAGTGTAAACCAAGCAGATATGCATCATTCTCATAACAAATTAAACATATGTTTTTTTTTATGTATTAACATTAAAAAGTAAAAATTGCCAAAAATGGACTTGCATAGTTCTTGCATCCAGTCCTTTAATTTCTTTTATTCAATGCTTGTTACTTGCTTTAATTATATTAGACTCTCTTATATGGCATTGTTTAACTTTACTATGTTTTAATTGGCCATATTTGTAGCAGAGTGAAAGGAGGGAAACACTCAAAAATCACATAAGTAACCACTTGTATAATATTTTTGCTATTCGGTTAATATTTCTTATTATTCTAAAGCACTCAAGTTGTGCGTACTGATATTCAGTAACAAATCATAATAAAGTTAGTCAAAACGATAATATAGTAACAATTAAAATGAAATTAATTAAACATTAGATTGTATTCATAAAGATGAAGATGTAAAACATATTATACAGAGGTGCACATAAAAGAAAAGTAAAGACTGGCAAGAGATATTTTCTAACACAATTTTTGGTTTAACAGTCAGGAATTTGGTCTTTGTAAAAGAGTCTACATAGAAAATTTCAAAACATTTATAGACATTTAAATGAGAAAACAAGCTAATTCAGAATATATAATTTTGTTGCCATTTAAATAAAATCAAATTAACAGACTAATTTTTAAATGCTAAATCAATTTATAATTTATAAAAAAGAATCAAATTAAGTCTAGGTAAATATAAAACTCTAACCTCCAACCGTGCTTTATGAATATATTTGTTGACATAATTAGTATTTTTATTCTTCTCTCTGAAAATGAAAGAAAATCAGAAATTAAAATACGATAACATATCTGATTAAATAATCCTGGAGTCACAACTGCCGAGATTGTGATTACATTATTTTGCAAAATCAATTTCAGTTTAGCAATTGAAAAAAAAAACTGGTAAAAATCAAAGTGATTAGGAATTCTGCTGATGTGCATATTTTTCTAAACATCCATATGCCAATACAGTTTTTGCAATAAAATGCATGTGAGTGATGTCATCAATGCTTCACTGTTGTTTTCTTCATATGAAAATGATTCAGAATTTCTAGGCTTCAGAAATCTGTTTACTATAAAAGAGATATCCGCAACATCACAAAACATAAGTAACATGATCATGTGAGCCACGCTCTGACAAAGAGTCAACGGGCATCATTTTGATTTTCGGATGTGGATTTCAAACATAAAATTCTAGCTGCTGCAGTATGCAGAGCTAGCAGTCACTATCTTATTATGGTCACTTTTAGCAATCATTTTGAAAAAAATAATTGAAAATACATGTGGCTTCGTAGGCAGCTGAGCCCCATAATATGTCTGATGCATAGACATATAGAACCCATACAAAATATACACCTTGCATTACCTTAAAGTATTAACCCTACAATGCATGATTTTTTATTTTTTCACCAAACATTTTTTTTCTTAATGATATTAGCTTAAGTATATGTGGAAAAATATTTAAAAAAATATTTAACTTTTTCTATTAGTTAATTTTTGAATTTTTAGGTTTGATTCATATATGAATCAGTATGCATTTAGCTACCACTTTCAATTGGTATTGAAGAGATAAAAAAAATGATTTACCACCATATAAATAATAAATTTGGTATAAAAATGCTAAATTATACTTTGTTTATAAAGAGAAAATATATTTTAATTAAATTTAAATTTTTAATTAAATTTAATTTTTTTATTAAATTTAAATTTCAGATATTTTAATGTATTTTATTATTATTATATTTATGTAAAATGGAAAACATCCCCTTTTTTTACAGCCGATAAAAGGCTGTGTATTGCACATGGACAAATTTGTATCTAGTGCGATTTTCATTGCAATTAGCTTCGATTTCATTGCAAATTAGCGTCGATTTCATTGCAAATTGTTCGATATTGCCCTGTCTAACACATGTGGGAGAATGTATGCTGCAGGGCTTTTCCTTCTTTTTACATTATAATATTTCGGTAAGCTACTGTTTTGCCTTCCCCATTTAAAAGCAACACAGTCACCAATTTCTCTTATATTTGAATAAATAATTCCAATACTATTCAATTGATATGTTCTTTGTTATATGTTATCTTACAAATTTATCAGTATTACTAATTATAATATTTTAAGAATTAAAAATTCATTAATAATCTAAATATTCGATAAAATTACATTTGTAAGTTAAATCTTTAGTAATTGCATTACAGTTGCTCGCAAAATATAAAAATCCAAAAAATAAAAAATAAGAAATCATGGTCATCTGATAAGAAATATGAAATATATGAATAATTTATGTCTCTAATTAACAATATCCTAAGTAGTTATTGAATAAGGATTGCAGGGTATATGAATCAGTACAAGATACAGGGTGTTACTTGGTATTATAACACTAATTTTTGTTTAAAAAAAATGAAATTGATTCATATGCATCACTATATGTTGTGAGTCTAAACCTACCCGTTAATGCATGGTGATGCATATATGAATCAAACACAAAAAACGAAAATTTTAATACTAAAATTTATTTTAAATTAAATCAATTTACAGAAATGAAAACTACATACCTTGAACTTCATAGAATAAATTCTTTGAAGCTCTTGGAAAATAATTACTGCCAAAACACACTATATGTAAACATGGGAATCAGAAAGAAATTCTTAAAAAAGAATCAATTACTAAAACTATACATAACGTATATCGGTGGTGCAATTTACAGAGGCCAGCAGCAATAAATTACTAAGAGGGTATTCTGGTTATGGAATAAGTACAGAACGCAGACTATTTCTTGATTTTTTAACGTGAAATTAGCTAAAAATTGGATTGATTCATATATGAATCAGTATGCATTGTAGGGTTAAAATAAAACATAATACTACTGCACAAGAGCATGCTACTCATGTAGCAGGTTTAAAAAATAAACCCCCACTGTGAATGTTGAAGACCCAGACCGTCCGACTCGTCCAGAGGACTTAGAGTAACTAGTTGGACGGCCGGGCCCACTGTGAATGTGAAGCTTCCAAAAAAGTTTTTTTTAAATATATATAAAAATGCAAAATAGGTGTATAGCAACACCTGCTCCACCTATCAGGAAGTTGTTCATAAGTTCAACAAAAAAAAACTTATTTATACTTCTTTGAGGAACTGATGGATTAATATGTCCTACTTAATTAATGTCAGGAATTAATATCTAATGTCAAAGCAATATAATTTGAAAAGACATTATGACATAAAATATGAAGAAACCAAATTTACCAGTCTCCATGGGTCAACTACAATTGTTAAAATCATAGCAGTAAGCTTTTAACATAGTATCAGAAGATACTGGGTTATATATCACACAGGTGCAGTTATTGGGGGAAGTCGCTGGGACGCATAGCACCATTGAGTAAACACCCCAAATTATTTCTTTAGTTATACAGATTTATTACAATTTCAAATGAAAAAATCTGAATTTTTGGTTCAATTAAATTAAGAATTATTGAAAATAAGTGATGCAAAATGTCACTAGATGGCAGCACTACAGATTTCCTGAGAGAAAGAGGACTCTCACGAAAGCTGTAGTGCATAAAATTATCAAGGGGGGAATACAGGGATACTTTCTTAAGCTGCATCCCTTTTACCGCCTTGTCTTGAGCGAACGAATGGTATGTCCACAATATTAGAAATTTGGCTTAAAAAAACAGACATTGCAGGTTTTGCATTGGATATCGGCCACATTTTCCAGGCACTTTTCACTAAAGAAAATAAGAACAGCAGTAAAACGTGAGGAGGAACTTCTCAAATTGACTCAGTTTCACTAATTTGGCTTCAATTTTCTACATTTAAGAATGTTGTTGAAACCCAGACCGTCCGACCTACCAGAAAGGTGTAAGGTAACTGTTTGGACGGTCGGGAAGTGCTACCCAATTTAGACCGGAACCCAGTGGGGGAGGCATCCACAGGGACCGTACCCTCCTTCCCCTACCACCAACCTCTCGGAAGGACTTTCGGACCCACACCCTCCCGGGTTCGATTCCAGCCACTGCCAAAAAACTGCCGCCGTGTTCATGCGGAGTACGATCACATTTAAGAATGTGTATGTTCTCTCTCTCTCTCTCTCTCTCGTCTTTTTTTATGAATAAATTTGGAAGTTTAAATAAACATTCGAAAACAAATTACTCTTTTTTGTAATTTTGATTTTGGGTTCATGGTGAAATCGAATTAGATTTAGAAAATTGAAATCTAAAAAATTTTCAATAGATGTTTTTTTCTTTTAATAAGCGAGTTGAAAAAGTGGAGGTTATTTATGATATTTTAGGGTTTCTGTCCTTCGTGAGTAAAATTGGACACTCAGTTTAAGGGGCCACTTGACCTACACTACTGTCTTACTTTTCAGCTATTTAACATTAAAAAATACCTAAAAATTAAAGAATATCTAAATATTTGTTAAAAAGCATTAAAATTAAATTTTCAACATGATCCTTTTATCTGATGTCATTTCTCTGGAAATTTTGACCCCCCGCTGGTGATTATATTGCTCACATACCCCATGGGTGTATATTTTAATTGAGGTAGCACCCCAAATTTCTTATCTCGGCTTCTAATTCAGCGATTTTGATTCTAATAATGGCTATAGTCTTTGCACCATCTATATGTGTCATCTGAATATAGGTATTTTGTGCCAATTTCCTGGGAGTAACTTTTAACTTAACTAGCCCCCACAATTTTACATCCTGTTTCCTGTTCCATCCTGTTTCCGGTCTAAATTGGGTGGCACTTCCCGACCATCCAAACAGTTACCTTACACCTTTCTGGTAGGTCGGACGGTCTGGGTTTCAACAACAACATCCTGTTTCTTAATTGAGCGATTTTGGTTCTGCTAGTGTCTATAATCTCTGCATCTCTGAACAATTTGTACATGTCACCTGGATATGCATCTTTGTTGTGAGAACTTCCCGAGTATAACTTTTACTTTTTCTATCTCGCTTCCCAATTCACCGATTTTTATTTTACTAGCATAGTCTCTGAACCATCTGTACGTACCACCAGAATATGCATATTTAGGACTATGCAATGTTTTCACCAGGAAAAGTGCGTCCACATGTGTCCAGGGATGTTATGAATGAAAGAGCAGGTAGGAGGTATGTTATTTTACTTATCTTAATAATACACCCGTCGCTATACACAAGACACATATGTATGTGTATATATATATATATATATATATATATACAAACATTAAAAATCTTAATAATTATTTATATGTCACAGACTTGAACTTTAATGACGAATCAAAACAAAATACTAAAATAAATGAATATTGTACCTTGAATTTTACTAATTCTGTATTAAATAATCTGAAGATAAATAATTTCTTAAAATCGGTTTCCAATTACTTTCCAGTCAAACATGTAAATCCTAAAATTGCATATAAATATGATAAACCGCTAGGACGTTATATTTTCAACTATAATCAAATTGCCAAATCAGTAGATATTAATCAAAACTATGAATTGGATAAAGAGTCATATTGCCACTGTCATTTAGAAAAATACAAAGACTTCGTAGATAAACACCATGGGCATGTTATAACGGGAAATCTAAATATTATTAATTATGATGCACTAAGATCACTGATGTTACTGGGTACTAAGTACCGTATACCTACTAAATTTAAACATAAATTAATATGTAAAGGTTTATTTCTTGACTTAAATAAATTTATTTATAAAATCAGTTATAAATATCAAATCCCTGTAGAAGCCTTTAAACCTTGGAGAGTCTTAATAGAGCAATACTTAAATCATTATATATATAATCAGAAAATTAATAATTCATATAAACTTAATTCAATTAAAAATGATATTAAAGAAATACAAAATGATTTTGTCATTACATATGTCGATAAGGCAAGTGGAAACTACTCAATTATTTGTAAATATTATTATAAAAATACCCTTCAGTCACACTTACTTAATAATCATATCTATAATTTACATAAAACTAACCTTAAAATCTTATACAATAGAATATCAGACAAATATAAGCAAATCCATCTAAAAAATAGTTGTAATAACATTCCATATATTGTTTTAGTACCCAAGTTTCATAAATCCCCTGTTGCTTTTCGAACCATTACCAGTGGGCATAATTCTTACATTACTAATGCTGGAAAATTATTATTAAAGATATTACATGAAGTATCCTCGTCAGATGAAATCTCAAAAAATTGTCATATTGTAAAAAACAGTTTTGAAGTAGTTAAGAAATTGAAAACTCTTACTAATATTCGTAGTATTTATACCTTTGATTTCAAAGATTTGTTTAATAATATTAATATAGATGATCTGTATAGAATTATTTTAGGAATTTTTGAAAAATATAATATCAACCTAAAATATTCAAATTTTCTTTTTAAAAAATTACTTAACTTCACTCTTTATGAGAATTATATTCAACATGGTGGTACTATTTTTAAACAACAGGTTGGTATCCCACAAGGGGGGTGTGCCTCATCATTGTTAGCTAATCTGTATTTATTCTTCTATGAAAAAAACATTAATCCAAGCTTGCATAATATGCACATGTTTAGATATATAGATGACATTTTATGTGTATCCCCAAATAATAATATCCCTATAGTATTAAACTTTTATCCAAAAAATTTACAATTAAATGCAAGTAATAATGACACAAATGTTGCAAACTTTTTAGATTTAAATTTAAATTTACAAAATTGTAATATGGTTATAAACTTGTATGATAAAAGACAGGATTTTAAATTTAATACATCAAAAATTCAACATTTTGACTCTTGTCTGCATATATCTGTATTTAGAAATATTATAATAAACCAGGTTCTTAGAATCAATAAAATTTGTGATGAATATTATAAATTAGCGCACTTTATGGAATTATTGAGTACAGCGACTAATAATGCATATCCTCCCATTTTTGTTATTAAAATTATCAACTCAGTGTATCAAATTTCACTCGATAACATCCTAGAAAACATTCCCAATTATAGTGACTAACATACAGGAGAGAAAAAAAAAAAAAAAAAAAAAAATATATATATATATATATATATATATATATATATATATATATATATATATATATATATATATATATATATATGTATATATATATGTATATGTATATGTATATATATATGTTTGTATGTTATATATAATTATTTATTAATTATATAAATAAATAAAAATGAAAAATAATAAACTAAGTCAAAAACATTAGAAAAATCAAAAAATCGGAAAATAAGATGCATTAATGTTTTGAATTTTATTTTCGCAAAAAAATGTAACTTTTGTCAGTATTGAAACTACGTTTTGTGCGCCCTTATAATGGTGTATAGTGGCATTCTCGATTATCCAGTTTTCCTATTAATTCTTGTTTAGTAGGAATTTTCATCTATGATTCATATTCATATTCAGTTCTGCATGTTTGGGAAGTTGTATTCTGAATTGCTTGTCCAGTCTCCAGCTTAGACTCACTGGACGGGTTTGGGAGTATTTCTGTGAACGTTCGTACTACCTCCCTGGTAGAATTTCGACTTGTTCATTCCGGTGCTTCTAGATTAAGTTGTTGAGGTTGATCGTGTATACACGTGGTAGAAGAAGAATGATTCATGCCGCATGGTAATGCAATTTTCTTAATGTATCCTTTTTTCATTTTTTGATGCCTGTAGTCTGAGTTTAAGCATTTATAGTAATGTACTATTGCTTAATCTGAAACAGGCATTTGTTTGGGTTAATTAGAGTTAAATACTCAGACCTGAAGAGGAATTTAATTCTGATTAATCATCGAATTTGGGAAGGTTCTGTTCTTTTCTCTTATCGGCATTATGGCCGTGAATTTGCTTCTATGGTGATGTTAATATTACTTGAATTGTATTTTTATTTTTTTTTTATTTTTACATAATTCTTATTATTACATTTCAAATATATATATATATATATATTACTAACACATATATAGGCATAAATACATAGATGAGTACCCCCCTCTACATGTCGCTCACAAGCCACCACTGATATCATAACTAATTTTATCATTACTCAAATTGCCGAAAAGTTGAAGCCATTTTGAGATTAAGAATTTGTAAAGTTTCTTATAGCAACAGCTGAAATTGTATGCTCAGACAAAGCTAATGCCTTCAAAAGAAGAAATTTGTCTTGAATAACTGTGGAAATTAGGAGAATGGAAGAGACATAAAAAAACAAAATTGCTAAAGTTCAATCTTTACTCATTGGTATTGGATGAAAACATGGATTTAATTGATACAAATAAGTTGACTATTTTCATTAGTAAGATTAATGATGAATTTAAATTTTTTAAAGATTTGTTGACTTTATGTGCTTTTAAATGAACCACAAAAAAAATTAACATTCTAAAAGCTACAGTAATAATTCTTTGCATCATCTATCGGGAAAATTTTTGTACTAAATGTCTCAGTTGTGAAAATACCAAAAAAGGTATCACAGGCATTGTGAATTTCATCTGAGCAATGCGTTTGAATTATCCGACAATTTTAAAACTTTCCATACATGAAATTGGATGCTGATTATGGTGACATTGCCTACTTCTCTCCAACATCAGTTGGTTAAACATTTCAAAAGTGTTCGCCAGAGTTTTTGAGTTGAAGTTCATGACAGCAAAAGGTAAACCAGAATGAGCACCAGAGTTTGACAGTGCTCACTCTAGGCTCTATAAAGAAGACAAAGGCGTTAATAAGTAAGACACCTTTGTCTTCCTTATGGACATTTCTTCTCATTTGAATGAGTAAAATTTGAAGCTTCAGTCATTGGATCAACTGGTACACATCCTGTTGAATAATATCATGGCCTTGAAGATTAAATTAATTCTTAGAGTGCCATGTTTAAGACCACAATTTAACAAATTTCTAAAGAATGTTGAAATTTCAGTCTACAGAATACACTTCTAATTATGTGGCTGCAAGCCATCCCAGTGATTCAGAGGTCTAAGGCAGCATTTTCTCATTCTCTCTTGGCTGTCATATTGTGGGTTCGAATCCCACCTGTGGATGTTGTGATGTCCTTTAAGAACATTGTGTGTTCCACTCCCCTGGCATGCCAGGACATCATATGATGGAAAAATGGTTCATAATGCGGCCGATAAAAATAAGCAAGTGCTTGGCCATTAATATATATATATATATATATATATATATATATATATATATATAGGGTGTCCCAAAAACATTGACCTCGGCTTTCATTCCTTAAATATTGATCTTAGTCATATATAATAAATTACAAAGTTGTGTAAAAAAAGGTACAGAATTTTATGAAATCGATAAAAATTTTCAGAGAATGAAATTTGAAGAAATACAAAATTTAAATTTTTATACGGCCCCCATACAAAGACATTTCCAATGAGTAAAATGTGCCCCATACATTAATAAGGTGATGTACAAAATTTCAGCATTTTATCATAAAAAATCCCAAAGATATATTTAAACAAAGTTGGTGAGGGATTCGGATTAATAACAAATTAAAATGTAAATGTTTACAGCAAGAGTGCAAATGACGCAATGCAGAAATGCATTAGAGGCAAATAATATCTGCCTTTTATCTTTAGATTTATTTACAATTTTTCAAAACTATGCTTCCATGATTTTTCCCCTCTGAGAACCAACCACATGTCGATGCATCAAAAAGTGGGTTAAGTCAGCATTTTTGTCCTTTCATATTTCGGACTTTTTATGATAAAATGCTGAAATTCTGTACATCACCTTATTAGTGTATGGGACACATTTTACTCTTTACTCATTGGAAATGTTTTTGTACGGGGGCCATATAAGAATTTAAATTTTGTATTTCTTAAAATTTAATTATCTTCAAAAAATTTAATCGATTTCATAAAATTCTGTACCTTTTTTTTACACAACTTTGTAATTTATTATATATGTCTAAGATCAATATTTAAGGAATAAAAGCCGAGGTCAATGTTTTTGGGACACCCCGTATATACAGGGTGTATATAAACTGTTTTGACAAAATAAGAGGGGTGATAGTACCCATCAAGACAAACAATATTTACTATGGAACCTAGGGTGGCATTCCACTCTGAGTGTCAGAAACGAGTAATTTTGAAACACGTCCAAAAAGCACAAGTCGCCACTTCGGACGACAAAGCTGTCGTGCTGGAGAAGTATCACATCTCCAGAACATCACCATCACTTCTAGTCATCAGACATTTCTTGAATGCCACATATCCCGGACGGTGGATTGGACGTAGTGGACCTGTGGCTTGACCTTCACGCTCACCGGACCTCAACCCACTGGACTTCTCCTGGCAACACATAAAATCATTGGTGTACGAGACGCCTGTGGACTCCGTAGAAAATTTCGTTGTGAGAATCTTTGTTGCAGCAGACAGGATAAACACGACACCAGGTGTCTTCGAAAGGTGTGCCAGTCGTTCATTCGCCATTGTGAATTGTGCAATGGCACCCTTGGCCGTCACTTCGAGAACTTTGAGTCTTTTCTGGTGTAAATAAATAGGATTGTGCAACTTATGATTACCTTAATTCTCCTTATTTTCACTGTTGAAAGTTCAACTTTACGCTTTTCTGACACTAAGAGTGGAATGCGATCCTAGGTTCCATAGTACATATTGTTAATCTTGATAGGCACTATCATGCCTCTTATTTTGTCAAAACAGTTTATATACACCCTGTATATGTGTGCGTATGTGGCTACAATATATATCAGCTCTAGACAGAGTTCCAAGAAAGATTAAAAGACTTCTGCACTCAATAAGAGTCACTGAATGCAGTAATTAATTCCTCTTTGAATATGATAGAAACTCCCGATAACTTTTAAATAGAAATAATTGACCTTCAATGTAGCATAGAACTTTAAATCAAAGTTCAGAGAAAACTCTCAAAGGAAATATTTTCAAGTCATAAAATTAAAAAAATCCCATTATAGTACAATGCATGGAACACAGCAACTCGTTTTAAGTACTTTTATCCGATAGTCTTTCCCTCATGTGTTGCTTTGGAATTAAAGTCTGAAAGCAGTATATTATACTTATGTATTTTGTGGCCCGTAACATGTACCAAATTAATAAATTGGTCCCAGATTTTAAAATGTTGAGTACCCCTGGTCTACATGTGTAATGCCTACATATCCAAATTGAAGTATTTAGAATTTTTTAATGAAGTATTTGTCATATTCTCAAATTTAGAGTTTTGTATTTTTAAGCCCTAGTCCAACATTTATGACCTCTGATTTTGATACCAGACAGCTGTTGTGAATAGACAGCATAAAGAATAAATCAATCTGAAAGTCACTTACATTTCTTACAGACAACACAAAAAGCCCAGTAGCATCAATAATACTAAAATTATATTTTGGAGGGGGGAGTAACCAAATACATTGTTTCCCATTTCTTCAAATATAATTTCTCCAAACATCAATGGGTTCTATTGCATTCCTAGGTTGACACCCCAAACCTGCCCTTGGCGGCCATTATTATTATAAATATTTCTTAACTCTTTTATATTATAAGAAAAAGAAAAGGTATATGACAGTATTTCTAATAGCAACTTTTCTTGCAAGCTTTAAGAAATAACTTTGAATTTGAAAAATTATAAAAAAAATTAATTTTAGAGAAATTAAAATTTAGCAATTGAAAATAGCATTTGGAAAATAAAAATTGCATTTGATAATGGAATTAGAATATTTTTTTTTAAATCCTGAGAAACCTGCGCTATAATAACTTATAACCAGTTATTCAGAACCCGAATTTTGCTCTATTTGCCTATAAAGGGTTATTTTAATGGTCCATGCATATTTCTATAAATGTGCCCAAATCTGCCTATTTTCATATTTTTTTCAGTTAGTCGTTAAGGGAGACACTACAGCCTGTCTTTCTTCCTATTTGGTATTTGCCCATTTTTCTCGGATACTAAAAGAGATATTTTTGTCCCCCCCCCCCCCCCCTTCAATAACTTTGGGTTTTGACACACATTTATAGGGCGCTTACCACTTTGCTGCTAATGCCTCGGGTGAATCGGGCAGCCTGGGCTTTCCACACACTTATACTGACATTTTAAGAAACTTAGATTTTGGAATTTCAACAAGATATCTTCATTAGAAGCTACAAAAATGGGGCATAATATAGGAAATTATTCATTTCAGAATAATATAGGAAATTATTCATTTCAAAATTATATAGGAAATTATTCATTTTCAGAAGATAGAAGTAAGAGAAAAGCGGATGGTTCACATGTCATTCATGTTCAAAACATTAATTAGAAATACTTCTAGCCCCCCCCCCCCCCCCCATTCAAACTGAATAAAATTAACATCATTGTAAGCAGTAAAATTTGAAGAATATTTAAGACAGAAAACTCCAAAACATGAATTATTTAACTTTTTACATCAGTACTCAATTAAAATGTTTCTTTTCTTAACATTCCAATAGCCCACACTTTTACTTCAACCACATTTTCTCGGTGCAATAGTTCAATCGCTGGAGATTTTCAGTAACCCACCAATGACCTTGAGAAATTAAATATCAACAATCTCCCCTATGAAGATCTCTGATCATATGCAGCAAAGACAAACAAACTATTAAAACATTCTTCTGGATAGAAACTGTAGAAACTAGATAGAAACTAGAAACTTAGAAATGGTCTTAATTTCACAATGCCACTTTAATGAATAAATTGTTCATATAAAATTATTTTAAGTAGTTTGTCTGAAATACTTCTATGCATCTTTAACATCAGTTAAAAAGATTTTCTACTTCAAACTTGCAACTGTTCTTCGTTTTCTGTAAGAATAAATTCAGCATTTTGAATAAAGATTTCTTCTATAATTATTTCCTCTACTCTTTTATTTACATATTTTTGACATGTTCATCTATGAATGTGTGTTTAACAGTTACAGTAAAGATATTTTCAACAGAACAAGCATTCTTTTCAACTCCCATTAAATGATGAACAAAGGTTTTTACATTATCGATTTTAGGTTCTTGTTGCCTTCTTTCACTTTTTTGTACCAATTCAGATTTTTTTTTAGCCTATTTTAAGATTTTTTTGTGTCTTTAAATTCCCTCTCTACTATCTCAACTAATAACTCTCGCTATCTAAAAGTTTTCTGTATGGGTTCCATTATTTACAACTAAATTATTTATTATCCAGTGGATATTTTACTCTTTATCACAGACAAAAAAATATTTCAGATAAGAAGCACTTTTAGACATTTCCAAATCCTTTACAGGAAAAATGTATATTAAACTAGAAATATATAAACTTACACAGATATAAAAGGTTTCGGAGGTGGAAACTCTGCTATATTGTTGATTCCAACACCACCAGTAGCACTCGGTGCAACACTCAGTTCTTTTAACTCTCCATCCAAAGAAAGATAATTCTTGATATGGTCAAGTGTAATTTGGTTACTAGTTGTCATTTTATCTGATCTACCAGGATTAAAAAAAGATGAGAAAATTATAAATTAAAAAGTATTAGAATTGAAGGTCATATATATATATAATAAAGATATAATATATGCATATAAATTAAAATAAATAAATAAATACATATATATATATAACATATACAGAGTGAACTCTCGTTAAGATGGATATTCAAGAACCAACATTCATTGTCTGTAATAGCAAGAGTCTATTATAACAAGCGTTCATACATCTAAAGTACTAATTTTGTAAAATATCAATGGAAGTATGTTTTCCTAAACATTATGTAACTTATGCTACAATAAAAAATATAAATAAGAAAAAAATAACGAAAAATAGAAAAAATCAATTAGAAAAGAAAAATAAAGACAATTTTAATTAAATATTATTTATACATACTATTTGAAGAATGAAGTAATCTCCATATGTTTCTTTTGAGAAACCGATCTTCTCTCTATGTCATTCTCAATCTCAGCAAATTGTTCAAAGGAATTATCTGGTACATTTTCTATTGATTTATAAAATTTCCTAACTTTTGCTAACATATCACGGACTTCTCGCACATTCAGTGGAGGGATTGCCTTCTTTTCTTCAGTATCGCTTAATGTTCCAGGCATTTCCAATATTATGTCATTGACCTCCTTTGTTGAGTCCTGGTCTGTCAATTTATCAACAATTATGACATCATCAAAACTTGCAAAACTGCTGGCGTCTATTTCTGCCGGAACCTCACATCCAGCAGATATTACTTCTTGAAGCAATGCCTGAAGTGAATTTAGATAGTAACCAATCTCGTACGATGATGTCTCACCTCCTTTGTCGAATCCTGCATGCCTAAAGCAATTAGAAAATGTAATCGTTGAAACTAGAGCCCAGGATCATCATACCCACTTCATGGATTAAAGCACATTGATGTCTGAGCTTTTTGATCTTTCAATTGAATTGATTAAATGTCCCAGAAGCATTCGACAATAATGCACTTTTAACGACTTTATGATCCCTTGATCCATTGGTTGTACAGTTGGTAGAAAAGAATAACAGTTTCATCGATTTCAGTCAAGGTATTTCTGTGGGATGGGCCCGGCAGTCATCCACAAATATCAGCACTTGTCTTTTTTCTTTGAAGAAATATCTATCTGACGCCCTGATATACTTTTGAAAGAACTGTATTATCATCCATGCTTTAGAGTTGGCTTCATATTTTGTGGGAAGACTTTTAACTCCTTTAACCCTTTAAGCAGTTTGCCCGTACAGTGTACGTGCTACCCGAAATTGGCCTCATCTGGTTTGCCCGTACGGCGTACGGGCATCGATATTTTCTCCTTTCCTTTTCTGGTTTGCCCGCATTTTTCATTATTGAAAGAGACTATTTAGTATTATTATTTTTCAACAGATGGCGTGGCTTGTCCATGTAAATGAAATGCTTTTCATCCGGGTTTTTCTATGTTGCGGGAAAGCGGGAACTTTTCTTTGAAATTTTTGTTCTACTGTATGCCGTGCTTGTGAATTTTATGGAAATTATGGATGGAATAGACGACGAAAATACTTTCTTGTTAGATGATGAACTACATTCTGATACAGATACAGATATTTCTTCTAATTATTTGGATTATTCCTCAGATGACTCGTGCAGTGAGCTCAGCTCTTATGAAGATTTGAGTTCTGCAAGAATTTTTACCGAGGTTGATGTGAAAAATCCACCTGTTCCGTGTCCTCGATTTAAATTTTCTGGTATTCCCTCTGTGCACGTACAATATGACGACACTTCTGATGTTCTACAATTTTATGAAACATTCATTGATTTTTCACTCATGAGTAAAATTGTGGAAGAGACAAATAAATATGCTAAACAGTGCATCCAATCCAGTGTTGCAAGACAATTCTCAAAGAGTAAATTTTGGGTAGAAACTACTGTGGAAGAGTTGCATGTATTTTTCGCTCTCAATATACTTCAAGGAATTGTAAAGAAACCTGGAATTGATCATTATTGGAGCAAAAGATATTCAACTAATACACCTTTTTTCTCTAAAATAATGTCTCATCGCCGATTCTGCCTTTTGCAACGCTACTTGCATTTTTCTGATAATGCAGCATTTGACCCACAAAATCACGAATGCCCAAAATTAGTAAAAGTTTGGCCAGTTCTGAAACATCTCAATGAGAAATTTAGTGAAACGGTGACACCAGAGTGAGATGTAACAATAGATGAGAGCCTTATGCTCTTCAAAGGACGATTAGGATGGAAACAATTTATTCCACTCAAAAGAGCTAGATTTGGAGTAAAATGTTTTATGTTGTGTGAATCTATTTCTGGTTATATCTGGTCAATAATAATATATACAGGTAAAGACACTATTCTGAAACCTGAGTATTTTAAACTCTGCTTTTCATCACAAATTGTCCTGACAATGATGGAGCCTTTGCTTCATAAAGGATACTGTCTTACAATAGACAATTATTATTCTTCGCCGGAATTAGCAGACAAACTTGTTTCATGTCGAACGGACACATACGGCACACTAAACATCAAGAGAACAGAAGTCCCAAAGGAAATGCAGAAAAAAAAATTGAAAAAAGGAGAGATTATAGCTTTTCAGAGAGGAAAAGTTACTGTGATGAAGTGGATGGATAAGAAAAAAGTTTCATTACTTTCCACAATTCACAATACTGAAATGGAACAAATTCAAGTCCGCTCTGAAATGAAAGAAAAACCGAAAATTGTCATGGACTATAATAATACTATGGGAGGAGTAGACCGCATGGACTAAAATTTGAAAAGTTTTGAAATTATAAAGAAAAGGGGTAAAAAATGTTACAGAAAGATTTTTTTCCATATTTTCGACATTGCTGTATGGAACTCATATGTAGTCTACCGTAAAAACGGAGGAAAAAAAACGCAACTAGAATTTAGACTTGATCTCATTGACCGTGTAATTGAAAAATATCATTCGGGACTAAATTTCCACCGTGGACGACCAGGTTCGGAGCCTAATCCTCTGAGATTGACAGAGAGACACTTTTTGGAAATAATTGCTCCCACAGATAAAAAACTGAGACCTGCAAGACAATGCGCAGTGTGCTGCTCGAAAAGAAATGAGAATGGAAAGAGAATCCGAAAAGAAACACGTTATTTCTGCCCTGATTGTGATGTAGGACTTTGTATTACACCATGCTTCAAATTGTACCATACACAAAAAGACTTCTGAACTGTTTGGAAAATTGTAAACTTCAAAATTCACAGTAAGTATGAGAGAAATTTTTGCAGAACTTGTAAACCATTCTTTACTGCATGCAGAATGTACTTGAAAAAAGCAAACATTTAGGGGGTGTTGTGTCCAAAATTGTAAAATAAAAAATGTTGTAAAAGCATTAAAAGTGAAAAAAAATAAAAAAAAATCTTAATATTCTTATTCTATTAAGTATGGTACTTAATTATATGCAATAAAAAAATATGCCTTTTTTGGAAGCATTTCTGGTAAAATAATTGACCGCTTAAAGGGTTAAAGCATTGTGGCTTTACTGATTTTCTGATGACAAGAAGTAGTAATTTCTAAACCATTCATGTTAGATTGGTTCATGTTCACATTACCTACAAGAACAGTAATTTGGAATGTTTGTCGACAGTGCACTTTTCTCCTTGAAAGTGTATACTTCGAGATGGCTGAGCCTTATAAAAAAAAGTCCAGTTTTATCAATGCTGAAAATGTTTCTGGAATCGTAGTCCTTGATAAGGCATAGCAAAACTTATTTCCATTTTTTTACGACTTTAACTTGAATATCACCGGCTTCACCGTTCACTGTTCTAAGAACTAGACCATGCTGATTCTTAAACTGCGTCAACCATCCCTCGCTTGCAGCGAAGGATTCAATGTCCATTATCTTGGCCTTTCTGATGCCTTTACTTTTTTCTGATTCCTTTACTTTTAAAAAACGGCCATTAGTTGTGACATTTGCAGAGCGCAATTGTTTTAACCACTGAAGCAATGAAGTTTCCAGTTCAGGGTAGCCAGATCCTCTCATTTTCTTTCGTAAACCCAAAGAAACTCCAGATTCAAAGATTTTCATAGTTTCTTTCCCATTTCAGCCATATTGAGCTCACGATACTATGTTTAAATCCAAGTTCTTTAACCAGATCAGTTTATTTAGATCCACTTTCAATTCCTTTGATAATTTTCACCTTCTTCAAAGTTAATGGAATTTTCTTATTTGAAACTATAGCCATTGTATAAAAAAAATGTGTTTTCCTGTGTGTGTAAGGTTGTCAATGACCATCTATAACAGATAAGATCTCATGGTTTCTTTCACCAATACAGATCACAGGGTTGTTTCCTTACATGTTCTCATCATCCCCTACTCTAGTGTCCTGCCTAATTTTTCTGTGAGTTGATTTAATTGGTCACAACTCTTGATTTACCCCATTTCGGCCATGTATTGATTGATAATGCTAAACAGGCCATCAATCAATACCACCCCAAGATGTAATGGCAATGACTAGAACTTCCACTTGCGAAAAATTTACAATCAGAAGATAAACACAAACAAAAGAAAAAAAGACGAACCCAGATTAACACCCTTTTTTCCGTAACAAAAAATGTCAGCTGAGTTGAAAATATTTTTTCCAAAACATATCCTTTAAAAAAGCATATGCTTTCAGAAATAAATTTTGTCAATCTTAACGAATGAACGATAGGTAATAAGCGATGTTTTATAAAATATAATGTCCATATATTTTAACCAGGAAATTCATATTTGTACATAATAACGAGAAGTCCATCTTAACAGATGCCGTATTAATGAGAATTCACTGTATGTATGTGTGTGTATATATATATATATATATATATATATATATATATATATATATATATATATATATATATATATCAGGGTTGCAAAAAAGCCGGCTAAAATTAATAAAAGCCACGCCGGTGGCTTTTATTGGTTTTAACAGGCTTTTTTGGGCCAAAATTGGCTTTTTTTTTTAAAGAAGTGTGAAGGATTTTAATTTTAAATTATATATTTTTAAGTGTTCTTTAACTAATTTTAAAGGTAATTTAATAAATAACTTTATTTCTCAATAATGAAAACATTATTGGAATACTTGCTAGTGCAAAAGAGCCAGCTAAATTTTAAAAAGGCATAGCAACTGCTTTACTTGGTTTACATTGGCCGTGAGCACATTTTTTTTTAAAATGTCATTGCTTTAAATCAGTGTTCTTCAACCTGTGTTCCGCAGAACCCTAGGGTTCCACGAGTCGATACTACAATTCGAATGTTAATCTGCATTCACAACTATAGAGGGCGCTATGCCGCGCCGGTCTCTGGGACTCGTGCGTCGATCGGAGTTTCATATTGGAACTATCCATTCCCTCAGTCGCTTGTATTGGACGAGGACGACGCACATTGCACTTTTAAATAGTTTTCAAATACCTAGTGTAGTGGATTTATTGATGTTTAACTCTTACAAAGGCAAGCGGTAGTAAGTTAATTATTTTATAATAAATTGTGTTTTGTTTGAACTTAACCTAAAATTCTTTAGAAATATAATGCAGAATTGGCTTAAAACTGCGAAATTGGAATCAAAATCCACAGAACAAGCTTCTTGCTCTCTTGAAAATTCCACTAGTCTTCCGCCAACATTGGATCCGGCGGATAATATTGAAGAAGAAAATAAATCTGGATCAACAAGCCAAAAGAAACGAAAGTATGGTAAAGATTATTTGAATTTTGGATTTACTTGAATTGGTGATAAAAATGAGCCAAATGGATTTTGTGTAGTATGTGAGCAAGTAGTGAACAACAGCAGTTTAAATCCTGCAAAGTTAAAGCGTCATTTGGAAACTAAACATCCAACTTTAAAAGGAAAAAGCGAATATTTTAAAAGAAAATGTATTGAACTAAAGCAGAAAAAGAATGCTTTTGAAAGGTATGTTTGTGATGATAATAAAAATGTACTAAAAGCATCTTATTTAGTTAGTTTGCGCGTAGCTAAACAAGGCGAAGTTCATACGATTGCGGAAAAATTAATTAAGACTTGGACAAAAGATTTAATCACATGCATGTTCGGTGAAAAATTTGCAAGCAAAATTGACCATGTCCCATTGTCTGATACGACGATTTCACGAAGAATTAAAGATATGTCAGATTACTGCGAAGCGGAACTAGTAAATCGTTTGAAAAATGCTAAAGATGGATTTACTTTGCAAATGGACGAATCTACAGAAGTGGCTGGATTAGCAATTTTGTTAGTTTTCATGAGATACATACATGAATCCGATTTTAAAGAAGATATGCTTTTTTGCAAAGCTCTGCCAACTCGAACAACAGGTGAAGAAATATTTAATTTACTTAATGCTTACTTTGAAAAACATTCAATTTCTTGGAATTTATGCCATCATATATGCACTGATGGAGCCAAGGCTATGGTTGGTGTTATAAAGGGCATAATAGCACGAATAAAGAAAGTAGTTCCAGACATCAACGCTAGCCGTTGCTGTCTTCATCGTCATGCTCTTGCTGTTAAACGGATACCAAAAGCATTGCATGAAGTTCTCAATGAGGCCGTTAAGATGGTTAATTTCATCAAATCTAGACCCCTAAATGCCAGGGTATTTGCCCTATTGTGCGAAGATCTGGGAAGCTTACATAAAAATCTCCTTCTTCATACTGAAGTAAGATGGTTATCAAAGGGAAAGGTTCAAACCAGACTCTGGGAATTGCATGATTAAATTCGAATATTTTTATCTGAAAGTGAATTTGCTGGAAAGCTTAATGACACTAGTTGGCTTCAAAATCTGGCCTACCTTGCAGATATATTTTCGTACCTGAACGAAGTTAATCTTTCACTTCAAGGACCAAATAGTACAATTTTTAAGGTCAATAGCAAAGTAAACTCGATAAAATCGAAACTCAAGCTTTGGGAGGAATGTATCACCAAAAATAATACAGAATGTTTTGCTAATTTAAATGATTTCTTAGAAACCAATAATGTCGCATTCGAGCAGAATTTAAAAAATAATATTTTGGAACATTTAACTGGATTGCAAAAGACATTTTTGGAATATTTTCCCCCTACTTGCAATAATTTAAGTTGGGTCGAAAATCCTTTTAATGAATGTAGTGATGTAGATACCTTGCGAATTAAAGAAAAAGAGCAACTTATAGATATATGTACCAACACCACATTAAAATCTACATTTGGACAGGACGGCACTAGCCCATTTTGGATAAAATTAATAGAAGAATATCCAGAAATTTCCAAACGCACAGTAAAAGAATTGATGCCTTTCGTAACAACTTACCTCTGTGAGACATTCTTTTCCACAAACGTCGCTACAAAAACAAAGTATAGAAATCGACTTAATGCCGAAAACGATATGTGTCTCCAATTATCACCGATCTATCTGGATATTGATAAATTGTGCAGTAATAAACAAGCACAACAGTCATTAATTTTTTTTAAATACTTTTTTAATTTTTGTTTTGTTTTTCTTTGTTTTCAATTTCATATGACATATGTATGTATAATACAAATACTTTATATGGAATATTTATCTTCTTGTTTGAATTAATGCAAATTTATATCTTAAAGTTTTTATAACAAAGGTAGGGACGCACCTTGTTCATAACATGTAATACGTAATATGCCACATCCCTTCTAAAATCAAATCTGGGTGTGCAACTGAACGAAGGATTCCATAAAAAAAATATCTCAAAAAAGGGTTCTGCAGGATGACAAAGGTTGAAGAACACTGCTTTAAATAATGAAATATTTTATTTTAGGACAATAGTTGCTTAGTGATATATCTTATTAGTTAACTAATTTTAAGGATTCTATTGATATGTAAGAGTCTTATTTTCACTTATAAATATTTAAAATCATGCATAAAGTCATTTAATAAAAAACACTATTTACCACTATTGAAAACAGTATTGGGAATAACATATGCATGAACTCTTTTGAATAGCATCGAGCTTTTCAAAAATTTATTTTAACCAAGTCTTAATTTGAGAACAATTTTTAACCTTTTTTGATTGCTCTCTCTTGTTAGCAGTGTGTAAAAAAAATGTTTTTCATTTTTGAAGTAAAATTGATTTTTTTCCTTTTTGATGTGTGGTGATTTGTCTGTTTAATTAATTATAGTCTTTAAAATGTGTAGTATATGTAATGTAGAGCTATACATTATGTAACAGAGGCTTTCAAAACACCATCTTGGTGTCTAATTTAATGCATTCTCCTCAATGTATATATATTTTTCCTTTTAAACATATTACCTTCATAGTATTTTTCTAGTGGTCGTAAAATCTTGTGTACTTGGTAATATTTAATAGAAGTTTATAAACATTTAGGAGTGCATCAAAGATAAAGTAGTTGAAGACCCAGACCGACCGGCTCGTCAACAAGGACATGAGCAACCGATTAGTCGGCCGGAAAGATAAAGTAGTGTAAATGTAATGTCAATTGGCTGTAAACCACCTTTTCTTAATACAAGCCGGCTTTTTTTAAGCGGTTAAAACCAAAAAAAGCCGGTAGGCTTTTTTTGGCCTGGCTAAAATCCGGTAACTCTGATATATATACACACACACATATATACATATATATATATTTCAATTTGCATCTTATCTTTACAATTTATTTTTTATTGTCATTTCAATATTTTGAACCTGCAGCTTTTGACAATCCATTGATGCTCGTGTTTAGCTTGTATGTATGACTCTTGAATGTTAATTTATTCACATGTATTATTAATTATATTACCTTATAGTTTAAAATTAAGATCAATTTGAATTCTATAGTATCTTTGGTTTCCTTTTGCTAGACATCTTATTTCAAATCCTCTTTTACATTATTAAACTCCTTAATGTTATTGAACCTGGGTATGCCATTATTCCTGTCTTAAATTAGACTTATTATATTTTTATTATATATATGTACTATACTGTCATTGGATTTTCATTTTATATTTTATTATATATATATATATATATATATATAGTGTGTGTGTATGTATGTAATATATATATAAAAAATTGATAATAATCAAAAACAATGCATAAACTACAGCAAGTAAAAAAAAAACATCTCTAGCATATCCATTTATCCATTACAAATAAGTGACTATAGACCAAGATTAAGGATAAAAATAGTAGATAACTTATCGCTATAATGGTATAAGGGGAATAATTGTATACAAAAATCATTATTAAATAGATAAATATATGAAACAGCAAACATGGCAAACATGAGAAAAGGCAATAACAATTATCTTAAGGTAAAAGATCAAGACATGGAGAACAATCAGTTGAAACTATGTAAAAAATGGTTAATTCGGAATTACACACTCTTCAGAACAGCCATATAATCTGAAAGTATAGCCAGTTTCTGACAATGGCAATAGTATGTGACTATAGACCCCATTGGAACTGTTTACTGGCTAATGGAAAGAAAAATAATAATATCCATAATTAAAAAACAGAAATAAAAATTTACATGTGCTGTGGCTATGTATGTTTGCCAACTGAACGCATAGCCACATTACACAAAATTAGCGGTCAAAGTGAATGGAAATCGGAATGATATAAGGTTCTGCTAGGAAAATATCCTGGGAAGCTACATGCTAATGACCACACACTCGATGTGAGGTAGAAGTTCGACGAAAGGACCCCACAGCAACGAAAAACCTCCCAGACTTTGCACGGAGGTTGTATCGTGAATGTGTCATCGTGAGGGCTTAGCGCCCAAAGAACAGCAGTTTGCGGAAATAAATATGTCAGTATCGGGGCATGAGAAACATTAAAGTGCCACTGGTGGGGCTAAGTGCTCAAAATTCATAGTTTCCGAGAAGACACCATAGCAAGGGGCCAATGAACTTGATGGAGCATATATACTCCGGACTTTATAGTTCGGGATGATTCTCTCAGCGAACAGCTACGACAAATGGTCGTGATTTTTTATGCTCCGAGGGTTTTTCATCATGACCGTTCTCGTCTCCGCAACATGTGTTAAAATTTTGAGCTAATGAAATTTTGCTCAGTGTCCATTGTCAGGGTGTGTCATCTTGGGTTATTCTTCCGTAATGTTTAATCTGTAAAATTGTTTATCTGCTTAATTCGAATAAATTATTGTTATGTTTAAAACAAGTCTGGCATGTCAAGTCCAAGTACAACTCCTGATTGGTTACGCTGATTTTCACGGATCACAACTCGCGTTCGAATCCGCTTAGGCAATGTTACTTTGTTCTAATAACGCACTGGTCTGATTTTCGGTCACCCCATCCAAAATATTGGGGAGAGACCGACGGACAGAGTGAGCAGTCTTGTTGAAATAAACGGATTCAACGACGAAATGACATTGGAACATCTACATTGGTGGCAGTACAGTGAGATCAAGCAAACGAACTACGGAAAGTGGAACGGCACGGAGAAGGAATCAACCCCTACGAAACCCCGACAGAAAGGCCCATTGTCAGTACAGAAAGCAGATCTGATCCTGGACCCCACAGAAAGAGAAAAGGTTAATGGCCCTTTAACCCTACTAGTCAGTGTTCTATTTGCTAATCGTGTGAGAGATCCAGTCCGGTTTCTATGTGAATCGCGAAACTCAGGATGAAATTTTAGAAGCAATTTTAAGAGTTTTATTTTTTTTTTTTATTTTATTAATTTATTTCGAAAGTAAATTCATTGTATTTATCTTTTTTTTTTTGACTTAGTTATCTAAATTTAATTTCTTTCAATATGATGTTTTTACTGAGAGCAAGGATAGATTTGTGTAAACTCGCTTCCGAGTTAAATTTGGCTGTGCCGGAGAATGCTAAGATGATAGAGATTAAAAGCATCATCTCAGCAAGTGAAAATTATGAAGAGGGGGAGGTCAGAGAACTGCTGAACAGTATTACGGCGGAAAGAGTGGAAGTAGAGCAACAAGAACTCGCAGCTCAGGAGAGGGAGCTCGCAGCTAAAGTTCAGGAGAGGGAACTCGCAACTCAAGCTCAGGAGAGAGAGAGGAATTGGGAGAGAGACTAACCTTAGAACAGGAAAGGCTAAGGGCTGAAATGGAAGTGAAACTAGAGCGTCTCCGCTTGCAGCATACACCGCAGAATTGTGGTTCGAGTCCTGAGGGGGCACGTATATGAAAATTTCGCCCAGATGAAAATCTCTGGACAAAATGGTAAGGAACGGTGAAAATACCATCCAAAGCAGAGGGATGGGCGTACTTTTTTAAAAGTTTACAGCAGTCATTCGAGAGCGAGGAGATCCTGGAGGATGCCCAAGGATCAATTCTGCTAAATTTACTGGGAGACAGAGCTGCGAACTTTGTAACAAATCTAGAGACGGAGGAGTTTAGGGATTTTTAGGAAATCAAGAAATTGGTTCTAGCTCATTTCAACCGACTCTGCAGGCATGCTTACATGATTTTTGGAGAACCAGGCGGAACCCAGACGAGAACTTTGTTCAGCTAGCCTCGAGACCGAGTGCTATGTGGGGACATTATTGTGAAGTCCGAAACACTGAAGATGCGGAAGCGATCAATCTGTTAGAAAAACTTCGGTTGTAAACAAGCACGTACGTGAATCGGTTGATGTATGGTCTAAATCCAAAAGATACTTCGTTCTAATTGGCTAATAGCTTTCGGATCGCTTGTTTAGAAGTTTTACCCCCCATGGTCTGTGGTTCAGCAAATTGAGACGTCAACTTCCGGTTTATGCTAATTTCTACTTCAACCGATTAGAGATTAGCATACTCCGGAAGGAAAACATTAACTACAACTTCAATGATACTGGGCTATTTAAGCTAGAGCTTGTATCAGTTGATTATCTTGATGTATATCTCAATCTATCTTTGTCTTCATGATATGTATTCATGATCACGTATGATCGTTATCTTCATGCATGCCGGTTATGGCGATGTTCTTGGCCAATGCTGTTAGGTCTAACTGAAATCTTATGATTAAATTGATAAGACTTAGTTTGACTAAACTTTACGATGTTACCATTTTCCGAAGTTACGGAAATGGATATATTTTTGTTCGTTATGATGTTTAAAGTTCACAGAAATAAAGTGAGTTTTTGTTTACGCTGGCTACTTTCATTTTCTCCAATGTGACGCTCTGCTATTCAACTGGTTTTTTTTTTTATATTTCACCAATGCTAAAAGAATAAAATTCCAACAAACGGGAATTGATTGCGTCTGACCGTATTTTCAAAATGCTAGATGCGGAGACAGCAGCGCATGTCAGAATACGACAAGGAAACGGGTGGTTCAAGCCCCAAAAATTGGCAAGAGAGTGCGATATGTTTTTCGCAGCCAAGGGAAGTCGTATGGACCGCAAAAGCGTAAGGAATTTTGGGATTTCCGCAAAAAGGAAATGGAACAGGGAGCTATGCCGAAGAAGGGCAAATACCGACACGAGAGGGAACACACCTCTGTGGGAGGGTCGAGAAAGCAAAAACAGAGATCCCATTGCTATGGTTGTGGGTCAGCGTCACACTTCTGCCCACTGTACGGTCCTAAGGGGACAGGGGTTCATAGGAACCCAGATAAATGGACCAAAAGGGGCAACAGTGCTCCAGAGTGATGGCGAGCATTGCGATTTGCGGAAGCCATGAGTAGGGAATCAGGAGGGGAAGATGATCCTGGGGAAAAGTGGGAGAAAAATAAGCCTGGAATAAGGAAAGAAGAGGTGAGGATGCCGCGTGACAGATGAGTAGTGGACGTGTTACAGTCCATAAATTCAGAAAGGCCGATCCAGGAAAGCCTGTATGAACGGGAAAAGGTCCCCATTAGTGTGGTCGGGACAGTAGTCATGGCTCTGGTAGACTCGGGAAGCGAAGTTCCTGTGATCAGGAAGGACTTGGTCAAGGAAAGACAAGGGGAGAACGCAGCCAATATTTATGTAAGACAGTTTTGAGCCCCCTGTCAAGTCTCTTTTAAAGAATATTCCCATGGGCATGCCTACTGGGAGCAGCAGTATCGGGCCACACCAGGCAATTCTTTGTGCAATAGCCAATGATATTGTTGGAAACTCAGTTCTGTTTTTATTGCGATTCTCGTTTCATCCGAATGTGATTTCATTTTTAGAATGGTTTTTCCGTTCCTGTGAACGACTAGTGATGGGAACAGAATGGGTTTATCATGCAAATCACCATCTCGCCATGTGTGCATCCTGTTTTGCATATAGTGAGGGCGCTGCCGTCAACAGTTGTGTTCCGGAGCGTACCCATCACTGAGTATATATGGTAGACACATTATCGGTACTGTGGATTTACTGTAGATCTCTGTAGATTACAGTAATTACTGTAGATTACTGTGGATCACAGTAATGTAGATCAGAGAGATCGATTATCAGCTGTGATAGCTGTTGAATCGGAGATACTCGGTTTCGAGTATGTTTTCATGTAATGACAGTGTTAGTTGTCGACCACGTTGTGAAATGAACGTACGAGTCTTTTTCGACTCTCTAGTTCGGAAAAAGTGGTAAACTTTACAAGTGATGGCTCTCTCTGTTTTAAAGATATGCCATGTTATTTATTCCGAGGCGTAGACTCAGTGTAACGTGAAAATAAATTCGCCATAACGTGTGACCAAGAGTCGGTGGCTTTGAAAGTACACAACATTTTTGGTAAGATGATTTCTTTACTTACCTATGTTAAGTCAACGTTATACAGTACTGAGAGTGTATCTAGTCATAAACTTTAAACTGAAAAACTTTTTGCTGTGAGCTTGAGAGCTCATTCCTGTAAATAGTATCTGTCTTTACTACATAGTTACAAAATCTGATGTAACCTTGTTTGAAGTAATAGACTCAAGCCATTAAAGTGATTTTGCTTGAAAAGTTGATTGTTGTTCTGAATGAACACCTATTCAACTCCACCAGTTAAAATCCATTGCTAAACTACCATTCTGTAGTAAAAAATTTTTAAACTCAACAGCATTTTTTAAACTCAACGCTGCATTATATGGACATCATCATACTTGTTTAAAACCACCCACTGGTTTCCAACAGATATGTTGAAAGTCCAGGCTGCCCAGTTCATCCTAAGATATAAAGCAGCAGTTTAAGCGACTGGGAGCTGAAGATATGTCGGAAAAGGTGGTGGTACTACCCAGGGCTGAAAACACTGCTAGAAGGTAACCCCAGCAAGGAATTGGAGGATTCGGATCGTGAAGAAATATTCAGGGAGGAGAGCGGCCATACAGTTCGGGCAGAATTTGTACAAATATAGGACTTAGAGAAGGAATTACGGGGACAGCGTTTTGAGGCAGAGAAGGTTCAGTTAAGAGTCAAGGGGACCCTAGTGAATGCGGTGAGAGATACGGGTAGTGAAATGGCCATCATCAGGGAGGAAATCCTGCAGGGTAAATCTTTAGAAGGTGAGCCGAAAGTTTATGTGAAACGAACTTTTGGGGCTGCTGAAAGGTGCCCAGTTACAAGCGTGGCAATGGCCACAGTCGATGAAACGGGGAAGGAAAAGGTACCACAGAAAATTCTGTGTGTAGTGGTCAAGGCACTTCCCACCAATTTAATATTGCCACCAGGGACGATAAAGGAACTGATAGGAAAGCAGGGGGTTGACGAGGTATCGAATACAGATACTACGGAAAGCGAGCGGATGAAATCAATTGGGGAAAAGCATCGGAACCCAGCAAGGAAAGTCACTTCCAGGGATGCAGCCGGAGAAATTGGGTCATTCGCTTCTGCTTATCTCGTAAAGAGACGATCGCCCCTACACTCCGGTAAGGTGGATGATTTTCATGGGAAAGAGGATGCAATAGGGCATCCAAGAGACGAAAACCCGGACCCCCCCCCCCCCCCCCCCCCAGATTTCGATACTTCGAGAGTGAAGCACGGGAGTGAAGAGTTATGAACACCTAACAAGGGGGGGAGGAGAGCATAGGTCATTGCGAGTGCTGGAGGTTTGAGCAGGGCTGGAGAAAATTCGAAGGGGCTCTGAAGTGATAGCTAGGGACCAATTTGGAGTGGGGTAGATCTAGAATGTGTGTGAAATAGCTCTTTCTTTTCTGAGTAGGCTAGAATAAATGCACAGGCTGAGACAGTGTGAATTTGTTTGTTTACTTTCGTTTTGTTTTGATTTTTTTTGCGGCACGCAGTGTGGTGACATAGGTTAAATTTTGTTTTTATTTTGTGTTTGTTATCATGTGCATCTAAACAACAGGACTGTAGAAGGAGGAAGCACGTACTTTTAGGTTTTGTTTTGTTTGGGGGTGTCCTGAGTTTTATAGTGTTTTAAAAATTTTTGTATAGAGAGTAGATGTGGGGTGAGCTTAGGCAAACTCTCTGTAGATAATTTGAGTAGATAAATGTTTTTGTAGTATGTACCATGGATCTCTCACGCGGAGGTGAGAAGCACTGATTGGGTGAGGGTCACTTACGGACATCCCACGGCAGATATCAGTGCTCGGGTGTGCCTACAGAAGTGTGTATTCACCTACATCACAGATGCGGGACCCATAATGGGACCCAGTCACAATTGTGCTTTCTATACAATGTAATTTTCAATATGAATAAGTTCACAGTGCATGGGAGTTGATGACACTGACTATTTGTCCAGACAAAACTTTGTTTGGGCGAAATTTGCCTATTGAATAGGCAGCAAGTTTCGCTCTTGGGGGGGGGAGGTTCTGCTAGGAAAATATCCTGGGAAGCTACATGCCAATGACCCCACACTCGATGTGAGGTAGAAGTTCGGCGAAAGGACCCCACAACGAAAAATCTCCCAGACTTTGCACGAAAGTTGTATCGTGAATGTGTCATCATAAGGGCTTAGCGCCCAAAGAACGGCAGTTTGTGGAGATAAATATGTCAGTATCAGGGCATGAGAAACATTAAAGTGTCACTGGTGGGGCTTAGTGCTCAAAATTCATAGTTTCCGAGAAGACACCACAGTCAGGGGCTAATGAACTTGATAGAGCATATATACACCGGACTATTGTTCGGGATGATTCTCTCGGCAAGCAGCTATGACAAACGGTCATGATTTTTGATGCTCCAAGGGTTTTTCATCATGACCCCTCTCAACTCCGCAACATGCCTGTTAAAATTTTGAGCTAATGTAATTTTGCTCAGCGTCCATTCTCAGGGTGTTGAGACCCAGACCGTCCGACCTACCAGAAAGGTGTTGTTGTTGAAACCCAGACCGTCCGACCTACCAGGAAGGTGTAAGGTAACTGTTTGGACGGTCGGGAAGTGCTACCCAATTTAGACCGGAACCCAGTGGGGGAGGCATCCACAGGGACCGTACCCTCCTTCCCCTACCACCAACCTCTCGGAAGGACTTTCGGACCCACATGTTTAACGTGATCGTACTCCGCATGAACACGGCGGCAGTTTTGGCAGTGGCTGGAATCGAACCCGGGCCTACCGAGTGTAACTCCAGCGCGCTAACCAATGGGCTACCGCGCCCCTTACCAGAAAGGTGTAAGGTAACTGTATGGACGGCCGGGAAGTGCCTCCCAATTTAGACCGGAACCCAGTGGGGGAGGCATCCACAGGGACCGTACCCTCCTTCCCCTACCACCAACCTCTCGGAAGGACTTACGGACCCACATGTTTAATGTGATCGTACTCCGCATGAACACGGCGGCATTTGTGGCAGCGTGCAAATCTAGCGCGCAAACCACGGGGATACCGCACCCGAGATGGCCAACAGCACGCGGCGTTCCGAGGTGGTCACCCACCAAGTACTAACCGCGCCCGATGCTGCTTCACTTCGGTGATCTAACGAGAACCGGTGTTTTCAGCACGGTACGGCCGTTGGCCCCATTCTCAGGGTGTGTCATCCTGAGTCATTCTTCCGTAATGTTTAATCTGAATTGTTTATCTGTTTAATTCGAATAAATTAAATTATTGTTATGTTTAAAACAAGTCTGCCGTGTCCAGTCAAAGTACGACTCCTGATTGGTTATGCTGATTTTCACGGATCGCAACTCACGTGCGAATCCACTTAGGCAACATTACTTTGTTCTAATAACGCATCGGTCCGATTTTTGGTCACCCCATCCAAAATATTGGGGAGAGAGACTGACGGACAGAGTGAGCAGTCGTGTTGAAATAAACGGTTTCAAGGATGGAATGACATTGGAACATCTACAAACTGAGTGAAAAAAGAAAGGTAAAGTTTTAAAATTAAACCTTGAAATATATATATATATATATATATTCAATTTGCATCTTATCTTTGCAATTTGTTATTGGTTGTCATTTTAATGTTTTGAGCCTCCAGCTTTCGAAAATCCTTTGATGCTCGTGCTTAGTTCGTATGCATCACTCTTGACTGTTAATTCATTCACATGTATTATTAATTATATTACCTTATAGTGTAAAATTAAGATCAATTTGAATTCTATGGTATCATTGGTTTCCTTTTTTTAGATATTTTATTTCAATTCCTCCTTTACATTATTAACCTCCTTAATGTTATTGAACCAGGGTATGCCACTGTGCATGTTTTAAATTAGCCTTAAATAAATATAATAAGTATATATATACTATATATATAAATTGAAAGATTTAATCGAAAATTACGCATAAACTACTGTATGTACAAAAAAACCCTTCACTAGCATATATGTTACAAATGAGTAACTATAGACAAAGACTAAGGATAAAGATAGAAGGTAACATATCACTACAATGGTAAAGGGGGATGAGAAGAATATTAGGATACAAAATTCACAAGTATATAAATATAAATAAAAATAAAACACGGCAAAAATGAGAAAAGGCAAATATATTAGTGTGCAGCTGATTCAGGCTCAAATCTTTCCAGTCACTTATCTGTTCAGTTTGTTACACTACACTTATTGAACCTATTGCAGATTCCGTCCCTACACCTTATGCAATCCTATCTACTGAAGTGTGAAGTACCCATTTTTGATTTATATTAAATATTCAGTATTTTCCACTTGTTGGAAGAGCATTTGGTGTTTATAATAACTTACAGAGTTTCCCCCAGGCACTTTTGGAAGGGCGAAGCACCCTGCCTGCCCTTTTCTTACCAGAACAGCGCCCTCCTTGCCCTTTGTTGGAGAAAAGCACCCTCCCTGCCCTTTTGTTAGCAAATCAGATCCCCTGCTTAGCCTTTTGTTAAGAAAGCAATGTCTGTCCTCAAACAAAAATTAACCAGTTCCTGTATAACCTCAGATAAGTAAGTCCCAGATCCCTTTCTCTGAGTTCATTACCATAAATTTTGATTGTGTCTAGCTTTCTGGAATTTTATTTAGTTATTTAAATCAGGTTTTTTTTTTTTTGTAATCAATATATAACAACAAACAATTAACAAATATTTTCTACTTTTAAATATATCTTATCCCTTAAAATCATCAAACCTCATTGACTAATGAGAAAATACTAAAAATCAAAATTTAATATTCTCCTTTTTAAATTTAATAAACTCTAAATTTATATAAATTCAATAATTGTAATTGCTAATAAACCAAATTGCTCAAGACTATAATTGCATTTGATGTAAAAAATAGCATAATTATTCAATGATAAATTTGTTCTCCAAAAAAGAAACATTTTCATACCTTAGTGGTGGTGGCTCCAGTCCGATGAAGCCAAAATGGTTTTGAATGAATAACATTTTGTAAAATAAAACTTCAGTAAAGTTCAATAAAGCTATTCGATTTTTTTAGATTCATTTATATTGTTTACAGGATTCCAAAGTGCTACAAATGACTCGCTAACTGTTTCTAGCTAGTTAGTACTTTAGTTTTCACAAAGATTTTATCTGGATGCTTAGACCATAAACTTCAGGTTAAAATATAAAATTATTTTACGAACTTGTTTTTCAGTATATAAATTCAACTTATCTGACCTGAAATCAACCTGACCTATAATCTATAAACTTGCCTGGCGGCACATAAATATGTACTTGAATATGTATATTTTCATTTCTTTTGTTCAAACCTAACCAATCATTACACATTTTTAGAATCTCCAAGTTCATTTAATGCCCTAATCTTTTAAACAAAATAAGACTATCTCATACTTATGCACAAATATTTCACCAAGGAGTAAGTAACAGATTCAGCTGAAACAATAGTAACATTTTAAGTAAATTAAAGCTTTCCCACACATTGGAAAAACCCAGTTTAAAATACTAAAATATCGAAATTATAACCACTATACTTCGCAAACAAAGAGCTCATCCAAAATCCAATTATATACACTTATAGGGATTTCAAAGAGCTATATTCTTGCATAATTGTTTACAGGTTTAATTTTTGAGATAACATTACAAACTTGAAAAAGGGAAAATTTTCATTCTTCTTCAACTGGACAAAACAATTACTCAAAAACTATAAGCACATTTTAAAAATATAAATTTAGCAAATAAATTTCCTAATACATATTTTTATTATCCTTATTATTTATATCTGTCTTTTATGGTTTCAAAGATATTTCGATAAGCAAAATGAAAAAAAAAAATCTTGCTCGGACAAATAGTTTTTCAAAAAACAAATTCAAAATATTAAAAAATTGAAATTAATTTTATATTCACCCTATTTCCTACAAAACAAGAAAATATATTTATATTTTTGTCTATTAGACTTGGAGGTATACGCGACAAAAGTGTTTACATTTTTTTGCAATGCTCTAAATTTTCGTCATAAAAATCCCAAGCATAAATATTATTCAAACATAAAAAATATGTGCCCTTTTTTTCTAAGAAGTGCCCTTTTTCTGATAACAGCACCCTGCCCTTTTTCAATCCTGGGAGAAACTCTAACTTACTATTGCCATATTCAGAAACAGGCAATTATTTTGGGTTAATTTAATATGACTGCCTATCCTAAAAGAGTTAATTTCTGCATTAAACTCCAGTTTCAGCCATGTGTTATTTTCACTTATAGCTTAAATGCTATACACTTCCATTCACTTTTACTCATTATTATTTTAAAGTTTTAATGAATATCATCAAATACTTAACATTAAATATCTTTTTACATTATCATTACTATATATTTTACTTATCAAAGTTTTGTCTTGGAGTTTCTAAAACTAACTAGTTTATCATTTCCGAAGTAAAAAATGCATCTTGATTTTTAATTTTTACTTAACCCCTTTTTCTTCATTCTCCTCAAGCATTTCTCATTTTCTTGCTTATTATACTGTTCTATTTTTTTTTTTTTTTCAATAATTCTATAAATTTTTTTTTTGATAAAAATTTGAAATACATGTTTTTATTTTGAAGAATTATTTTACTTCAATCATAATTAACTCACATAATATTTGCTTATGCAAAATATATCTTTAAAATTAACCAAAATTTGAAGATAAACAAGTTTAGTCTGCTTATTGTGTAATAATAAAAGGATAGAAGAGATAGACGGGAAAAGATGCTTATGAACTCTCACTAATGCAGGTCAATACAAAAAAAATTATGCAATTGCAATAGTTATATGAATATTATTTTGTTTAGCAAAACATTTATTCATTTATGCTAGCTTACTATAAAAATAACCTCATAATACTTAAAATGAATCACATTTAAATTATTATAGAATATATGCATATAGTGCCAAAAACAAGAGCCCTGAAGATAAAAAAATTTGTGTTTGCAAAGGAAGTCATGAGCTGCTCCACATTAAATTTCTGTTAAACAAATTTTTCCTTCTTTAAAGTTAGATCTGTTTTTGAATTCATTTTTTATTGGTTCTGGCATGCTTAGAAAGAAATAAAAATGGAGGAAAAGTGATACATTAAAAAGAAAAGATTATATAGTACAATTTAAACGATATCAGGCAAATATTTTTAAAATATACATTATGTTCACAAAATATTTATATATTTCAATTTCATTAAGGTCTTGACCGTAAACATATATATATCATTCGAAAATATCATTCTCCCTAACAAGAAACATAAGGGATAACTAATCCAAATAATTATATTTGGAAAATTTGTTTTAGAGCAAAAATGCTTATTTTAAATTTTTATAACTTTTAACTCCAAAATGAAATTAAATAATTAAAAAAAATTAACACAGAAAAGTAAACTTATGGTAATTTCTTGAGTAGAAAAAGTGGCACATAAATCAACTATCTTGCAGTCTTTTTACTTTTCCATGAAAGATGAAAGAGGGTGTTTTGTTTCTTTCCTAATTTTGATTCTGCTAATGAGATTTGGATTTTAGGACAAAAGAAATTTAAAAATAAGCAAAAATAATATTAATCTCTAATTTTCGCAGTCATGATTTCGGACCTTCTGTTGTCTGCCCGGTTTCCCTTGGCATTTTGGAATTGGAATGGCAAAAATAAAGAGCTTTAAAGGCCCTAAAAAAATCAATTTAAGAATTTCCAATAATCGTCAGAACTTTGTAAAGAAGTTCTTTGTAGTGACATTTTAAGAAAATTTGTTATAAAGAACTCTTTAATAAAAATTAAAGAATGTTTTTATTAAACATACAACATCTAGTCCCAATATACAAACATATCAAGGTAACCATTAAAATCCTGAATGTTATATAAAATATGAATTCCCTTAAAAATATCTGTAAAATGTTTTCTATATGAAAATAAAAATTCATTCTATAAAAACAGTGTATTATGAGATTATATCCGCAAATATATACTATCTCAAAATAATGCCTTGCATAATGCACTCATTTCCAAAAATTAATGTAACTCCATAATAATGTCGATTGGCAGTGAAATGACGTCACGGCGAAATTTCAGAAGCTCTACCCACATCATTGTTAAATTATTTCTAACGATAGAGAATGAGGGTAAAAAAAAGTTTCTACTCTCCAACAAATTGCATTGTTAAACAAAGAAGTATCTTAAAATTAGAAACCAAAACGAGTCATACATACATTCATATATATTATTATTCATGTATACAATTAGGGCCACCGACAGGGAAAAGCAAAAGAATGTATTGCATAGGGGACATGGTCGCATAAACAGTTTATGAAAAAAAGCTAATAGATTGTAAAATAAGTGGGGCAATAGGAGCCACGAGGGTGCGTATTTGCTACATAGGGGCCTGAAAATTTCGTCGGAGGCACTATATAGAAGAAAAGGCCAACTATAAGTGCGTAAGAGTATATATTATTACAAATTAAAAAATATTATTATAATTTAATATCAAATTTTGTTTTGAGGCAGTACAGAGAACTGTCTGCGAGACAAAGAAAACCTAGTCCATTCCTTAAGCATTGGTGATTAAACGGTTAAGAGAACTTGTTTTATTGCTACGTGCAACTTTACTTACAAATGCAATAAATCTTTACAAAAAAATCTGTATAAATGAGCGTTGGAGCATAATTAACCTCGTTTTTCTTGTTTGTAAACTCAATTCTCAAACAGTGAACACGTTCAGTTCACGCAAAAGCCGTTCACGAATTGGAATCACAAAATCTATGTTCAGCCTTAACCGGTCACTTCGATCACTATATTTGCACTTCGATTCATAACCGGTCACTTCGATCAGAATATTTGCACTTCGTGAGCATATTTCATTTTCAACTTCAACCTCGTCCTAAAGAAAATTCTAAGCACTCTGATTAGTTGAAAAATGCCACGTGATTTATTCGCTTTTCTTCTTTCTTTTTTGATTTCTATGGGTAAGAGAATAAAGAATGCTGAAGCTGAACTTGATCAATAAATATGTAGTAAATAAATGTTAAAGCCATTTATTGCTTTCCCTACAATAAAAGATAATATAATCGACAGATCTACACGTCACGTTCCAAGCACTCTAAAACCCCGATAAAACTATTTTTAGTGTAACCTTTGTGTGTGTGTCTGTCTCTGCAATATATATATTTACTCTAGCTGAAAATTGCTTGACCAAATTTCACAAAATTTGGTCTATAAGTCACTTGTAGGATGTCCTGGTACTGATTAGATTTTGGTACGATTCGGAGAAAAGAAACCTGCCTTTTTTTGCTAAAAGGCCCGCAAAAATCGTATGCAAAACTAATTGACCAAATTTCCCAAAATTTGGTAGATACGTCACTTGTGAGGTACCGTGGTACTATATGTGCCCTAAGTGGCAACCATTCTAGGGATTTTTCTGTTCAACAGTAAACAACATAAAATGCATTAACTTACGTTTATCCAGTTTAGTCTGACCGATTCAAATGCAGAGGGAAGAGAGGCATAGGATTGATTACCGGTTATGAAGTCATTAGTCCAATGAATATATTTGTCGGACAGAGGAGGGTCGAAAATCGGGAGGTAGAACGACGTCGCGCCGGATGCGTATTCAGAAACGGTGGTGCGTACAGAACCCAGGATGGCCGCCAGGTGGCGCTGACATCGGCCCTTGGCGAAAGTCCCAATAACGCGCCAATGCTCACTGATGCAGTGCAGTTGAAAAACAATGGGGGTAATCCTTACCAGCAGAATTTACTACGTTTTTTCTTCTGTAAAATAAACCAAACCAAATAGTTCTTTTTGTAGTTAATTTTGCTTCTAAATCTGGTTCATTTTAGTATAAAGTGAGTACGACGAAGTCTTTTTTAATTTTAATCGTTCTTACATTGTTTACAATTATATGTCGTTTGTCTTGGAAATAAAGAAATGTCAGGGATAACTTTTTTAGTGTTTATGAAGAACAAATAACATTACATGAAATGTTACTAATTATTCTAGCAAAATTTTCCCACTATTATCTATATGTACTTTAATTTTTTCTTTTGTAATAACGTTTTCAAAATTTCTTAATAGTTAGACGTAGGATAGGTGCATTGCTAATTTAATATATTTATCATTTTATTTTTACATATTAGTTTTGTACTGAAATGATTACTTTTTAAAATTTGCTCATACTGTAAAGTAATTTACATATATTTGCCAGCTGAGTTTCTTCTTTGTCCAGAGATCATAATTGAATCCTTTGGTATTGTTGGGGGGGGGGGGGAAAGAGCATTATGAAATACTAAAACATTCTAAATATTTCTGGACCATACCTAAACATGTAAAGTATCTAAAATCTGAAAGTCATCTGAAATTCATCTGATAAACTCTAAGTTCCTAAAAACATTCTGAAAAAGTTCCTAAACCTGTAAAGTTGATCTGAAATAAATCTGAATTCTTAAATAAACAGAAAGTGGACCTATTGACCAGTTTCCCTACGTGTACAAATATGTACTCTTGTAAAATATTAAAAATGGCACTTTACCTAAAAATAAAAACATTAAAAGTAAAAGAAAGAACACAGATTTTAGGTTTTCAAAATCTAACGTTTATTAAAATTTAAACTTCATTTTTAAAGAATTCCCAAAATTTTTTATGAATTTTAAACATCTCATTAACTAAACAAATCTAATAAACAACTTAAATAATAAATGGAATGGCCGGTCGTATAGTGGTAGAAAAAACGTTAGAATATTAAATTTTAAAGTTAACAATAATAAAATTATACAATTATTTGTCTAAACTTGAATTTGGGATAAAAGAACATAAGTTAGCCAAAAGGGAATTTAGAACATCCTAACAATAATCCACCGGATTCGTAACTTAAAATATATAAGTCAAAGGGGTCTTATTTAATGCTAACTCAAAACAATTGGAATAAAAACATATTTTAACTATTGAGAAATATAATTTGAATTTGGAAGAAAAGGATTAATATCACCAAGGTTCCAAGATAAACGGCAGAGATCGGCGGGAGGCAGAATCACCAAACGTGCTGCAGACCCAGGGAAAACCAGAAGAGGAAAATCCATGGCACAGGATCTTATTTCTGTCCAGTAGAAATCTGGAAAAACGATCGCTCCACGAATTCCGACTCCAAGGGAGATTCTCCAAATCAGCCGGACGTCCAGCAATAAACATCATTTCTCCAAGTTGCAGCACCGAACTTCTGACATCAGAACGAAAACCAAAAACATATGTCCGTCTATTGGGCACGGAAATATTGATTCCATTCCTCATGTAAAGAGCTGCACAACTCGGGTAAATAAACAAATTGCAACTTCCTCGGCGGACATCGAATAAATCGCGGAACATCTTGGATCAACATTTAGCAGACAGGAAACTAATTAGCAAGACTGAAGAGGCAGGAGTTCAAAACATCCAGTCCTTATAGACACAACAACTCTCTGCCATCAGACGTAACACTGTCAGAAGCTCTTGAATGTATAGATTAAGACTCGCCTCCATGGCAGGAATAATAAATAAACAGAGCACAATTAATGGGCCGGGAATAATAAAAAAAAACTTTCGTTCCTCAGAACGCTTGTCGAATTCGAACTTCGGCTCGCGCCGAAGCGCTAAAAACACTTAATAGATCACACATGGAGTTAGAAGTAAGGAGGAAAATCTTCTATGGGTGCAAGGCGTTAAAGGTCCTATGCCCCCTTAAAATACCATAACGCTTTGAGAATTATATCTACGCGCCGCTAGTGTTGCTTAAGTAGTTCGAGATACTGGTGTTGCCATTTCTGCACAGATAAATGTTATAAAAATGTGAATGAAATAAAAATGTAATGACAATTAATACATCACAAATATTTATCATATACATATCATTTTTCTATATTTAAAACAATTTAGATTTACTAATTTGAAGTTAGATTTACCCGTATAAATGCAAATTCGGATAACAAAGTGTGTATACCTTCATTATTTGTTGAAAATGGAAGATTTTGTATCGTTATAGATAATTAAAGTAATTATATTGCAAAAATTTGACAGGAAAAAAATAATTTTTATTCTGTAATTTAATCTTTAATCTGCAAGCATTCTGTAATTTGGCAACGAAGCATTTTAGCCAGTGACATCACATCTTTTGCATTTTGATTGGATACTACACCGATGGCGGGATTAATTTTTTGATTCGTCTGCTTGTTTACATTTTGTTTGTTTCTGTCATTTCTAGCTTAATGTCTTCTGTTCACATGCGAAACAATAGGCATAATTAATTGATTACGTTTCACATCTCTCTAATTACGTATAGACGATGTCACTGTTTTGTTCCTGGTTGTAAAACAGGCTACAATGTAAATCGAGCAAAACTTAAAGCTGAAGGAAAAATAAATTTGAGTTTGTTTCAAACTCTCATACATTTACTGTACTTTGTTCTGTTCAATATTAAAATTATTATCTCTTTAATAAAAATAATTTTAAGAACACTTTTGTCAGAAAAACCATAAAACTGGTTGTAGTAGTATATTATAAAATTCAACTTTAAGAAATTTGAATCTGTTTCTGCAGGGTACACTGTAACAAATTATAGTTGAAGTATTCTATAAATAGTTAAATTACCAGTATATATATGTATATTGACTTCAATTTATGCTTATCTTTGCGAGATGTTGAAAATAGACATGTTAATAGGTAGTAATAATATACAATATGTAATTACAGTTAATAACATTGGCAGCATATAGTTAATACTTGGTATTTGATTAGGCAAAAGCTAATAAGTGTTAGTGGATATTAGTTGAATATTTAAGAATAACACTCAAAGCCTTCCCACCTTCATATTAAAGTACATGATCTTGTCATTAAAAAGCTCCCTTCCTCTAAATAAAAATTACTGTATTTTATGTATATTTTCACTCATAATTCAATTGTGTAGCGTGCAACTTGTAGTTTTGTGAAAATTATAGCTATTTATCATGGGTGTCCATAGGGAACTGCAAGAGGGGCACTTGCCTCTCTCCCCGGGACATTCAAGGTCACAAAGGTGGACATAAATCTAGTGAATGTTGTACGTCTTATCCTTGAGTTTTCCCCACTGACATCAGTGGTCTGCCTCCCCAGCACTCTGGAAAAAGTTCTATGGGCAGCGTCCATACTGTTTAAATTTATACTCTTTCCATGCACAGAAATTTGTTTAAAAGTTTAATTCATATCTTACACAAAAAAGTGGGAAAAGGTGCACATTAACCGAATACCCATTGGAAATCAATGGTCTCACAATAAGCAGCCCCTGAATAATGTGAAATTTTGAATAATTCGTGTTTCACATTTATTTGGCTAATCGATTATTTTGGTGTGCAGAAATCTTTAGAGGGTAAAGAAGAAAATATTGGAAAACTTAAATTGTGCACTTCTTCCTTTCGAACTATCTACACGTACACCAAGTTTCTATCTCGTCCCAAAGCAAACTATTTTATCATTTCCAATTTCAAACATTTTTCTGTAGAGCACACCCATAAATGAACATTTTTGAAAAACTTGGTTCGTCTTGGGTTTTTTATCAGATTGGCCCGTATACCAAATATCACACCTTTATCACATTTAAAAGGAAGCGTGTCTCATATATTCAGACAATTGAATATATTGGTGTGCAGCACCCCTTAAAGTAGCAAATATTGGAAATCTGTCATTGCACACTTTCTTCCTTTCAAACTATCTACTCGTACACCAAATCTGAAGTCTCTATTCTGTCGTACAGCATGTTTTTCCTATCACTTCACCTTTCGAACGTTTTTCTGTGTAGCACCCCCTTAAATAAACATTTTTGAAAATCCGTATTCATCTCGGTTTTTTTTATCAAATGTATGCCTGTATACTAAATTTCAAGCTTTTATCACACTATAAAGGAGACATTTTTCATTAGTTCATCAAATTGAATATTTTAGTGAGTGCCCCCCCCCCCTCACACACAATAGCAAATATTGGAAAACTGAAATTGTATGCTTTCCTCCTTTCTAACTATTTACCCGTACACCAAATTTGAAGTCTATCTCATCGTGAAGTATGCTTTTTCTATTATTTCACCTTTCAAATGTTTTTGTGTGAAGTACCTACCCCCTAAGTATACATTTTTGAAAAACTCCATTCTTCTTGGGTTTTCTATCAGATGATTCGCCCATATACCAAATATCAAGTAGTCTCAATCATGTTTTAAAAGGGGTGTTTCTCCTTTATTCCGAAAATTGAACATTTTGTGGTCAGGCACCCCTAAAGTAGAAAATAATGGAAAACTGAAATTGTACACTTTCTTCCTTCCAAACTATCTACCCATACACCACATTTGAAAAATCTATCTCATCCCAAAGCATGTTTTTTTATCAATTCACATTTCGAATGCTTTTCTCTGGAGCACCCCCTTCAACAAACATTTTTGAAAAACTATATTCGTCTTGGGTGTTTTCATTAAATGGTTAGCCAATGGTATTTCAAACCTCTATCAAATTTTAAAGGATCTGTTTCTTATTTATTCAGCAAATCAAACATTTTGGTGTGCGGCACCCCCTTTAGTAGAAAATATTGGAAATCTGAAATTGCACAATTTCTTCCTTTCAAAAAATTTACCTATACACTAAATTTGAAGTCTGTCTCTCATCGCAAAGCATGCTTTTGTAACATTTCACTTTTCGAACATTTTGGTGTGAAGCACCCTCTCTACAGAACACATTTGGGAAATACAATTTTTCCAGATGATTTTATCGAATGATTGACTTGCGTACCAAATTACAAGTCTCTATCTATTCGGGAAGTGCCTAAAAGCGTGACAGACTGATAAACACTTGGTAATTAGTATGTAGAGATTGTTTCATTTCAAATAATGCAATTATAAATTTTTTAATTATGTTTTGTATTCATCCTTTTCATCGAGTATGCAAAAATAATGCAAATTATGGGTTTAAAAGAAATATATCATAGAAGTAATAGTATGAATAATATGTATATTGTATATATATATTTTTTAAGTAAATATAATATACTAGCTGTCCCATGCAGAGCATCTGCTCTCTAGTGTCTGGTAACTTACTACTCAGTCTCTGGAGTGAGTCTTCAACTTTTTCAAACATTATTCCATAGTATTTAGTTCTATTTGTCTCACAATCATTATCAGAATAAAAGTATAGCTCTTGCATTCCTAATGTCCATGGACAAATGTGGACTAATTATTATATGACATCCACAATTCTGCGAACTTAATAACTTCAATGTCTAATTACATTTATGAACTAAAAAAAAATCAAAAGATAAGTAACTAATGACTGGCATAATCTTGTAACTGTATATTTTTATTTTGTTGTTTTCATATGGGACAATTCATGTAATATAATTCACATAACTGCTTGCATAAAAAAGCAGCATATTGCGAGTTTAAAGTTCAAGTTGTAAAATGGAAAAATAGTATATATATAGCTAGATATCTGATAATTGTCAATTTTGTGTCCCTTGAGTTTTAAATAAATAAGGTAGATATTTTTTTTTAGTATTTGTTTAGAATACAATCTTTTCCACATATTTTTCAACAAAAAATACTTTTCCATAGTATTACATGCACTTTTGACTTCAAATGCAAATAAAATGTGGTGAATTGAAACATTGTACAAATATATTTTGAATAAAAATGCAAATTTGTCATTTCTGTCACTGTATACCCAGGGATGTGTTTTCATCTTCTAATTACACCAGTAAAAACTTACACAATGGAAATTGGGTGACGTTTAAGAAATTATATATTGACTTGTGAAAAAAATATTTTTATAAAATTTTTATATTATTTAGTGAAATTGCTGAAACACATTTGTCTCTGAGAATCTATGACATTACGATATTGCCCAAAAAATCATCCTGTTCATCCATTAGATGGCGACATAGCAACTGACCTAAAATAAAATATTTTAAGTCAGTTGAAGAACACTAGTTTTGTTCCATATATGTTTGAAGTTTTAGGATTTCGCTATTAACAGATAAGATAAAAACACAATTTTATTACTCATTTTGATATATATTAAGTATTAACTGTCATTTCTGGCATGTATTTAGTTATTTTTAACGGCAATGAAGATTTTAAAATACTATGCCTCCTTTTAGTGTATAATTTATTTCCCAATGTTAGTTCAAATTTTGGTGCTCAACAACCTTTACATGTTCATTTCTGACACGGTAATGTAATGATGAAATTCTTATTAACCATGTTTAACAGCTGCATTATTTGATTTCTGTCAGTTATTTCAATCACTGTTAATCTTGGAAATACGAATTGTATGGCGATGCATCTCCCAGTACTTAATATTGCCATAACTTGTGGCTTTATATTTTAACACCTTAAATCTATATAGAAAGAGCAATATTCTGGAGTTCTATATTGAATGACCTCAGATACTGAAAATGAAGCCAGATATTGGACCCATTTTTACAACAGTGGAGAATTCTAGTGCTTTAAGTTGCGTATGACATGAGATACTGAAAGTGAAGCTGGATATTGAATTCATTTTTATTTATTTACAACACAACAATAGATGTTATAATATATCCTTTTGTGTTGTGGCTATGCAGACAGTGATAGAGCGTTGTATTCTATTATAGTAGATATTCCATGAATAAATCAGTTTTTAAATTACTTATGTGCAGAACACTCAAGGGCCTCACTAATATTTATAAGCACAGTTGTTTAAAAAGAAATATTGAATAAAAAATCATAATTTTGTATGAGCTGAAACTGGACCAAAAGAAAAAAATTTCAAAGTAATTATATGCAACACCCCTTTCTCATTTCATGCCCTGAAACGGTCTCTCTCCACTCCACTCTATGATGATACATCTTTTGGATGTGCCAACTAATGATATAACACATTTAGTTAGTGATATCTTGATAGAGCAAACCCCTATACAACACCCCTTTCTTATTTCATGCCCTGAAACGGTCTCGCTCCACTCCACTCTATGATGATATATCATTAGTTGGCACCTCCAAAAGATGTAACACATTTAGTTAGTGATATCTTGATAGAGCAGACCATTCTAAAAGAATTCAAATACTCCAACTCTTTAGTAAAACTGATAAAATATGAATTTACTATATATATATATATATTCTAAATGTGATTATAATACTACTGCACTCCAATGCTGAGTATATGTAATTTACATGCAACACTTTTCCAATCAAATGGAGATCTTTTAAAATAAATTGCTCAAATGCTTTAAAAATGAATGTAAAGTAACATGTGAAATTTGATACAAAATTTGCAACATATGAGTTTAAGAAACAAAATCAATCTCCTTTTTCGGGATAAAAACACAGAACAACCACACACACTCTAAAAGTTAAAAAGCACATTTAAAATAAAATAATTTTATTTCATACTATTGCACAAATGATGTAACAAATTATATGTACCTTTGTTCAATACATGGAAAAAATTTTCGATTACAAAAACTTAAATTATCTTTGAATTTCCCTATCCATGTAAAATCAAAATATACATATTTTGTTTAAAAGTGAAAACACAATATAGTTCGACATGCATTAAAGTAAATTGACAAATACTTTTTTTTAGCAATCATTTGTACCAGCAAATGCTCTAAATTAACTAAAACGTCAACATCACATTCAGCTATAAACAGAACATCAGCTCGATTGTTATGATTGCTATTTCCTATTTTTACGATATATACATAAGAATGTATTCCATCTATAAAGTATGGATGGGACAGTTTTTGAATAATAATTAATTTATCTAAAAGAATTAAATACTAGATTGAAGAAAATAAACATACCTCTAAAAACTTGTGTTGATCTAAATTTAAAACATTGACATCCCAATATTGCGCCAAAGTCCGAAATAATTTTTCATTTTCCTGCTTTTGCCACATCCAATGACGTCATGTTCAGACGCACTGCGCATGACACTTCTCGCAAATGAATGAGTTATTTTAAAATTAAAAAAAAAATATTTCCCAACTATTTTTCCCGTGAATTAGTGCATAGAAATTTTCTTCATTGTTTGAACTATAATGTACATTGAGCCGCTAATTCATTTCTTCGAAATAAACAGTTTAAATAAATTTTATTTAATGCAAACCAGCTTTTTGCCGTAGAACTGCATACAATGTATAACGTCAGAACACTCACTAGCGTCCCCTGAATTACTGTCTCAAATGGTTTTGGCGTTTTCTCAACATGCAGATTTTCCTCCTTACTTCTAACTCCATGAGATCACATCTTCAGTTCCAATAAAAAAAAAAATAAGAGAAGAGCAAAACAGAAGTAAAAGAGAGCGAAAAAGTGCGCGATTTTACTTATATACTGCGAAACATCGCTGCCACAGATTGTAAACAAAATTGTCGATGAACGATAAAATAATTAATGACAGACGATTTTAATATTACGATCAACCAATTAAAAACTCGAAATTTTAAGGAAGAGGAATGGAATTTTAAAGCAGACGAAAATTAAAAAGAAATGAAGTGAAACGATTTGGAAATATACGAATTCGGCAATAATTTAAATATGGACGATTCTGAAATATTTAAAAAGCTGAAAATAGAATAAAACTGAAAAATTGCGATGAATTAACCAATTTTTAACCGAGAGCAATAAATTTGGAATCAAATTAAAGGGAATAAAAAGGGCAATAAATGGAATTGCAAATTAGCCAATTTAAATACATTTAAATTGCTAAAACCTAAAAAAGAACGAATTTTTGCCGTTTTTAACACAAAACCTATGGAATAGAATATATTTGAACAAAGAATATCAAAACCCTAAACAATTGGAAAATGAAGAGTGACTATGTAAATAAGACCCCTGAACACGTTTAGGCAAAAAAGCAAAACTCCTAAAATTATTAAATATCCAAAGGTATAACCCAACAGTATAGAAGATAATTTTGCTAGCTTTTAATATGTTCAATGCTTGAAATTTAATGACATATTGTTAGTTTTTTAAATTATGCTTACATTTGTAAATATTATGTTAATATTTACATTAAATATTAAGTTAAATTTGTAAATGTTAGGTTAATTTGTAAATATTAAGTTATGAGGTTTTATCAACAATTCTCTTTTATCAACATTATAGTTGTACTTGAAGTGTATTCCTTTTCATATTTGTAAACTGCATACTGGCCAGCTAAGTTATTGAATATAGAGTTTTAAATTGAAATCTCTTGCTCGTAGAGGACAACTTTTCTGTTAAGAAAAGTAATTGTTGAAATATATCAGCATGGAAAGTTCCAAGTGACCATGTTGTTCAGTGCATAATTGTAAAATTGAAACTTTAATTACTACCGGTTTATGTTGTAGCATAAAAAGGCAATATTTTGAACAGCTGTCGGAAAATTTTATACACTAGATGTATCAGGTCAACGGCCCTACCGTGCTGAAAACATCGGTTCTCGTTAGATCACCGAAGTCAAGCAGCATCGGGCGCGGTTAGTACTTGGGTGGGTGACCTGGGAACACCACCTGGGAACACCGCGTGCTGTTGGCACATTTCGGGTGCGGTAGCCCGGTGGTTTGCGCGCTGGATTTGCACGCTGCCACAACTGCCGCCGTGTTCATGCGGAATACGATCACGTTAAACATGTGGGTCCGCAAGTCCTTCCGAGAGGTTGGTGGTAGGGGAAGGATTGTACGGTCCCTGTGGATGCCTCCCCCACTGGTTTCCGGTCTAAATTGGGTGGCACTTCCATGCCGTCCACACAGTTACCTTACACCTTTCTGGTAGGTCGGACGGTCTGGGTCTCAACAACAGCACTAGATGTATCCATGCAGAGCATCTACGCTCTAGTGTCTTTTAATGCTCACTGTCTGTTAGTAACTTACTACACAATCTCTGGAGCTTGAGTCATTTTTAAACATTAACTTTCCCTAGTATTTACTTTTGTTTGTCTCACAATCAGTATCGCTCTTGCATTTTTAGTATCACCAGACATATATGTGGATTCATTGTTATACGACCCTCTAATCAAATATAAACCATATATTTATTTAAATTAAATTAACTTTAGATCAAATAATATATAATTTCATTGTTGAACAAAAACTTGAATAAAATAATTAGTGTTTGAGATATTATTATGGAGGCAAAGGGACTACCTATCTAATTCCATGGATACTTTTGATAGGATGGAGTAAGAGTTTTCCTTTACTTTCATATTTTAAACAATATAATTATGGTTACACTTGTTATCATTTGGGAAATGGTAAATAAGCTCTTTTCAACATAACGTAAATAAATGCATTATATATGCAGGGTTAGAAAGCAGGAGCATAAAGTCATGCAACAATGACATCTAACCGATTTTCCCCAGTTACCAAAATGTCTTATTTGGGTGCAATTTCCGAATTATTTTTATTTATTTTGTTTTCATTATTCAACTCACAAAATAAATAATCTTTTATTAGTAGACCTACCTTTGACCTGTTGTGCTGCATGGGTGCATGTAATCCATGATATAAATTAGTTAGATTGTTAAAAGGAAGAATAAATGGATCAAATGGAATTTGCATCATACATGCGAAGAAAGGCAGAACAGTTAGGTATCTAAAATCTCCATCAAAGTAAAATATATAGGTACAAAATTTAATAACCACTAATTTTAAACCCTTTATAGATTTAAATCAAGGATTGCAAACACAAATGAATTCTAATTAAAATATGCACTTACATATTTTAATATTTTTATAAAATAACATATTAAATTTTTCTTTTGATATGATATATTGAAAATCTGAACATCAGCTTAAGATGTATTTTAATAACAAATTTTAATATGTAATGGTTAACAAAATTTCTTCCCACTCTACAGCAGAGGTACTTTACGTATTTACTGTCACAGCTTACTTGAAAATGAATTTTGTGTATATTCATCTTGCCCTTTTCTTTTTATAAACGAGGTCACCTATTCTTTCTTATTTTGATATTTTTGTATGCTTTTAAAAAATTTAAATGTTAAAACTTAAAATGTATTTAAAAATATTTAAAATTTTAAACGCTTGTTTACAAATGGTAATTTATATCTGGTCTCAAAACAACCGGATGGACAATTGCACATGGAAAAACAATGTGCATCCAATTTATGTATCCAAATATATATATTCGATATATGCTGCCATTCAAATAATATAAACATTTTGTTATGTTCGATGTATACACTTGATAGGGATTTATTTTTTCTTCATTATCATTTAATCCGCTTTTGACAAACTTGTTTAATAAACATTGATTTTGGTATTAAACATTATTTCATCTGCTACACTAATACCTAAACAATAATATAATCTGAAAATTTTGCACATTCATTTGTAACAGAGTTTAACTATTTTCATTTTCTCGTATCACATTACAAAAGTTCTATCATATTACAAGGCCATTGAACATTTGAAGAGTTTAATTCCGAAAGGGCCTAAATGACTTTTACTCGTTTGTCTTGTATGATATAGGGCAATATTGCCACTTACTGTTACCTATCTAAAGTCACTTACTAGGAGCTGTAACGCAGCTGCCACAACATGATACCCAAGCGAAAGTGATTTATGCCCATTTGGAATTAAACTCTTCATTTAATGAATTGCACTTCCAATTTTATTGTGTACTTGCAGTATACTTGTTCTTCATATGGAATGTACATTATAAAGAAACTTAAAATTCCTAATCACGTGCAAATTCCTAAAGTAATCTAAATGACGTTGTTATTCCTTCTATTAAAATATTTAAATTGATGGGCCTAAAAAGAAGTTTAAGAATATCTGTTTCCAAATTTGTCTAAGGGGATCATATAAAAATTTAAAAAGTGTAACTTTTTGAAAATGAATGGGAGGACTATTTCATTAACGTAGTCATCTTTCGTACTTTACTTTCAACATTTTTGCAATTTACATTGCCCACTTATCTCCAGCAGGTAAAGAATTAAAGTGAGTTTCAATCTTTTTGGGACACCCTGTATAATATTCAGAGAAGCTACATTTTTTCCTCTTTCAAAATGAAATGATAAGTTTTTAACAGCAGTAAAACAAACTTTTACAGATGAAAATTTTGAATATTTAATTTTCACAATAATGCCCACTCTGTTACATGAAAAAAATACTTTAGTTAACAGCTTTTAATACATTGGTAATTTTGCTTATATTCAGGGACATATTTAAGGGAGTTTCTTTCAAGATTTTCTTGGCCGGTGGGGTGAAACTTAAGAGAAAGACTAGTTTTCTATTTGCTTTATATAAATAAATCTAAATGTTGTCACATAAATAGAAACTAGGTTAATATAAAAAGCCCCTCTCAGATGTATGCCTGAAAAAAACACTGGGCCTAAACTCACGGGCCAGGCCAGAGCCCATAAAGAATTCACCTCTAACTTAGACTCTTGAGATTGATATGAACTTAGACCTGAATCCCTCCAAAAGATGAATTTTAAAATATGCCTCTGCTTATATTGCTGTAGAAGCTTTAAAACAATGTAGTAACAATTATTTTTTTTATAAATCTGTATTATTCTGTAGATTCCCAAATTTTGAATTGGTGGGAAAACAATAGTACATATTATGTTATTAATTACAGATCTCACTGGAAATCAGTAGGCTTATTGTTGTTACTGATTAACATAATAAACATAACTAATAAACATAAATAATATTGTAGACCAAAAACATGCAATATCTGAAAATATCGTTTTGAAAGTTATGTCGCATTTACTTTTAAACTAAAAAATACTCATAAAATGATTTTTTTAATAAAGTGTAGCATAATTATATTTTTATAGTAGTTTTTTTTTATCTAAAATGAATGTTCGAAATATTGAAAACGTTTCTTCAGTTTGATGCCGATGGTTCTCCGATAATCATTTAGGAACTGACATTTATTATTTCAAAAAATCACACAAATTTTTATTCTACTTACTTTTTGTTTCAGAAATATAGGGCTAATTGTAAAAAAATATATAAGTTTCATTGTATCTCGAGAACAGCTCTTGATAATTTGTGAATAATGAAGAATTGTGCACATTGATTTCTGGTTAAAACTATATATGTACAAAATATTCATTCATTTAATAATAGTGAGTTTAGTTTATTTTTTTTTTAATTAAGGTAAAATCTTGAGAATATACCAGGAGTGGCGACACGTCACAATTTCAAAACACTAAATTAACAAATGACAAATCTCAAACAGATCCAAAAGTCATTTTATTATACAATCATCCTACAGACGTAAATACAGCCAAAGCGCTTTCGAACATCTTCCTTGTTCATCCTCAGTGACGATACAATTAGAAATAGATGCCAACGTGCTTAAATACAATTCAATACTGTTAAGTAAAATTTGCATATCATGAAACTGTCAGCCGCATTTTCATGATATGCAAATTTTACTTAACAGTACTCAAACCTGTTTTTGTGCAGTGGATAGAGACCGCATAAAAGAAAATCGCACAAAACTTCACGAGTCGCTATAAAAAATAGTTTTCGTAACACAATTAAAAAGTATTTTTTTATGCGGTGAATAGTGATCGCATAAAAAAAGTCTCACGTAGAAAATAACTCAAAACCTTACGAAATAACTAGGAATTGCTTTTTTAAACGAAATCAAGACACGAGGCTTGGCAGTTACTTGGAATCTCGCCAAACCTTTTGGAATCTGATTTAGAAAATACACATGTGAACATTTTTAAATATTTTATTTACATATGTACTTATTTTACACATACAAAACTTTTCAAAACGTATAACCATTATCCTTCGTAGTCTGACAATAGGAATGTGAAAGCACTTTGAAGGACGTCAATTAATATTAGATTTAAAAATTAAAACACACGTAATATTCTTTTTTATTAAATCACTTTATTTAGCGTACTTGTCACTTGCGCAGATCAGAGACGAATAAAAAAAAGCAACTCTTTGCTCCCTTCAAGTAAACTTCTTCTACCTACTCGTTAAAACAAACAAAACAAAGCATGAGACAAGTCGCCAACTATCTCACTAGCAAAAATCCAACTCAGCGACCTAACGAGACACGAAGCCCGTTTCAGGAAAACCCGAACTAGCACGATGCAGATGTCCTTCAATGTTTATTTGCGATCAATGCATTTTTGCTTTGCTACGCAAGAATTCCATCGCAATATGCTATTGCACATTTCATTTATTTACATGGAAATTCTTGTGCGTTCAATAATTAAATTATGCGATTATAGAATTCAATACATATGTTATGTAATTGGCTGACGCAATACTTATGTAATGTGTTGAAATACATATCAAAAATCGAAAAAACTAAATGGCCGATCAAACATACTAATTTTTTTTATTGATAACTTCGTCAATTATGTTCCAATTTGATTGAAATTTTCATATACCACACAAAAAAAATCGCACAAATAAAAAATCGCACAAAATAAGACCACACAAAAACAGGTTTGAGTACTGTTAAGTAAAATTTGCATATCATGAAAATGCGGCTGACAGTTTCATGATATGCAAATTTTACTTAACAGTATTGAATTGTATTTAAGCACGTTGGCATCTATTTCTAATTGTATTACCACTGAGGATGAACATGGAAGATGTTCGAAAGCGCTTTGGCTGTATTTACGTCTGTAAGATGATTGTATAATAAAATGACTTTTGGATCTGTTTGAGATTTGTCATTTGTTAATTTAGTGTTTTGAAATTGTGACGTGGAAACCCCAGGCCGTCCGACTCATCCAGAGGACTTGAGCAACTATTTGGACGACCGGTGAAATTGTGACGTGTCGCCACTCTTGCTTTGTTCTTAAGATTTTACTTTAATTGCAACATTTTTGTAATTTTAATGATATTTTCATCAATCTCAAGAATGATTCATGCTAACATTCTTACATTTGTGTCACTAGTTTTTTAATGAAAAATTACATACGAAATGATTATTTGTGTAACATTATTGAAAGTTCTGATTTTTTTTAAATTTCATTCGAAAATTTGGGTGTCTTTCAAACATTTGATTGCATTTAAAATCAATAGAATTCTAGTGTTCACCCATTGTAATTTTTATACAAAAATGTAATTTTTGGTATAAAAAATATAAACTTTATACCAAATTTTGCCCAACATGCTCCATTTGTTTGTGAGATATCTCCATTCACACACACACAAATCACTTTAAAAACAATTGATTTGATCTCACGAATGCTTAAAACATGCTCTTCCATCGGAAACTCTAATTTTTGACTCGGTCACAATACTTTCCTTATATATTATACTATGCACATAGGGAAAGTAAATAAAAAACAAATTGACAATAAATGGACAAAAATTTAATTTATTTTCAAACATTATAAAAATATACAGAGCATACAAAAAAGTTTACTGTAATATTACATTAATAGAGCACAGCAAAATGTTACAAACATAATCACAAAAAATTATAACAAATATAAAATATCTGATGTGGGCAACACATGACTTTCTTATATAATGCAATGATATTACTACTTTTACAGTAAAAAAAATAGGTTTTTCTTATAGTAGATACTTATATTCTTTCCAAGATATTGAATTTTCGACAATTAGTCGTCATTTTCATTGATTTAGCGTCATTTTAATCCATTTGGCAAGATTTTCGTTAATTTGACAACATTTCAAAAAGTCGCCAAGTTGACGACATTCCGCCAAATTCGTCGCCAAAATCTCGCCAAGCTTTACTGAAGGAGAAATAAGTTATTCTTATAGCAGATAAATGACTATTGCCGTTCAAATACAAAAGTATTACTCGAAGTATCTTTTCTCATGAATGGAACGAGCTAGATCCACGAGAATGATGTCACCAAATTTATCGCATGGAATTACATATGAAAAATGAACATGTTTCTCAATAGGAAATATATATTTTTTTATTTTATATGACTTTTTGATAATTTTTTTTAAAAATGTGCAATATCTCGAGAACGGTTCATGTTAGCGCTCTAAAATTTATCTTAATCGTTTTCTAATGAACAATTACATAAGAAATGTCTATTTGCGTAACTTTATTAGCGGTTTTGATTTTTTGACGATTTTTTCAAAATTTCACTCAAAAATTTAGGGGGGTTCTGTACATTCGATTACGTTTAAAAACAATAGGCTTCCTGTGTTTATGGATTGTGATTTTTGTACTAAATATTGTTCGAATCGGTCCATTCGTTCGTCAGTTCTCGTCTTCACGTCTCACTGACACACACACACACAGACATCACTTCAAAAATGTTTGATTCGTGATCAAGGATGCTTGAAACGTGCTCTCCCGTCGAAAACTCGAATTCGAATTTTCGACTCCATCACAATACTTTCCTTATACATTATATATATAAGGAAAGTAAAAATACTCACAGGAAAAGTGCAGAAGGTGATTTTCAAGCATTTTTGATGAACCAGCGGCTATCTTAGACATATGATTGCATGTAGCGCATTGCAAGCTGTATTAAAATTTGACTCTGTGCGAAGCACAATAGGCTCATGTAGGTATTAGATACATTCTTGTGAACAGTATAGAAAGATCGAGCTGTGCAAAAGAAATTGCTTTATTGCACAAGGCCAAATGACTGCCTAGCTTGGCAAACAGTCCAAGTTTACAAATCATATAACATAACTACAATGGAATTTCAATATATTTCATGAACTGGAGTACCATTTTAGTTCTGGTACATTTCAGCCCCTGATTTGAAAGCATGCCGTACCTCTCCTGTATATTATTCACGCCTTCTGTGAAGCGACAAATTTGCAAGCTCATGCTATAAAATATCATTTCATTCCGAAAATATGAATTTTAATTATAATTTGATACAATCAAAGCATTATTTTAGCGTTGCATCCTGTACTTAATATTATCAAAGTTGTACATATTATCAAACTTACTAAACTTATCCTTGAAACTAGTTTTTTAATGCAAATAATTTAATATCTTATTACAAAGGAGGGATAATGGATAAAAAGTGAAAAGCACCAGAAATGCGGCAGATTTCTCTAATAATTAATTTTAAATTTCAACAGATTCATAGTTACTAGTAGAAGCTTGAAGTTTGAACCTGAGAGACTGCTACTAGTCCTTGACTAAATAGTAAGACAATTTTATGAATATTGAAGGTCATTAAATATTTATATAACAAAAAATAAAATTTTCGAAAATTTTGATTTTAGTGTTGTTCCTTTTAGTGACATTATACACTTAGTGCTCCTTCCCGACCGTCCAAACAGTTACCTTACACCTTTCTGGTAGATCGGACGGTCTGGGGCTCAACAACAACTTAGTGCTCCTTTTAGTAACATTTTACACTTCTCTAACGAGCATTAAATACAGGTCTATAAGCATTGTGGTGCTCGTGAGCAACATGTTCAGGACCTCTGTTCTATGGGAACTGACAAATTCAGTCATACCACGTTACCAACCTCAAATTTCAATAACATTTAATTTGAGTTACATAAAAATATTTAATGAAACACGAACAAAATGTAAAAACTTTTGGATCTTCAATAGTAAGAAGTTATTAGAAATGTAATTTATTAAATCAACTTTAACTTTCTTGAAATTCAGAAACATATAAATTCAATCAAGCCTTGTAATTTAATTAACTTTAGCCATCATAGTAGTTCAAAAATTATTTTTAATTCTTTGAGAAGTAACTCGTTTTCCACATTTGGCATTATTTCGCTCTATAAAATAAGAACCCCCCTAAATTTTGGAGTGAAATTTTGAAAAAATCATCAAAAAATCCCAACCTTTAATAAAGTTATACAAATAGGCATTTCTTATGTTAGCAAAGTTACGCAAATAGACATTTATTATGTAATTTTTCCGTAGAAAACGATTGACACAACTTTAGAACGCTAGCATGAACCGTTCTCGAGATATTTCACATTTTTCAAATAAATTTATTAAAATATCCCATAAATTAAAAAAAAAAATATTAACTGTTGAGAAACATGTTCACTTTTCATATGTGATATCATGTGATAAATTTGATGTCATCATTCTCGTGGATCTATCTCGTTCCAATCATGAGAACAGATACTTTGAGTAATACTTTTGTGTTTGAACGTCAATAGTAATTTATCTGCTATAAGAATAACTTATTTCTCCGCCCATAACGCTTGGCGAGATTTTGGTGACGAATTTGGCGGAATGTCGCCACCTTGGCAACTTTGTTAAATGTTGCCAAATTACCGAAAATCTCGCTAAATGGATAGAAATGACGTTAAACCAATGAAAATGACGACTAATTGACGGAAATTCAATATCTTGAAAAGAATATAAGTTTCTATTATAAGAATAACCATTTTTTTTGCTGTAATAGTAGTAAATCCATTGCATTATATAAGGAAAGTCATGTGTTGCCCACATCAGATTTTTTTTGCTGTAAAAGTAGTAAATTCATTGCATTATATAAGGAAAGTCATGTGCTGCCCACATCAGATTTTTTATTACAGAAAACCATAAGAGAAATAAATGTTTAACAAAATTTTATCTTTTTTGTTTTTGCATTAGCAAAATTTTCTAGTACTTTTTACTTTCCTTATATACATAATGTATAAGGAAAGTATTGCGACGGGGTCGAAAATTCGATTTCGAGTTTTCGACGGGAGAGCACGTTTCAAGCATCCTTGATCACGAATCAAACATTTTTTAAGTGATGTCTGTGTGTGTGTGAAAGTATGTGTGTGTGTGTGTGTGTGTCAGTGAGTCTGTGGAGACGATAACTGACGAACGAATGGACCGATTCGAACGAATTGAACGATTCAAAGGAAATTTGGTACAAAAATCACAATCCGTGAATACTGGAAGCCTATTGTTTTTAAACACAATCGAATGTTCAGAACCCCCCTAAATTTTAGAGTGAAATTTTGAAAAAATCGTCAAAAAATGAAAACCGTTAATAATGTTACGCAAATATACATTTCTTATGTAATTTTTCATTAAAAAATGATTGACATAAATTTCAGAACGCTAACATGAACCGTTCTCGAGATATTGCACATTTTTAAAAAAAATTATCAAAAAGTTATATAAAATAAAAAAAAATATTTCCTATTGAGAAACATGTTCACTTTTCATATGTAATACCATGCGATAAATTGCGTGACATCATTCTCGTGGATCTAGCTCGTTTCATTCATGAAAAAATATAGTTTGGGTAATACTTTTGTATTTAAACGCCAATAGTCATTTTTCTGCTGTAAGAATAACTTATTTCTTCGTCCATAATGCTTGGCGAGATTTTGGCAACGAATTTGGCGGAATGTCGCCAACTTGGCGACATTCTTAATTGGTGCCAAATTAACAAAAATCTCGCCAAATTGATAAAAATGGCGCTAAATCAATGAAAATGACGACTAATTGAAGAGAATTCAATATCTTGGAAAGAATATAAGTATCTACTATAAAAATAACATTTTTTTTAACTGTAAAAGTAGTTCATTCATTGCATTATATAAGGAAAGTCATGTGTTGCCCACATCAGATTTTTTTATATCCAAATTATCACACATTTCATGCTCAATTGATATTAAGGCTAAATGAGAAAGCCTTTCTTGCCCCATAGTTGATCTTTAATAGTTTTTTTTATCAGTTTTGAAAAAGACTTTCCTCCAGTAGCAACTGATGTTGGAAGCGTTAATAAGATTCTTAATGCTATTGTAATGTTGGGAAAAGTCCCTGTCAATCCATGCTTATAAATATATTGTAGGACGTCGTTTGGCGAAATTTCTGTCTTCAAAAAACCGGTAATTATACTAAGATCGTCTGCAAGTTCCGTACTATTTATGACTTTAGGGCAGTTTATATCAGTTTCATCACTTAGTTTAGATTCAAGATCCAAAACCAGTTTCAAAAGCTCTGATTTGTTCAAATGCGATATCGTTTCAAAATTGAACGAAAACCAAATACTGCATTATGATTTTGAAGTAAGTCAAATCTGTTTTCCATGGAATTTAAAGCTGTTTCAATTATAACATAAAATAAATTTATTCGGAAATTATCTTTAGGATCATTCACAGTTTCATCTTCGTGTTCATAGTCAAAGTTTTTTTTGTCTTTTTTCTCCTGCGCCAAAACTGTTCAGAAGGAAAAACAGCTTTTATATCACAAGACATGACAACTTCAGATGCGAAGCTTGCAATGTCTTCAAAGTTGTCTCGGTAGCCTATGAACATTTTTTTAAGACAATCTGCATGCTCAATGCAGATTGATATATCTGCGTTCGGATTTTGCATAATTTGGGAGACAACGTTAACCTGCGATAAATCTCCATACCATATAACAATAGAAAATACGAAAGTAAAAGATTCTAATTTTTCTAACGAACAGTGAGCCTCGTGCTTTGTAGGTAGCTTAAATATGCCATCATCGAGTATTTGTGATAAGCTATCACACACTTAACTAAATCTATCTAGTATTTGTGATAAGCTATCACACACTTAACCAAATAGTAAGCCTTCGGGTCTGTCGTGTGGTCAGGGTTTTCAACACAACCAAATCGTAAAGGTTTTATTCCCTGAATCCGACTTTCCCATCTCGTATCTGAAATCGTTTTTAAGGTAAATCTTGATATATTGTGAGTTAAAATTTCTCATCTTTTAGTCGAAGAGGAGAAAGAGATAAATAAACATTGTATTATACTAAAAAAATCTGATGTGAACAGCACATGACTTTCCTTATATAATGCAATGAATTTACTACTTTTACAGTAAAAAAAATCTGATGTTGGCAACACGAGACTTTCCTTATATCATGTAATGAATTTATTACTTTTACATTAAAAAAAAAATTGGTTTTTCTTATAGTAGATACTTATATTCCTTCCAAGATATCGAATTTTTGACAATTAGTCATCATTTTCATTGATTTAGCGTCATTTTTATCCATTTGGCGAGATTTCCGTTAATTTGACAACATTTCAAAAAGTCGCCAAGTTGACGACTTTCCGCCAAATTCGTCGCCAAAATCTCGCCAAGCGTTATGGACGAAGAATTAAGTTATTCTTACAGCAGATAAATGACTATTGGCGATCAAATACAAAAGTATTACTCAAAGTATCTTTTTTCATGAATGAAAAGAGCTAGATCCACGAGAATAATATTACCCAATTTATTGCATGGTATTACATATGAAAAATGAACATGTTTTTCAATAGGAAATATTTTTTTTTATTTTATATAACTTTTTGATAATTTTTTTTTAAAATGTGCAATATCTCGAAAACGGTTCATGTTAGCGTTCTAAAATTTATGTCAATCGTTTTCTAATGAAAAATTGCATAAGAAATGTCTATTTGCGTAACTTTATTAGCGGTTTTGATTTTTTGACGACTTTTTCAAAATTTCACTCTAAAATTTAAGGGGGTTCTGAACATTCGATTGCGTATGAAAACAATAGGCTTCCAGTGTTTACGGATTGTGATTTTTGTACCAAATTTCGTTCGAATCGGTCCATTCGTTCGTCAGTTATCGTCTCCACAGACTCATTGACACACACACACACACACAGACATCACTTCAAAAATGTTTGATTCGTGATCAGGGATGCTTTAAACGTGCTCTCCCGTCGAAAACTCGAATTCGAATTTTCGACCCAGTCACAATACTTTCCTTATACATTATGTATATAAGGAAAGTAAAAATAGATTACTTTTTATAGTAATTTATATTCTTTCCGAGATATTGAATTTTCGTCAATGAGTCGTCATTTTCCATGTCGTCATCATCAATGAGTCGTCATTGATGTAGCGTCATTTTGATCCATTTGGCGAGTTTTTCGTTAATTTAGCAACATTTAGAAAAGTCGCCAAGTTTTTAATTTTTTTTTATTTGTTTTTTTTATTTTAGTTGGCGACATTCCACCAAATTCGTCGCCAAAATCTCGCCAAGCGTTATGGCCGAAGAAGTAAGTTATTCTTACAGCAGATAAATGACTATTGGCGTTCAAATACAAAACTATTACTCAAAGCATCTATTTTCATGAATGGAACGAGCTAGATCCACGAGAATGATGTCACCCAATTTATCGCATGGTATTACACATGAAAAGTGAACATGTTTCTCAATAGGAAATATTTATTTTTTATTTTATGAGTTTTTGAAATTTTTTTTGGAAAATGTGCAATATCTCGAGAACGGTTCATGTTACCGTTCCAAAATTTATATCAATCATTTTCTAATGAAAAGTTACATAAGAAATGTCTATTTGCGTAACTGTATTAGAGGTTTTGATTTTTTGACGATTTTTTCAAAATTTCACTCGAAAACTTAAGGGGGTTCTGAACATTCGATTGCGTATAAAAACAATAAGCTTCCACTGTTTATGGATTGTGATTTTTGTACCAAATTCGAATTTTCGACCGCGTCACAATACTTTCCTTATACATTATTGTATATAAGGAAAGTAAAAATTAACTACCTGATAACTTACTTTTGCAGCATCGTTAATCACCATATTAAGTGAATGAGCGGGACATGGAACATAAAAAAGGTTTTCTGCAAAATCTAAGTTTGCAATCCCATGTTTTTACTTCTCATGTTCGCACCACTGTCGTAACTCTGTCCTTGGATATTTTCCATTTTGAGATCATTTTCCGCCAAATGATCGGTGATGAAAGAAGTTAGACCAGTACCGGTTACATCTACAATTTTGCAAAAGCCAAGGAAATGCTCTTTTATTATTTTCCTTATATACATAATGTATAAGGAAAGTATTGTGACTGGGTCGAAAATTCGAATTCGAGTTTTCGACGGGAGAGCACGTTTCAAGCATCCCTGATCACGAATCAAACATTTTTGAAGTGATGTCTGTGTGTATGTGTGTGTGTGTGTGTGTGTGTGTGTGTGTGTGTGTGAAAGTATGTGTGTGTGTCAGTGAGTCTGTGGAGACGATAACTGACGAACGAATGGACCGATTCGAACCAAATTTGGTACAAAAATCACAATCCGTAAACACTGGAAGCCTATTGTTTTTATACGTAATCGAATGTTCAGAACCCCCCTAAATTTTCGAATGAAATTTTGAAAATATCGTCAAAAAATCAAAACCGCTAATAAAGTTACGCAAATAGACATTTCTTATGTAATTTTTCATTAGAAAACGATTAGCATAAATTTTAGAACGCTAACATGAACCGTTCTCGAGATATTGTGCATTTTTCAAAAAAATATGAAAAAGTCGCATAAAAAAAAAATTCCTATTGAGAAACATGTTCACTTTTCATATGTAATACCATGCGATAAATTGAGTGACATCATTCTCGTAGATCTAGCTCGTTCCATTCATGCAAAAATATACTTTGAATAATACTTTTGTATTTGAACGCCAATAGTCATTTATCTGCTGTAAGAATAACTTTTTTCTTAGTGCATAACGCTTGGCGAGATTTTGGCGACGAATTTGGCGGAATGTCGCCAACTTGGCGACTTTTTTGAAATGTTGCCAAATTAATGAAAATCTCGCCAAATGGATAAAAATGATGCTAAATCAATGAAAATGACGACTAATTGTCGAAAATTCAATATCTAGGAAAGAATATTAGTATCTACTATAAGAAAAACCTATTTTTTTACTGTAAAAGTAGTAAATTCATTACATTATATAAGGAAAGTCATGTGTTGCCCACATCAGATTTTTTTTATACGTGATCGAATGTTCAGAACCCCCCTAAATTTTCGAAGGAAATTTTGAAAAAATCGTTAAAAAATCAAAACCGCTAATAAAGTTACGCAAATAGACATTTCTTATGTAATTTTTCATTAGAAAACGATTGGCATAAATTTTAGAACGCTAACATGAACCGTTCTCGAGATATTGTACATTTTTCAAAAAAATTATGAAAAAGTCACATAAAAAAAAAAATTCCTATTGAGAAACATGTTCACTTTTCATATGTAATACCATGCGATAAATTGAGTGACATCATTCTCGTGGATCTAGCTCGTTCCATTCATGAAAAAATATACTTTGAGTAATACTTTTGTATTTGAACGCCAATAGTCATTTATCTGCTGTAAGAATAACTTTTTTCTTAGTGCATAACTCTTGGCGAGATTTTGGCGACGAATTTGGCGGAATGTCGCCAACTTGGCCACTTTTTTGAAATGTTGCCAAATTAATGAAAATCTCGCCAAATGGATAAAAATGATGCTAAATCAATGAAAATGACGACTAATTGTCAAAAATTCAATATCTTGGAAAGTATATTAGTATCTACTATAAGAAAATCCTATTACTTTCCTTATATACATAATGTATAAGGAAAGTATTGTGACGGGGTCGAAAATTCGAAATCGAGTTTTCGACGGGAGAGCACGTTTCAAGCATCCCTGATCACGAATCAAGCATTTTTGAAGTGATGTCTGTGTGTGTGTGTGTGTGTGAAAGTATGTGTGTGCGTGTGTGAGAGTCTGTAAAGACGATAACTGACAAACGAATGGACCGATTCGATCCAAATTTGGTACAAAAATCACAATCCGTAAACACTAGAAGCCTATTGTTTTTATACACAATCGAGTGTTAAGAACACCCCTAAATTTTCAAATGAAATTTGGAAAAAATAGTCTGTTGGAGCCCGTAAGTATGTATGAAAGACGCCAAGTGTTCTTGTTTGGCGAGCGCCAAGCAGCGGGTTGCTGGTTTTGAAAAAGCCAAATTGTAGTTTTTGGAATAAAACTTGTGGCGTTAGGTGACACGAGAAATTGGCTCGTTGTTCTCGGTTGTTAAAATAAATAGTTTGTAATAAAGGTATGGATAAGTATTACTGAAGTTCTTCTTTTATAGAAATACAGTCCACTACTCATTTAGAAAGGCTCTATTTAGGTATGTTTAATTCATTCTACATTTGTGGTCCGCTCGCGGAGATACCTATGGAATCGTAATACTTTTCGTACAAAATCGTCAAACACATTGGTGTTGTTTTTATAGTTTAGATTGATATTCATTTGTAGCTGAGATGTCAGAAATAACAATTTTGAATCGAAAACGCGGAAATATCAAAGGGCAAATCACAAAATTTGCAGCTGCCCTAGTCTCCGATGAAAAGAATGAAGCGGTGATTAGTGCCCGGTTGGAAGCTTTAGAACGCTTGCAAATAAAATTTGAAGCCTTAAAACTGGATTATTACTCAAATGTTCAAGAAGAACATCTTGAAGAAATTGAAGGCCAACTGTCAGAAGTCGATGAGGAACTGCAGAATTTGGAGGTGAGTTTGAAAACTTCCTTACATCAATTTAAGATAGCTAGTACACTCTCTGTTGTTCCGAACACTAGTGTTCCCATTAGTAATGATCTTGCTGGAACTATATCCGTAAAATTGCCCGAAATTCCACTGCCAATATTTTCTGCCAAATATGAAGAGTGGAGTTGCTTCAAATCCCAATTTAAGAGCTTAATTGAAGATAATCCAAAATTAACGGACAATCAAAAAATTTATTATTTGCATGCAGCTTTGAAGGGGGAAGCAAAGCATATCGAAACTGTCGATGATACGTACAGTTCTCTGTTTCAAGCACTTGAAAATAGGTACGAAAATAAAAGAGCAATCGTGGATACGCATATCAGAGGCATCATTAATTACGAAAAATTGACACAAGAATCAGCTAGAGATTTGCGCAAATTACTAGACTGTGTTAATAAGAATTTGAGAGCATTGAAGAGCTTAAAATTTGATCGAGATATTCTTTCGGATGCCTTACTTATCAATATACTTCTTCAAAAATTAGATCGCGAAAGTCGGAAACAATTCGAACTAACTTTGAAAACTAATGAGGTTCCTGTTTTTGAAGAACTCATAGATTTTCTTGAGAAAAGATGTCAAGTTTTAGACAGTATCAATCGTAACATTTCGAATAAGCCTAAAATGATCAATTATGATCAAGGAAATAAATCCAGAAATTTAATGGTAAAATCTACTGATAATACCCCAACATGCATTTTGTGTAAATACTCTCATTCATTGTATAAATGTGAAATGTTTCTGAAACTTTCCCCTCAAGAAAGATACGAAGTAGTTAGAAAAAATAAATTATGTTTGAATTGCTTTGGATACCATAAAGTGGCGGTTTGCCGATCTCAATTTGTGTGCAACACTTGTAAATCTAAACACCATTCGTTATTGCATAAAACAGATGTAAAGTTAATGAAGCCTACTTCTCTCCCCACTCCGTTTGAGAGGAATCAGAATTCCGATGCTGGGAACTCGAATCAAGTAAACATTGGCGGCGATGAGTCGGCACGAATATTAACGTCTTGTTTTGTAACGGAGAAAAAGAAAATAATTCTAGCAACGGCAGTTATTTATATTAGAGATGGAAGGGGTAATTACGTGAAAGGAAGAGGTATTCTTGACTCTGGGAGCCAAATTAATTGCATAAGCTCTGATTTCGCAAATGCACTTGGTTTACGAAAGGAAAGAATAAATATCCCAGTCACAGGGTTAACAGATTGCTTGATAAATGTAAAAAGAAAAACAAGTACGAGTATTTCGAATTCAAATGGATCTTTTTCTGCAACGATTGACCTTTTAATTATTCCTAAAATTACAGAGATGATGCCTGCTACATATTTGGATACGAAAGAGTTAAAAATTCCACCGAATATAACACTGGCTGACCCAAGGTTCTTCGAACCGGGGAAGGTGGATTTATTGATTGGTGCAGAGCTTTTTTTTGAAATTTTAAAGAGTAACAAAATTCGTTCCACTCAGCCCGTTACATTCCAAGATACTGTGTTTGGTTACGTAATAAGTGGAGCCGTGGAAGGTAGAGTTGAGAAAAGACAACACTGTGGGTTGGTCTCTCAGATAAATAAGTTAGAAGATATCGTACAAAGGTTTTGGGAAATAGAAACAATTTCAGATCCTCCCTGTTCAAAAAATAAAGAAGAGTTACATTGCGAAGAACATTTTTTAAAAACTCATAGTAGAGATGTAACAGGGAAATATACAGTGAGTCTTCCTATCAAAGAAAATGCGGAACTTGGCAGTTCTATACAATCCGCTAGGAAAAGATTGAATAGTTTATGGTATCGATTGGATAAAAACCCTGAATTAGCTATCCTTTACAGTAACTTTATGAACGAATATGAGAGGCTAGGACACATGCGTGAAGTAAGGGAGACGATTACAGAAGACTCTATCTATGTTATGCCCCATCACGGGATTTACAAGTCTGATAGTAGTACCACAAAATTGCGCGTCGTTTTCGATGCTTCAGCACCTTCCACTACTGGAAGTTCCCTGAACAACTGCTTGTACAAGGGAGGGGTAGTTCAAGAGGACCTGTTCTCTATACTATTGCGATTTCGGAAGCATAAATTTGCCTTTACGGCAGACGTAAAGAAAATGTATAGGCAGATTTGGGTTCATCCCAAACAGCGTCACTTGCAATGCATTCTTTGGAAAAGAGGCTTTACTGAGGAAACGAAATTGTTTGAACTGCTAACTGTGACTTATGGTACTGCGTGTGCACCATTTTTGGCCACTCGAGTCTTGAAACAATTAGCTACAGATGAAAGGGACAATTATCCATTAGCGTCTGCGGCTGCTTTAACTGACTTTTACGTCGATGATATTTTGTCTGGAGCTGATAAGTACAGCTACTGAACTACAACAACAGTTAATTGCAATGTTAAAGTCTGGAGGAATGGACTTGCACAAATGGTGCTCCAATGAGAAACTATTGCTTGAACAAGTTTCTTTCAGTGACCAAGTATATCACTTTGAAGAAGAATCTGATATGGACACTGTGAAAACACTTGGTTTAAGATGGAACCCAAAGAAGGACGATTTTAGTTTTACAGTTTCATCTTATTCAAACGCAACTACTAAGCGCTCTGTCTTATCAGACATTGCTAGATTGTTTGATCCTTTGGGATTTTTAGGTCCAGTCATAGTAAAAGCAAAGATATTTTTACAAACTTTGTGGCATTTAAAGATTGGGTGGGACCAGAAACTTCCACAAAAAGAAAAAAGAAAATGGGAAAAGTTTTTACAGGCCTTACCGAAATTGAGACATGTGAAAATCAACAGATATCTTCTTGCAGATTCGGTTAAGGAAATAGAAATTCATGGATTCTCTGACGCATGTAAAGATGCTTACGGCGCGTCAGTGTATATTCGTTGTGTGACCAACTTAAATGAAGTGAAGGTCAACCTTCTGTGCAGTAAGTCACGAGTTGCACCTCTCAAGGTGCTAACCATACCGCGTCTTGAGCTGTGTGCAGCAGAATTACTTTCAAGGCTTGTGTCAAAAATACTGACTTCATTAAAACTAAAAATTGACAGAGTTTACCTTTATACCGATTCTTCAATAGTGTTAGCTTGGATTGATTCATCGCCCCATCTGTTGAAAGTGTTCGTGTCCAATAGAATCTCACGCATTCAGGAGCTCACTCGGAATTTTCAATGGCAACATGTGAGGTCTGCAGAGAACCCAGCGGACTTGGTGTCTCGAGGACTCGACCCTGATCAGATTGGTGAGAATACCTTGTGGTGGTATGGCCCGGAATTTCTTCATCAGGAAAGGCTGGTAATTGTTGATAGACATTATTCCCCATCTGATGAACTGTATAGCCAGGAATTTAAGAAAGTGACTGATGTGACACTGACTTTGAACTTGAACTCTCTGTTTTTAGATTCTATTCTCAATATTTCAAATAATTATGTTAAATTAATTCGCATTTTAAGTTTCATTTTCAGATTTACCCATAACTTAAAAAATCCATTAGGTAAGCTTTGTGGACCCCTCTCCAGTAACGAACTTAAACATGCAACGTTATTTTTAGTTCGTTGTGTTCAAGAACGGGTATTTACTGATGACATAGCTAACATTCAGAAAGGTAAATCTCCAACTGGAAAGGTAAGAAACTTAAACCCTTATTTGGATCAAAATAATGTTTTGAGAGTAGGAGGTCGTCTCCAAAATTCTCATATAGCTGATACTCAAAAACATCCCATTTTATTGCCTGCCAAGCATAAACTCACTGAAATGATTATTGAGAGTTATCACAAAAAATATTTACATGTTGGACCTCAAAATTTATTATATTGTATTCGTAGGGAATTTTGGCCTTTAAATGGCAGAACTACATGTAGAAGGATTGTGCATAATTGTATTACTTGCTTTAAGGTCAAGCCTCTAATAGCAGAACAAATTATGGGTGATTTACCAAAGGAAAGGGTAAATGTAAATTTTCCATTTAATTGCACAGGGGTGGATTTCTGTGGACCATTTTTTATTAAATATAGGGGTCAACGTAAAGGGATTTATCATAAGATTTATGTTTGTATATTTGTATGTATGGTTACCAAGGCAGTTCATTTGGATATTGTATGTGACTTATCTTCTGAAGCATTTATTGCCACCTTGAAAAGATTTTTTGATTTTCATACTTGTACTTATTCATTCCTTGAAATTGACATTTCAACGCCGGGCGGAATGTTGGAGCCCGTAAGTATGTATGAAAGACGCCAAGTGTTCTTGTTTGGCGAGCGCCAAGCAGCGGGTTGCTGGTTTTGAAAAAGCGAAATTGTAGTTTTTGGAATAAAACTTGTGGCGTTAGGTGACACGAGAAATTGGCTCGTTGTTCTCGGTTGTTAAAATAAATAGTTTGTAATAAAGGTATGGATAAGTATTACTGAAGTTCTTCTTTTATAGAAATACAGTCCACTACTCATTTAGAAAGGCTCTATTTAGGTATGTTTAATTCATCCTACATAGTCAAAAAATCAAAACCACTAATAAAGTTACGCATATAGACATTTCTTATGTAATTTTTCATTAGAAAACGATTGACATAAATTTTAGAGCGCTAACATAAACCGTTCTCGAGATATTGCACATTTTTCAAAAAAATTATCAGAAAGTCATATAAAATAAAAAAAAAATATTTCCTCTTGAGAGACATGTTCACTTTTCAGTAATACCATGCGATATATTGGATAACATCATTCTCGTGGATCTAGCTCGTTCCATTCATGAAAAAATATACTTTGAGTAATACTTTTGTATTTGAACGTCAATATTCATTTATCTGCTGTAAGAATAACTTATTTCCTTGTCCATTATGCTTGGCGAGATTTTGGCGACGAATTTTGGCGGAATGTCGCCAACTTGGCGACTTTTGAAATGTTGACAAATTAACGAAAATCTCGCCAAATGGATAAAAATGACGCTAAATCAATGAAATGACGACTAATTGTCGAAAATTCAATATCTTGGAAAGAATATTAGTATCTACTATAAGAAAAACTTATTTATTTTACTGTAAAAGTGGTAAATTCATTACGTTATATAAGGAAAGTCATGTGTTGCCCACATCAGATTTTTTTTAACTGTAAAAGTAATAAATTCATTGAATTATATAAGGAAAGTCATGTGTTGCCCACATCAGATTTTTACTTTCCTTATATACATAATGTATAAGGAAAGTATTGTGACGGGGTCGAAAATTCGAATTCGAGTTTTCGACGGGAGAGCACGTTTCAAGCATCCCTGATCACGAATCAAACATTTTTGAAGTGATGTGTGTGTGTGTGTGTGTGTGAAAGTATGTGTGTGTGTGTGTGTGTGTGTGTGAAAGTATGTGTGTGTGTGTGTGTGTCAGTGAGTCTGTGGAGACGATAACTGACGAACGAATGGACCGATTCGAACCAAATTTGGTACAAAAATCACAATCCGTAAACACTGGAAGCCTATTGTTTTTATATGTAATCGAAGGTTCAGAACCCCCTAAATTTTCGAATAAAATTTTGAAAAAATCGTCAAAATATCAAAACCGCTAATAAAGTTACGCAAATGGACATTTCTTATGTAATTTTTCATTAGAAAACGATTGGCATAAATTTTAGAAAGCTAACATGAACCGTTCTCGAGATATTGTACATTTTTAAATAAAATTATGCAAAAGTCACATAAAAAAAAATTCCTATTGAGAAACCTGTTCACTTTTCATATGTAATACCATGCGATAAATTGAGTGACATCATTCTTGTGGATCTAGCTCGTTCCATTCATGAAAAAATATACTTTGAGTAATACTTTTGTATTTGAACGCCAATAGTCATTTATCTGCTGTAAGAATAACTTTTTTCTTAGTGCATAACTCTTGGCGAGATTTTGGCGACGAATTTGGCGGAATGTCGCCAACTTGGCCACTTTTTTGAAATGTTGCCAAATTAATGAAAATCTCGCCAAATGGATAAAAATGATGCTAAATCAATGAAAATGACGACTAATTGTCAAAAATTCAATATCTTGGAAAGTATATTAGTATCTACTATAAGAAAATCCTATTACTTTCCTTATATACATAATGTATAAGGAAAGTATTGTGACGGGGTCGAAAATTCGAAATCGAGTTTTCGACGGGAGAGCACGTTTCAAGCATCCCTGATCACGAATCAAGCATTTTTGAAGTGATGTCTGTGTGTGTGTGTGTGTGTGAAAGTATGTGTGTGTGTGTGAGAGTCTGTAAAGACGATAACTGACAAACGAATGAACCGATTCGATCCAAATTTGGTACAAAAATCACAATCCGTAAACACTAGAAGCCTATTGTTTTTATACACAATCGAGTGTTAAGAACACCCCTAAATTTTCAAATGAAATTTGGAAAAAATAGTCAAAAAATCAAAACCACTAATAAAGTTACGCATATAGACATTTCTTATGTAAATTTTCATTAGAAAACGATTGACATAAATTTTAGAGCGCTAACATAAACCGTTCTCGAGATATTGCACATTTTTCAAAAAAATTATCAGAAAGTCATATAAAATAAAAAAAAAATATTTCCTCTTGAGAGACATGTTCACTTTTCAGTAATACCATGCGATATATTGGATAACATCATTCTCGTGGATCTAGCTCGTTCCATTCATGAAAAAATATACTTTGAGTAATACTTTTGTATTTGAACGTCAATATTCATTTATCTGCTGTAAGAATAACTTATTTCCTTGTCCATTATGCTTGGCGAGATTTTGGCGGAATGTCGCCAACTTGGCGACTTTTTGAAATGTTGACAAATTAACGAAAATCTCGCCAAATGGATAAAAATGACGCTAAATCAATGAAATGACGACTAATTGTCGAAAATTCAATATCTTGGAAAGAATATTAGTATCTACTATAAGAAAAACTTATTTATTTTACTGTAAAAGTGGTAAATTCATTACGTTATATAAGGAAAGTCATGTGTTGCCCACATCAGATTTTTTTTAACTGTAAAAGTAGTAAATTCATTGAATTATATAAGGAAAGTCATGTGTTGCCCACATCAGATTTTTACTTTCCTTATATACATAATGTATAAGGAAAGTATTGTGACGGGGTCGAAAATTCGAATTCGAGTTTTCGACGGGAGAGCACGTTTCAAGCATCCCTGATCACGAATCAAACATTTTTGAATTGATGTGTGTGTGTGTGTGTGTGTGAAAGTATGTGTGTGTGTGTGTGTGTGTCAGTGAGTCTGTGAAGACGATAACTGACGAACGAATGGACCGATTCGAACCAAATTTGGTACAAAAATCACAATCCGTAAACACTGGAAGCCTATTGTTTTTATATGTAATCGAAGGTTCAGAACCCCCTAAATTTTCGAATAAAATTTTGAAAAAATCGTCAAAAAATCAAAACCGCTAATAAAGTTACGCAAATAGACATTTCTTATGTAATTTTTCATTAGAAAACGATTGGCATAAATTTTAGAAAGCTAACATGAACCGTTCTCGAGATATTGTACATTTTTAAATAAAATTATGCAAAAGTCACATAAAAAAAAATTCCTATTGAGAAACCTGTTCACTTTTCATATGTAATACCATGCGATAAATTGAGTGACATCATTCTCGTGGATCTAGCTCGTTCCATTCATGAAAAAATATACTTTGAGTAATACTTTTGTATTTAAACGCCAATAGTCATTTATCTGCTGTAAGAATAACTTTTTTCTTAGTGCATAACTCTTGGCGAGATTTTGGCGACGAATTTGGCGGAATGTCGCCAACTTGGCCACTTTTTTGAAATGTTGCCAAATTAATGAAAATCTCGCCAAATGGATAAAAATGATGCTAAATCAATGAAAATGACGACTAATTGTCAAAAATTCAATATCTTGGAAAGTATATTAGTATCTACTATAAGAAAATCCTATTACTTTCCTTATATACATAATGTATAAGGAAAGTATTGTGACGGGGTCGAAAATTCGAAATCGAGTTTTCGACGGGAGAGCACGTTTCAAGCATCCCTGATCACGAATCAAGCATTTTTGAAGTGATGTCTGTGTGTGTGTGTGTGTGTGTGAAAGTATGTGTGTGTGTGTGTGAGAGTCTGTAAAGACGATAACTGACAAACGAATGGACCGATTCGATCCAAATTTGGTACAAAAATCACAATCCGTAAACACTAGAAGCCTATTGTTTTTATACACAATCGAGTGTTAAGAACACCCCTAAATTTTCAAATGAAATTTGGAAAAAATAGTCAAAAAATCAAAACCACTAATAAAGTTACGCATATAGACATTTCTTATGTAATTTTTCATTAGAAAACGATTGACATAAATTTTAGAGCGCTAACATAAACCGTTCTCGAGATATTGCACATTTTTCAAAAAAATTATCAGAAAGTCATATAAAATAAAAAAAAAATATTTCCTCTTGAGAGACATGTTCACTTTTCAGTAATACCATGCGATATATTGGATAACATCATTCTCGTGGATCTAGCTCGTTCCATTCATGAAAAAATATACTTTGAGTAATACTTTTGTATTTGAACGTCAATATTCATTTATCTGCTGTAAGAATAACTTATTTCCTTGTCCATTATGCTTGGCGAGATTTTGGCGACGAATTTTGGCGGAATGTCGCCAACTTGGCGACTTTTTGAAATGTTGACAAATTAACGAAAATCTCGCCAAATGGATAAAAATGACGCTAAATCAATGAAATGACGACTAATTGTCGAAAATTCAATATCTTGGAAAGAATATTAGTATCTACTATAAGAAAAACTTATTTATTTTACTGTAAAAGTGGTAAATTCATTACGTTATATAAGGAAAGTCATGTGTTGCCCACATCAGATTTTTTTTAACTGTAAAAGTAGTAAATTCATTGAATTATATAAGGAAAGTCATGTGTTGCCCACATCAGATTTTTACTTTCCTTATATACATAATGTATAAGGAAAGTATTGTGACGGGGTCGAAAATTCGAATTCGAGTTTTCGACGGGAGAGCACGTTTCAAGCATCCCTGATCACGAATCAAACATTTTTGAAGTGATGTGTGTGTGTGTGTGTGTGTGTGAAAGTATGTGTGTGTGTGTGTGTGTCAGTGAGTCTGTGAAGACGATAACTGACGAACGAATGGACCGATTCGAACCAAATTTGGTACAAAAATCACAATCCGTAAACACTGGAAGCCTATTGTTTTTATATGTAATCGAAGGTTCAGAACCCCCTAAATTTTCGAATAAAATTTTGAAAAAATCGTCAAAAAATCAAAACCGCTAATAAAGTTACGCAAATAGACATTTCTTATGTAATTTTTCATTAGAAAACGATTGGCATAAATTTTAGAAAGCTAACATGAACCGTTCTCGAGATATTGTACATTTTTAAATAAAATTATGCAAAAGTCACATAAAAAAAAATTCCTATTGAGAAACCTGTTCACTTTTCATATGTAATACCATGCGATAAATTGAGTGACATCATTCTCGTGGATCTAGCTCGTTCCATTCATGAAAAAATATACTTTGAATAATACTTTTGTATTTAAACGCCAATAGTCATTTATCTGCTGTAAGAATAACTTTTTTCTTAGTGCATAACGCTTGGCGAGATTTTGGCGATGAATTTGGCGGAATGTCGCCAACTTGGCGACTTTTTTGAAATGTTGCCAAATTAATGAAAATCTCGCCAAATGGATAAAAATGATGCTAAATCAATGAAAATGACGACTAATTGTCGAAAATTCAATATCTTGGAAAGAATATTAGTATATACTATAAGAAAAACTTATTTTTTTACTGTAAAAGTAGTAAATTCATTACATTATATAAGGAAAGTCATGTGTTGCCCACATCAGATTTTTTTAACTGTAAAAGTAGTAAATTCATTGCCTTATATAAGGAAAGTCATGTGTTGCCCACATCAGATTTTTTCAACTTCGTTTTTACTTTCCTTATATACATACTGTATAAGGAAAGTATTGTGACAGGGTCGAAAATTCGAATTCGAGTTTTCGACGGGAGAGCACAAGCATCCCTGATCAGGAATCGAACATCTTTGAGGTGATGTGTGTGTGTGTGTGTGTGTGTGTGTGTGTGTGTGTGTCAGTGAGTCTGTGGAAACGATATCTCACAAACGAATGGAGCGATTCGAATGAAATTTGGTACAAAAATCACAATCCGTGAATATTGGAAGTTTGTTGTTTTTAAAAGCAATCGAATGTTCAAAACCCCCCTAAATTATCGAGTGAAATTTTGAAAAAATGATCAAAAATTCAAAACCTTTAATAAAGTTACGCAAATAGACATTTCTTATGTAATATTTCCTTAGAAAACGATTGACATAAACTTTAGAATGCTAGCATGGACCGTTCTCGAAATATTGCACATTTTCCAAATAAATTTATAAAAAAATCTCATAAATTAAAAAAAAGTATATTAACTGTTAAGAAACATGTTTAGTTTTCATATGTAATATCATGCGATAAATTTGATGACATTATTCTCGTGGATCTAGCACGATCCATTCATAGGAAAAGATACTTTGAGTAATACATTTGTATCTGAACGCCAATAGGCAATTATCTGCTTAAGAATAACTTATTTCTCCGTCCATAACGCTTAGCGAAATTTTGGCGACGAATTTGGCGGAATGTCGCCAACTCGGCGACTTTTTTAAATGTTGCCAAATTAACGAAAATCTCGCCAAATGGATAAAAATGACTCTAAATGGCTGAAAATGACGACTAATTAACGAAAATTCAATATCTTGGAAAGAATATAAGTATCTACTTTAAGAATAACCTATTTTTTCTGCTGTAAAAGTAGTAAATTCATTGCATGATATAAGGAAAGTAAGGAAAATCATGTGCTGCCGACATCAGATTTTTTTTAGGGAGGATTGCATGTTTATTAGAGTATACAATCGTTTCAAGTTATTAATAATTTTTCCTTTTGGCATTAATAACTTCTACGGTTAGGGTATTTGTGGAAGTCGGAGCGTAACGAAAAATTAAACCATTTTGGACACTTATATATCTTACGACTTAATGGATAAAAATGTGAACCATTTATATTACTTTCCTTATATACATAATGTATAAGGAAAGTATTGTGACTGGGGAGAAAATTCGAATTCGAGTTTTCGTCGGGAGAGCACGTTTCAAGCATCCCTGATTACGAATCAAACACTTTTGAGATGATGTCTGTGTTGTGTGTGTGTGTGTGTGTGTGTCTGTGTGTGTGTGTCAGTGAGTCTGTGGAGACGACATCTCACGAACGAATGGAGTCATTTGAATGAAATGTGGTACAAAAATCATAATCCGCGAATACTGGAAGCTTATTGTTTTTAAACGCAATCGAATGCTCATAACTGCTCTAAATTTTCGAGTGAAATTTTGAAAAAATGATAAAAAATTCAAAACCTTTAATAAAGTTACACAAATAGACATTTCTTATGTAATTTTTCCTTAGAAAACGATTGACATAAACTTTAGAACGCTAGCATGGACCGTTCTCGAGATATTGCACATTTTTAATATAAATTTATAAAAAAATCCCATAAATTAAAAAAAAAATATATTAACTGTTGAGAAACATGTTCACTTTTCATATGTAATATCATGCGATAAATTGGGTGACATTATTCTTGTGGATCTAGCTCGTTCCATTCATAAGAAAAGATACTTTGAGTAATACATTTGTATTTGAACGCTAATAGTCATTTATCTGTTATAAGAATAACTTATTTCTTCGTCCATAACGCTTGGCGAGATTTTGGCGACGAATTTGGCGGAATGACGCCAACTTGGCGATTTTTTTTTAAACGTTGATAAATTAATAAAAATCTCGCCAAATGGATAAAAATGACGCTAAATCGATGAAAATAACGACTAATTAACGAAAATTCAATATCTTGGGAAGAATATAAGTATCTACTATAAGAATAACCTATTTTTTTTTTTTTTTTTTTGCTGTAAAAGTAGTAAATTCATTGCATTATATAAGGAAAGTTATGTGCTGCCCACATCAGATTTTTTATATTGTTGAACAACAAATCTAATGACTAGGGTTATCTACTCTTGACGACTAAAATCCGGAGTACAATCTAAAATTAAGGAATAATACTTGTCTTTTATAAGTTTTACGATAGATGATTTTATTTCAGATGATAATAAATGTATTATCTCATTTTGGATGCTATGTCCCAGGTAGTGGGGAGAATGTTTTTCATTTCTTTGAACACGCTGGACGTGTTCAGCAATAAAAGGATCAAAATTTGCCACCATTTCAATTAGTTTTAAAAAATTTGCCATTGTGTTCATGAAAAAGCTTTTCACTGCTACCTTTGAAAGCCAAATTTTGTTGCGCTAAAAATTTAATACTTTGCACTATTCTGAAAAGAACCTTCTGCCAGTGTGCCTTTTCTTGGTTAATTAATTTTTCCATATCAGAATCAACAGTCTGCTCTTTGCTCAAACGCCTTTTGAAGTCAACGAACTTAGTAATGTACTCAATATGATGGATGCTTTTTTCATGTTGACTTAAATGTCTGGATAAATGTTGCCAGTCAGAAAATTCTTCTTGCGCTATAGGAGGATTAATGTTTGCAAAAATTTTGCAAGGAAAACAAAAAACACAGTTCCAGTATTCACAGTTATGCCTTATATTTTTTTTTCCGTTTTTCGAAATGCCACCCTTTCAAATGTGCCGCCCTGGTCCGGGAGACCCCTTCGCACTAATGGTAGGGCCGCCCCTGTGTGAAGTATATGTGTGTGCAAAAGTATGTGTGTGTGTGTGTGTCAGGCAGTCTGTGGAGACGATATCTCACGAACGAATAGAGCGATTCGAATGAAATTTGGTACAAAAATTATAATCCGTGAATACTGGAAACCTATTGTTTTTAAACACAATCGAATGTTTAGAACTCTCCTAAATTTTCGAGTGACATTTTGAAAGGATCATCAAAAAATCAAAACCTTTAATAAAGTTACGCAAATAGACATTTCTAATGTAATTTTTCCTTAGAAAACGGATTGACACAAACTTTAGAACGCTATAGCATGAACCGTTCTCGAGATATTGCACATTTTCCAAATAAATTTATTAAAAAATCCCATAAATTAAAAAAAAAAAATTGTTGAGAAACATATTCACTTTTCATATGTGATATCATGCAATAAATTTAGTGACATCATTCTCGTGGATCTAGCTTGTTCCATTCATGAGAAAAGATACTTTAAGTAATACTTTTGTATTTGAATGCCAATAGTCGTTTATCTGCTAAAAAAATAATTTATTTCTCCTTCCATAACGCTTGGCGAGATTTTAGCGATGAATTTAGCGGAATGTAGCTAACTTGGCGACTTCTTAAAATGTTGCCAAATTAACGAAAATCTCGCCAAATGGATAAAAATGACGCTAAATCAATGAAAATGAAGTCTAATTGACGAAAATTCAATATCTTGGAAAAAAGTATCTGCTGTAACCCATTTTTTTGTTTTACTGTAAAAGTAATAAATTTGCATTATATAAGGAAAGTCATGTGCTGCCCACAACAGATTTTCTTTTTTAAATTTTATCTGATTTTTTGAGAAATTTATTTGAAAAATGTTCAATATCTTGAGAACGGTATTCATACTGGCATTCTAAAGTTTACATCAATCGTTTTCTAATGAAAAATTACATTAGAAATGATTATTTACGTAGCTTTAATTTTTTGATGATATTTTCAAAATTTTGGAACTGTTCTGATTATTCAATTGCGTTTAAAAAAATCTGATACGGGAAACACATGACTTTCCTTATATAATGCAATGAACTTACTGCTTTTACAGTAAAAAAAGAAATAGGTAATTCTTATAGTAGATATATTCTATCCAAGATAAAATAGGTTATTCTTATAGTAGATACTTATGTTCTATCCAAGATATTGAATTTCCGCCAATTAGTTGCCACTTACATTGATATAGCGTAATTTTTATCCATTTGGCGATATTTTCGATAATTTGGCAACATTTAAAAAGTCGCCAAGTTGGCGACATTCCGCCAAATTCATCGCCAAGCGTTAAGGACGGAGAAATAAGTTATTCTTGTAGCAGATAAATGACTATTGGCGTTCAAATGCAAAAGTATTACTCAAAGTATCTTTTCTCATGACTGGAACGAGCTAAATACACGAGAATGATGTCACCAAAGTTTTCGCATGATATTGCATATGAAAAGTGAACATGTTTCTCAACAGTTAATATTTTTTTTAATTTATAAGATTTTTTGATAAATTTATTTGAAAAATGTGCAATATCTCGAGAACGGTTCATGCCAGCGCTCTAAAGTTTACGTCAATCGTTTTCTGAGGAAAAATTACATAAGAAATGTCTATTTGCGTAACTTTATTAAAGGTTTTGTTTTTTTGAAAATTTCACTCGAAAATTTAGGAGGGTTCTGAATATCGGATTGCGTATAAAAACAATAGGCTTCTAGTGTTCATGGATTGTAATTTTTGTACCAAATTTCGTTTGAATCGGTCCATTCGTTCGTCAGTTATCGTCTTCACAGACTTACTGACACACACACATACTTTCACACAAACACACACACATACAGATATCCCCTCAAAAATGTTTGATTCGTGATGAGGGATGCTTGAAACGTGCTCGCCCTTTCGAAAACTCGAATTCGAATTTTCGACCCCGTCACAATACTTTCTTTCCTTATACGTCATGTATATAAGGAAAGTAATGAGTATATATATTTTGCCAAATTATGAACAATTTTTTTTAATTTAAATGTTAAATTGTTTGAATTTTAAATAAAAGTCAAACAAAATAATTGTTTAATTTCAATTTTTAAATATTTTAATCTTTAAATTACTCAACAAATTAAGATACATAAAAATCATTTTAAAATTTGATTCCTTAAATATTTAAAAATTAAAAATGCTTATAAAAATATTATTAAACTGATGTAGTTAGATATGTATGGTTGTAGATATTTAATATCTAAAAAAATTATTCTTAACAAAACTATTTTTAAATTTAAAATATTTAACCAGAATGTTTATTATTTACTGACATTAACTGAATCTAAAGTGCAAGTCGCCAATATCGGCTGTGCATGGCAGATAGCAACCCTGCAACTAGCCTCGGGTCGTGAATGTTTTGAGCTGTGATTTGCAATTATCTTGCCCTTGCTTCTGAGTGCTTGTGTAGTCGTTTCGAAGTTGGGGAGAAAGAATAGCGTTGATCGTAGATTGTGGATTATTGCTATGAGAAGTTATGTATTTTAAGTTGCAATTAATATATCATGATATCTCAGAGTTTTCGATAAGGTGACGATGAGGTGTTATGTCGGGAGTTTCATGAGATGGTTGATTGCTGCATTTCTTCTAGTGTGTTATACTTTGATCATTATATGGCAGGTCGACGTTCCTCTGAATCAGGTGTCTGGCAATCAAAATGTTGGCGGCGCCAGTGGCAGCTTACGAACTCCACGTGAAATTCAAGAAAAACCAATTTCTTTGCAAAATGAATTAATTAAAAACTTCAAAACTAACCAGCGTAAAGTCGCTGGATTCAGAGATTATGCTAGTAATTCACAAACATCGTTGGATGATTTGTTCATCAGCATCAAAACAACAAAAGCGTTTCACCATAGTAGACTTAATGTGATATTACGGACTTGGTTTATTTTAGCACGAGATCAGGTATGATTGTTTATTTTAATACTTTTATTTAAGGATTTATACTTAATTTCATTTTATTTTCAATTTGATCTTGATGTGGTTCATTTAAACAGGTTTTGTAATGCTATAAAAGTATTTTATCGATAATCATTTTATCCTTCACTTTTTATTAAAGCATGACTATGTATAATTAAATTAATAAATAAAAGTCAATTTCACTGTATTATATTTTATAATAAGAAAAAAGTTTTGCTAATTTGTGTAAAAATGGAAGCCTTTCTGCTGACCTTATTGCAACAGGTTCTGTGTAAACTATGTTTTGTATATTATAAACGGCGTTCATAATTCCAAGTTCCTGATATTTTTTTTCTTATTATTTCGAATTATATTAAAGCATCTTTTCAGTGGGATATGAATTAACTTTTGCAAAATGCTATTTGACTTTGTTTTGAATGAAACATTTGGCGACGTTTCGACTGTCGCCAACAATGAATTGTGCCAACGTGTGTGTGAAACTTTTGCAAGAAATTGATCGAATTGAAAATAATGTATACAATAAAAATACCGGACGAAACTTGTTTTATGGATGTCAATCAATATTTTAATGTAATTGGAGAAATTTCAAAATTTTAAACTTATTTTATGGATGTCAATCAATATTTTAATGTATTGATGAAATGTCAAAATTTTATCTTTAAAAGCTTTTTGAGAATCGTCAAGTTGAAGAATATTGAAAATTTTTCATTTTTCAAATTTGTAATGTTTATATCTCAAAAATCGAAAAGGCTATAAACTATAAAACATAATTTGTAGCCTTTTTGAAAGCCCTACAATGATTTATAATTTGATTTTGGATAGAGTTCTTATTTTTTGAACTATTTAATTTTAATATTGTGACCTGTTGAAGTTTTCCAATGGGAGGGAAATCTGTAACATTTAAAATATCACGAGTGTTGCAATTCAATGTTACCTCCTTTGGTGTTATATTTGTACATAAGCACAAGATATTTTGTTTTGCGTTAAAGAAATTATGAAGTGAAGTGGTCTTGGGGACTCTAAATATGTTTAATAAAAATAATGAATGAGATTTGAAAATAATTGGGAGTATGAAATTCTAGTAAATATTTGTCCTGTTAGACAAGTTTATAGATTCACTTCAATCTTATCAGAGATATTATATAAGTTTGGTTTATTAGTTCATTAATTAGTTTAGTTTCATTAATTAGTTTAGTTAGGTCTATGATGGTTAGAGTATTTAGCTTAAATCAGAATGGAAACTAAAACTGTTAACAATAAAATGCTTGGAAATAATTTGTAGCCCTTTGAAAGCCCCACAAGGATATATAATTGGATTTCGGAACAGGTTCTTGATCTTAGTTTTCAAGATATATCAAGGTTATAATTTCAAAATTTTAGTACTATTTTGAAAAGATGGTTCTGATTTTGATATTTTAATAATTTGAACTGTTTTGAATATGCCTAAAGAAGACAAACCACCCACAAAGAAATATGTTATTCATACAAAACCATTTTGGCTCCATCAGACTGGAGCCAATGCCAAATTTTGATTTACTTTTTAATGGGTTTTAAATACAATTTTTTTAACAATGATGTGTTTTTATTAACTCAGATTAAAGAACCTGTATCAGAAAAATTAAAATTTAGAGCTGTAAGTCAAATATAATTATTCATTTATATGCATGTGCAAAATCTAAAGCAAAATATCATTGATATTTAATTAATGTCATGTGAAAATAATGAAATTTGGTGAATTTAGTTTATAGTGAAACACAAAAAGATTAGAAAATATATCTGTTCTGAAAACACAATGCAATGTAATATAAAGAGATGTGCAATGTAATATGTGCTCATTAACAGATTTGCTCCATGAGAATTCTGTTAATGAGCTTTTCACATAAGATTGCATATGTGGAAAATTAGTCTATTTCACAAAATCTAATATTTTTTTAATAAAATGTATATGAATTATATGTAATATATGTATAAAAGGATTGCTTATGATTGACTTTCTGTATTTTTTAATGTTTTAAAAGTAAAGAAATCATTTATAAATTTGGATTTGGAAATTGACCACATAATCTGTAGGCATCCAGTTCACAGTTTATGATAATCTGGGCTGTAAGGTCGGTACCTTAAATCTCTGACTCCAGCTCTTAACTCCTCTTCTTGTTTTCTAATATCTTGACTCCAATAACTACATAAATTGCAATTTTTATTTTTCATATGAATAGTTTTATAATCAATAAACATATGAGGTTTTTTAATTCATTACCTAAAGCTACTATTAAAAAACTAAAAAAATTAAATATTTCAAAATAAAGTTATTTTTAAATAAAACTATAGAAACAAGTCAAACTAATCAATACTTTAAAAATAAAGACAACCAAAAATTTTTTAGCCATGATTAAAAGTCTTTTATTGAAATCTTCTTTTATGAAGTACTAAAATTACTCAGCCATAGCGTTTCGATCATTACTATTCCCTTCATCAGTGGCAAATTGAAAATAAGTGGCGAACGTGTGCTTAAACTCTGCTTAAGTAGCATGGGAAGTGTCTTTCCCGTTTGTAAATTTGACTTCCCATCTTATTTCCCATATTCAGTGTACTGCCCTTGAGAGAGGCCCCAAGTTTGCTTATTCCCCCACTAACTTCATTTCTGTTAATTTGATTCCCCCTGTGAAGGATGTTTTGTTTCATATGGCTCAAACCCATAGAGGTAGACTTCTTATGTATCTTTCAATTTCTAATTTTCATAATGATAATAAATTTAAAAATAAACTTAATCTGTCTTTTCATGTTGAAATCGCTGAGCTTAATAAACTTAAACCTTGCTCTGATTTAGTTATTTTATCTGCTGATAAAACTAAACAGCTTACAGCTTGTTCTTGTCAATAATGATGATTATATTGATTTCATGCAGAAGTTATTGCCGAGATGGCTTGCATTCATATTAAAAAATTCCCTATTGCTGCTATATTAATTCTGGGATTGTTAAACTTAAAAAATCTTCCGATCTTCCTCCCACTAAATTTGCTGCTTTCCGTACTTCTCATACCATGTTTCTGCTTTTCTTACTACTCTTTCCGTACTTCAATTACCCCAAATTTTCGGACAAATTAAACCATATAAAGTTAACCATCCTATGCATCCTATTGTGTTTATGTGTAATGGTCCTACCTATTTTTTAGAAAAAGCGTTAGCTAATTTTCTTAAACTGTTTTTTAATAACCATGTTTATTCTATAAGCTCTACTGAAAATTTCATTAAATATCTCTTTAATACTAATTTTGTTCCAAATTGCACTTTTCATACTTTTGACATTGTGTCCCTGTTTCTACCGCTATTAATATTATTGTGAAAAAACTTCTATGTCAAAATTGTACTATTTCCCCTATTGATGCAGAGACTACCTTGGTTTTCGTGATATCTTTTTGCAAACAGGCACCCCTATGGGTAGCTCCTTGTCTGGTATTTTGGCTGAGGCTGTGTTACAGGTGCTCGAGAATGAGATTTTACCTTTTTTTATCTCTTAAACCTATTTTTTGGTGCCATTATGTGGATGATGTGTTTATTACTTAGAACCATAGTTTGAACGACCTCCTTAATCTTTTGGATAGAGTCAATGACTTTTAGTTTTTACCCCTCTATTAATTTTACTGTTGAACATGTCTTAATTTTTCTGTATCTCTTTTGGATGTTCTTGTTTCCCGTAACTCTCTTAGTTTTCATATTCTGTTTTTCATAAACCCACTTTCTCTAATTCTTGTATTCCCTGCTAACTCATCTCATCCAATTTCTTTTAAAAAAGCCTCATTTATTGCTTATTTTAATCGTGCTTTTAACATCTGTTCATCTATTTCGGCTTTAGTTACTGAAATTGACTTTATCTTGAACCTTGGCCATGAGGTCACATACTCTTTCGAATTTATTTATAAAATATTTTCCCCTACTCGCAATAATTTTATTTACCCTTATACTAACCTTGTTCCTTTTTCTGATCTTACAAATCTAGTCTTCCTTTTTACCCAGCGATTTTTTTTCCTCTTATTCATTCTTGCCATGAATTTAAATTTAAGCCCACCCATTCTACCGTTATTACATTATTTAGTCGTATTTGTTCAGATAAATTTAAGGGTAAAAATAACTTCATGTGTCGTTCTGAGGTGTACATTGTCCCTCTTTTATTACCCGAAAATAACTTTAAACCCACCCATTCTACCGGTATTACATTATTTAATCGTATTTGTTCAGATAAATTTAAGGATAATTAAATAACTTCATGTGTCATTCTGAGGTGTACATTGTCTCTCTTTTATTACCCGAAAATAACTTTAAATTCTATATTAGTAGTACTAAACATACTGTCTGTATTCGTTTAGCTGAACATGCTCCCGATGTTAAAAATGGTAACTGTCTACGGCTCTAGTTCAGTGTGTTATTAACGATAATTTTCATCCTATGTTTGATGAGACTTTTCTTTTAATTAGCTGCAATAACCCCTGTAATATTTTACTTTATGAATACCTTTTTATTTATCGTTACTGTGATTCTATTTGCAATTTTGATCCCGTTCAGCCTCTTGACTTCTCGTTCACAACTCGCTACGTGTTAAACCTTTATATGATTTTCTGAATATTTAGTAGTTGCTTTAATTTGTTTTTTGACAACATTTCTATTGGTTACCATTTAATTTATGAACCTTTTTCCTTTTAATGCATATATTTTTTGTATTTTATAATTAAATAATATTTTAAATGCCTCGTATTTAAAAATGTAAAATGATTAAAATGTAAATTTTGTGAAGTGGCTATGGCCTGTATTTAAGCACATGGTCGTCACTTATTTTCAATTTGCCACTAATGAAGGGCATGGTAATGCCCAAAAGCACTATGGCTGAGTAATTTCAGTACTTCGTAAAATGAGATTTTAATAAAAGACTTTTAATTATGGCCAAAAAAATTTTTGGTTGTCTTTATTTTTAAAGTATATTTTTAAATAGTTTTATTTAAGAGTCGAAGCCAGTATATATTTACTGACTCTGACTCCAATGCCACAGCCCTGGTGATAATCGTACAAAATTTTATTTAATTCACTCTCATAGCTCCTGAGATGATATCCACCGACTCGCACACACAGAGACAGACATTACCTCATAAATATTCGAAATGAGTTTAGGGATGTCTAGAAATGTAGATTTTCCAGAAAATTTTGAAATTGTATTCAATATTTCATTTTAGTTGGAATAATACACAGTTGAGTCACATTATTGTGACCACCAGCTAATGTCTGGAATAGCTACCGTGTGCAGCACGAATGGCAGTTAGTTGGGGCTGGAATGACTTAATAAGGTGCTAGAATGTGTGGAGCCATGGTGACTGGAGTGCATTTGAGGAGTTGGAGGGTGTGTGGTGGATAATCCATAGAGCAAACAACCCGATCGAGGTGGTCCCACAGATGCTCAATTGAGTTTAAGTATGGGGAATTAGTTTGTTAGGGAAGTATTTTGAAGTCTTCATCATGCTCCTCCAACTACTCTGACAGTTCTTGTTGTGTGACACATCACGTTGTCATACTTGTAAATTCCATCCGACCCAGGGAAGACAATCAGCATGAATGGGTGCATGCAGTGTGCAAGGATGGATTCATAACGAATTCTGTTCATAGTGCCTTCCACAGGTATGAGTGTATCTAGAGAATGCCATGAAAACATTCCCCAGATCATAACGCTGCCCTCACCGCCTTGTGTTCTTCCAGTAATGGTTAAAGAGTGTTTGTTCTCCAATCTTTCACACCTTATACTCCAACATCCATATGTTCGATGAAGTAGTAAACATGACTCATTGGAGAAGGCACTTTTTTGTCAATCAGCAGAGGTCTAAATACTGCCATGCAAATCTAAGCCTTTTCTACTGATGCACCTTCGTTAGTATAGGTACAGTGGCCATCCATCTGCTTCGGAGGCCCATATGGAGCAGGGTTTGCCGAACTGTCATTTGAGACACACTTCCAGTAGCCCCCCTGGTTCATTTGGCCAGTTAGTTGCTCCACTGTAGTGCGGTGATTGATCGGCCCTCGCGAACCTTCAAAGCTGATGTTCACCTCTCGCGTCAATGGCACATGGTGCTCCACAGTTTCTACATCGCTTATTTTATTCACAATGCTGCCATTTCTCAATTGACAATATACTTCAACCACTATAGCCAGGGTTGTTTGATTTAAATCGGCTTGATTTAAATCATGATTTAAATCAGGATTTAAATCACTTGATTTTTTAAAAAAAATCATTGATTAAAATCATTTTTTAATTTTGTCATTTCTTGAAGTTTTTTTTTGTATTTTTATGCTAAAATAACATGGAACAGAATAAATGTTTAAAATAATAAAATTTCACATCAAGACATCTTTAGAGTATATAAAAAAAAAACTGAAATCCTTTCCTTAACTCTCGGTCAGTGGAGCTAACACTATTCATTGCTTGGAGTATAAAATCAAGTAACAATGACAACTGACCAATGTTGCCAACCTATTTTCCAATTTTATAGCTAAAAATCACTCAAAATATATCTAGATTTTCTGTCAGTTATCTAAAAACATAGCTAGACAATATTTAACATTTTAATTGTTCTTGTGATGATTTATTGGGATCAGTGGTTACGATACAGTTTTTACATGCATATTTCAAGCTACAAAAATTTAAAATACCTTTTGAAATGTTATTTATATGTGCTGTAATAATTTTTACCATAGAAATAAGAAAATTTGGTTCCTTCCTTTTTTGTGATTTTTGCTAGCGCATACCAATATAGCAAACAATGTTGGGAATAGGATTGATGGGGCCCTTAAGCAGTTTAGCAGATTGGGCTCCCCCACCAATCCCTTCTTCTTCTTCTTCAATGGCCTGACAGCCCAGGATGGGCCCTTGCCTTCCGCAGTATAGAACTCCAGGCTCCCCTATCCCTGGCCAAAGACCTCCAGTCCAAAACTTTTAAAATTTTAAAGTCATTTTCCACACAGTCGAGCCATCTGAGTTTAGGTCTTCCTCTTTTATGGGTGCCGAATGGTCTGGCAGAGAAGATCTTTTTTGTTGTACGGCTTTCGGCCATCCTGCACAGGTGACCCACCCATTTAATTCTCTGAATCGTGATGTAATTGACTATATCTGGTTCTTTAAAAGACTTATAAAGCTCTGAGTTAGTTCTTCTTCTCCAGATGTTGTTACAATTTAAGCCACCAAAAATACCTCTCAAGATTTTTCTCTCAAAAACAGAAATGATGTCTTTAACTTTTTCTGTCATTGCCCAAGTCTCAGCAGAGTAGGTAAGAATGGGTCTGATTAAACTTTTGTATATTATAATCTTCGTTTTTCTGCTGATGAAGTCAGACTTTAAGTACCTTTTAAGGCCGAAAAAACATCGGTTAGCAGCTGTAACTCTACCACGAATTCCCACCAATCCCTACCCTCACCTATTTTTTAAGGACTTAAAAAAATCACTCTGAGGTCTCTTAGGATCATAGGGCCCCTGGGCATTATCCTCTTTGTCCCTCCCTCTCTTCAATTCCATAGTCCCCAACCTATACAGTACAAAAACTAAGGCTTTTTGGTACTTTTTGCTCTTGATCACAGTGGAAAAAAAAACTTTGAGGAAATTTGTAGCTCCACCTCTGATAAGAATATAAAACACTTTATTTCCACATTAACGAATCATAATCCTCATCTGTAAAATTTGAAGTGCCTGACTGAGAAACGATAAAACTTCATTTGCTGTACATTTTCGATATGTAACCATAGCTTCCATGTCCTTCAAAAATGGGGGGGGGGGGGGGGAGGTAATCATGACATTTCCCATATGCGTGTGTCTTAATAGTCCTAATTTAAATGTTAAAATGGCATTCAGTAGCTTTATTTTCATTCTATACCGGAGCTTTGTTTTTACGTAACTCAAGCTAGTGAAAAACTGTTATGCTCCTTTTGAGACAATTACCAACACCATCTCAATGTTACACAAAAAATATTTGATTTTGGTGAAATTTCATAAAATTATCTAGATTTTTTGGCATATCTAAATGCCCATTTTCATTATATAGATTACGTCAAAATTATCTAGATTTGTAGTCATGATGTAGATGCCCATTTTCATTAGCTGGATAAAGTCAAAATTATGTGGATAATGTGTTAAATGGTAAGTTTTTATTATATAAATGAAAAAGGTATTAAATATTAATACTTAAAAACATCATCTTTCTCTAAAATCTTGACTTTTTAATACGCTTGTCATAATCCCTTCCCTTTTTTTCAAGTCCTTCATAATATCAAACCTAATAGATTTTGAGATATCACACACATAGCGCTTTATTAATATAAATTCAAATAAAGAACTTAAAACCGCATAATAGTTCCATATAATTAATATAGCCTAGATTTATAAATTGAATAAAATAACCCAATTAAAAAAAAACCTATTTATTTAAAAAGGCTTTGGTTTTTTTAACCCCTGCATATATTTTTTGATCTTATATTAATATATATTCAATTAAATTTTTTTAAATTATACAGTACATTAATATAGTCTAACCTACCTTCTGATCTGAAAAATATAAAAAATTGATTTTGAAAAAGGCTAATATAAATAAAAAAAATCCGATTTAAATAAAAAAAATCAGATTTAAATAAAAAAAATCTGATTTTTTTGATTTTTTAAAAAAATTCATGATTTTTATCCACCCTGACTATAGCACACGAACTGTTCACAAACTGCTCTGTTTCGGAAATATTGTCACACTTATAAGGAGAAATACTTATGCTGTAATATAAGAAGAAATACTTAAGTATTTCTTCTTATATTACAGCTTCAATCAAACATATATTACATAATATGGTTAAAAATGGTTTAAATTTAGAGATATATAAAAAAAATTATCTTATACTTGTATACTGCAGTCAGTAAATACAATTTAATAATTTCCTTTAATACATGTGCTTTGAAAAAGTCAAAATAATTATATTTTATCTGTAACAAGAATATGTTTTTTCTGAATCACAAATTTTAAACATTGCACAAAAGGAAAAGCATAAAAATAATTTTAAATTATTAACTTATTCAGAATAATAAATAATTTATACTATAGATATATAAAGTAATATAGAATATAGGTATAGAAAGTAAATTAATATATTATAAAAAAATTAAAACTGCGTATATTAAAAAAAAAATTAAATATATTAATTATTTGTTTTAAATACCTACTGATAATTGGAAAGGAAGCCTTTATAGCACTTAAAATAAATTATACTCAGTTTATTATAAGATAAAAATTAATTTTAAGAAATGCTTATATTTAAACTCTTTCTAAAAATAATTACATTTTTTATTTTAATATATCTGCATGTAATTGAATGGGTTACGAGTAACATGAGATAAAAGAGACATTTTTCTGAAAGATGAATTAGGCATATATTTAGTGGTATTAAAGTATTTCCCTTCAGCAGAATTTGTAGAAACATTCTATATTTTTAATATGTTAATTAATTTTACAGAACTTCTGCACTAAAAGAATTGGCTCAAGCAACATCGGGCTCAGTTAGTACTTGGATGGGTGACCACCTGGGAACACCGCGTGCTGTTGGCACATTTCGGGCGCAGTAGTCCGGTGGTTTGCGTGCTGGATTTGCACGCAGCCACAACTGCTGCCGTGTTCATGCGGAGTACGATCATGTTAAACATGTGGGTCCGTAAGTCCTTCCGAGAGGTTGGTGGTAGGGGAAGGAGGGTACGGTCCCTGTGGATGCCTCCCCCACTGGGTTCCGGTCTAAATTGGGTGACACTTCCCGGCCGTCCAAACAATTATCTTACACCTTTCTGGTAGGTCGGACGGTCTGGGTCTCAACAACTAAAAGAATAGGCTTGTTAAACCTCTGCATGCTTTTTTTTCTGAGATGAGTAAGATGTCACTTGTACTCACCTGATTCTTATCCATTCTTTCTGTTCAAAATGAAACAGATACACATACCTCCCTTCTTTTTTTCCCTCTTAAAAATTAAAAAACTCAAAAGATTCTAGAAAATTCAAAAATTAGTTGTAAAGCTGTGTGCTTAAAAAAAAAAAAAAATCTGTTTGGAAAGAGTATTACATTCCATTTTCAAATTAATTTAAAAAAAAAAAAAAAACTGAAAATTTTCCAGAAAAATATAATTGAAAAATTTTCTATTTCCTGAAACTTTTCTGACCCACATCTCTACGGATGTCCAAATGGTCTAAATCTGCCAAACTTGATTTCAAATTTTTGATCCCATCATAATATTTTTTCCTATGTTATTGTACTACATATGTAGTGAAAGTGAAAATAGAGGCATGTGCAATTAAGCAATTTGTGTTAAAATCTTAAATTGAATTTGAAAAATTTGCCTTGATCAGTGGAGGAGCATACATTTCGGGAGACAGTGCCTACCAAACAACTTCCACTGTAGTTTATACATAATTTGAAATATTTTATGCACTTACTTTGGATAATGTATAGTTTAAATTGTTTAAAACGAAAGTTGCTTTGTAGTGGGTTGTTTGGATAGACACTGTTTCCCTAAATTCCCTTCATGCTTCGCCTCTTATCTTTATGTCCCTCTTTTCAAGTTACTCTACTTTTCTTATAATAAAGAACTTCATAAAAATTATGTATTGTAAAAAAAACTAAAGAATAATCTCTAGCTCTACTGAGCACCCATTTAGGGATTGTGAAATGAAATTTGTTGAAATTTCACATTTCAGAGTTGAAAATGATCTTCCGATGGTTGCTGTTATAAAAGTTTCTTACTATAGTCTGTAGACATTAGTGAGAAGTTTCAGGTTTGTGAGGACAGCTTGATTTATTGTTAGGGGTTGATCTTCACTGATGTGTAACATATGGGGCATTATGGGACACTCTTGCTCCCTCCTGGCTTATGAATTTGATTTTTATTTTGCAACAGAAAGTTGTAATTTTCATATTTGCACTATTGGCAGCATAGATATTAAGTTTGTTTTTATTGATTAGAGTTAAAACATGGTAAGGTTAACTATAGGGGATGATTGTTTATCCAGATTCAGCTTATTGAGTGTGCCCTTTCTTACTTTTATGGAGAAGTTGTAAGCTAATTTTTAGTTCAACTTCCTTCATAGGTGAAGTTAGAATTTTTAGTTGCGGGAGGGGGGAGGGAGAGTACTGAAGCTCTTTTCTGGGTGCACCTTCCACTATCATTTCAGTTGCAATGTATAATGCCACTGCCAGAAAAATTGCTATGGGTGCTAAATAAACTTTTGGGTATGTTTAGCACCCCAAATCTCCCCCGTAGTACTTTTTATAATAAGCTCTTGAGTCTCCCTGAAACTGAAAACGAATGTTTTTGAAATGATATGTGAGTGTGTAGATACTATCCTATCCACAGAATTAAGTGAGCAAGTCAAATAAACTTTGAACTTATTAGTTAATAAACTTTATATATTTTTTTGTAATCAGATTTGTTAAATACTTCCCTGTTGATTATATATAGAGTCAAATATTTGCAGGTTCTCCAAATATTAGAATGAGAACAATGATTAATATGAGAACAATTCATAAAAAAATCGGTGTAGTCAATCATGTTAAATAATCAATTATTTTATACATAATTTATTCAGGGTTCACGCTAAATAAAAATAAGAGAAATTTTTCTTAGTTGTGAAAATATCGAGAGAGATTTTTATATGACTGAGAGAAAAATGTTTTAATATATTAAAGGTTAATATATCAAAGATTTAAAATAAACTGTAAATTGTACAAAAGTGTTTCTACATTCTGTAATGCAAAATTTTTGCTTGAACTTTGATCCAAAAATTCATTTTATCACTTACCAAATACAGATTGGTTTTAACCATAACTATAATGAGTTGATTTACATTATGATGATTATCAACATTAAAGTGAACTTTCAGCTGACCACAATTCACCCAAGCCAAAATTAAGTTTCCAGTTAAACCTGACTGAAGTAATGTTTAAATCACTCCTTTTCAATTGCTGTCTCATCCTGTGTCTATTTTATGCAAAATGCATCTATGATATTTGTAGATACTGAGACAAATAAACAAATAATAGGCTCTACAACATATAGGATAGACATTTTTTTCTTAGGATAAATTTATTTGATTTTTTGTAATATTGTACATTATTTGGAAATATATTCGCTAATTCGATTTGTTCTCTGTAATTTAATTTTTTTTTTTCATTTTTTTCTCAACATATTTTAGTTTGTTATGGTGAAATATTCCTATTTTTTTTTCCAGTCTTTGATGAGCTTTCACACTTTCTAAATTTGCTTCCCAATATTTCGGTATTTTTCATAGTTTAATTTTTTTGTTAATTTCAGCCATTTTCAGAGAAAAATTCCAATTTTTTTTAATTCTAAGCAATTTTTAGGCTATGATTCCAATAATTTTTTTTTTTTGGGGGGGGGGGGGGGGGGGGGAGGAGGAGGGAAGAAAATTTATGTAGTATTTTTTTCCCTTTAGTAACAATTTAGCGATTCAAGGCATGTCGATTTTTCTTTTTATCGGAAATAGCAGATAATTTTTGATTTTGCGCATTTTCATTCATTAAAAAAATGTAATTGGTATCTATCCGTCACTTTTCTTAAATGCACTTTTACAATTTATTCAGGACACTGCAAAATCATTTTAAAATTTTTAATTTCCATGTTGATTTTTTTATCATTGCAATTTCAAAAAAATTGCGGTGTATCGGTATTCTTAATTATTTTTTATTTTCCGATTAAGAGCTAGTAATTAGTTCCGCGCAAACAAGTCACTTGAAAACGGAAATGATTTGATTGAAACATTTCAGTTTTTCGACACTTTGCCCGTCCACGAATATTAACAATACTGGGTTTTAATTTAATGATTTTGAGTTTTTTTCTTTGTTTATATCGCGGATGTTCGTTTCTAGATTCAAAATATGGCGTAATTCAAAGGGGAATGAAACCAAAGATGTAACAATCGTGTTGTCTAGCAAAAGCAAGCAACGCTTATGGGTCTTAAAACTGAAAGATGTCAGATGCCCCAGTCAGAATGCAGAGCTAGAAGATATTCGCCATTCAATTCGCGCGCTTTAAAACATTGATGAAAAATGAACTAAAATCACAGGTGACGATTAAAAATTTCGATTTTTCCAATGTGTATTTTGTATTTTTGTTGTTTTACTTTTCCAGAGAGAGCGCAATATCTCTTGAAAGAATCGGTCAATTTTTATGGAATTGTATTTTAATCGATTACTTTCCCTACATATATTGTATAATGCAGGGTTCATCAACCTTTCATTGTCTTCGAAACCCTTCTGACTTTTGGTATTTCTGAAGAAACCCGCGTAATTTGAGATAGTATATAATTATATTACCTATATATATAGGTTATATATACCTATATATATATATATATATAGGTTATATATACCTATATATATATATATAGGATTATATATACCTATATATAGGTTATATAGGTATATAACCTACTACTAATAATAATCCTTTTGCTATTAGTACTGCTCTTGCTACTAATACTGTTCCTGCTACTAATACCAGACTAGTGCCCAAGAGAAGTTTAGCGCATCTTTTTAAATGTACTAAAGTAAAGAGGTGTATTTTTATAAACCTCTTGATTAAAATTCATTCCAAAAGATTCGTTAAAATTCTATTGAATTTGAAATTAAGTGGTGATTGTATTAGTGTATTTTTGCATTAAATTTTGCTACAGACGGACACATGTGTACCGCTGCGATCTTAACATCACTCTTGTCCCGTGCACTCCACTGCACTACGAACATCATTTCTTAGAGATCATTTTACAGTTCAATGGCAATTTTTCGCGGAACCCTTCAGAAATTTCCCAGAGCCCAGGTTGAAGAACCCTGGTATAATGTATAGGGAAAATATTGTGACTGGATCGATAATTCAAATTAAGAGTTTTCGACGGAAAAGCAGAGCAGCATGTTTCAAGTATCCCTAAATTCAAATCGAATGATTTTGAGGTGATATGTATGTTTGTGTGTATGCTAGTGTTGTCCGTGGGCCTGTGCCTCGGTATCTCATGCACGAAAGAAGCGTTTATGAAAAACGTGGGTGCGTTTATTACAATCGGTGAATACTGGAATCCTATTAATTTTAAATGCAAACGACTCCCCGCCCCAATTTTTCGAATAAAATATTAAAAAACAAGAAAGATCAATCATGCATAAGCATTGATTATGAAACACTTTCCAACTGAAATGTAATTTCATTTAAAAATTTCTAAAATGTGATTCATTCAGTGGTAATATCTTTTACATTATCACAGTACTACAGTAATTTATTATACTTAAATATTTAAAACTGTATCGAAATATAAATCATCTGATTCTTTATGCAAAATCAATGAATATTTCATTCATATAACTTGTATTCCAGACTCCAGAGCTAAATAATTTTGTGTGAAAAAAATTCAGCAATTCTTATGTAATTCATCTTACAATCGCTTGAGATATTTGCATTCTGCATATGTTAAAATTAGGCTTCCTTGAAGAAATAATAAAAGTTTAGGGATCATTTAAAATCACAACTATTGTAATTGCATAGGCACGGAATTTAGATACACAGATAATATATATGTGTATGTGTATGTACTCAAAGTATTGGGATCGTGCCGAAGATCGGAACTCGAATTTTCAAAGGATCTACACGTTTTGGGACTTCTAGAACACGAAAAAACTAGTTTTAGGAAGACGTCTGTGTGTGTAAGGGTGTATATGTGTATGTTTCTGTGTGTCTGTGTGGATATTAAACCACTCTAATTGAAAAACTAATGGACCGAATTTCATACAATTTGGTAGGTATGTTTTTTGTGGGAAATCCTGATGTTCATTAGATTATAGTACGATTCGTAATAAAATAATCTGCCTTCTTTGCGAAATGGCCGCAGAAATTGCCTTTATCCACTCTAGCTAAAAACTAATGAACCAAATTTAACAAAATTTGGTGTATAATATTTCAATAACCTACAAGTGATTTATATACCAAATTTAACAAAATTTTGTATATAAATCATTTGTAGGTTATTCTACTACGATTCGGGAAAAAGGAACGGGCTATTTTTGCGAAATGGCCAGCAAAAATCGTTATATATAAAAATAAAAGACTATGTGTGCTCAATTATATCCATTAAATTCCTATTTTATATGTGATTTTTGACAACAAAAAGAATAAGACTAACCCCATTACTCTAGGACTAGCCGTTCTTGAGATATTCTAGTTTTTTCGCGTTTTCGCTACGCCACCTTTGACAATAAGTCCAGCTATCAAATGAGAACCAAATTTAAGTTTAACGTGTAAATTCAATGTCATTTAAAATATTTATGTTGTGCAGATAAACTCAAATTATCATTGAATAAATAAAGAGAACGAATATGAGTCTGCAGAGAAAGACATGTGCTGTCCACATCAGAATTTTTAACAATATTACAACAATGATTTATAGAAGTGAACGGGGATTATTTTCAGGCCATTTCGAAAAAAATGTATGATCTATATTTAAAAATCCATCAAATTTTTGTCGAATAAAATGTTCAACAAATTAAAGCTGTGTACCAAATTTTAACTCTCTAGGACGTAGGAAAGTGCATTTAAAATGCCATCAATTAAATTTATCATGAAGAGTTATATAAAATTTAAAAAAAATGAAAAATTGTTATCTACCAAATTTATTTTGAAATATGAAGCCACTCCCATATGCAAAACGTTTAAACAAATGGAGAGATATTTATTATATAATATCTCTCTCTTTTCTTTCTGGAAGATATCCCAAAGTCAGAATTTAATTGAATTTGTTTTTTTCCCTATATTAAATAATTTTTTTAATTAAAAAACTACTTAACATATTTTACTGAATTTTTTTTTATATATTCTATGGGATAATGTGAATATTTCCTAAAAATTTCGAAGCAATTCGTGAATTTTAAATTTACTTAAAAAATGTTTGAAAAATTAGGTCCCATAGGGTTCAATGTATTTCATTTTTTCAACCCGGGTTCAATAAAAAACTAATTGGGTGATATTATTTATTTATATTCCCATAGGTCCTACAGACCGTCTGAACAACATACTAAAATTTCATTTTGATAAACTCATTTTTACGGCAGTTGTGCTAACGGACAGACAGACAGACAGACAGACAGAATGAACAAAGTCATAAACACTTTTCAACTTTGTTGTAAAGTGTTAAAAAATTAGTAAAAAGAAAACACATAAATTCTGTTTTTAACAAGACTTTCTGCATCCGATAGGGTAATTAGAATCTTTTGTTCTAGAAACCTGTACAGCTGGTTTTTACAATGTGCAGTAGAACCTCTATCTAAATCAATTAGAACCGAGCCTATTTCGGAAAATCGAAATTTTCAGATAATCGAAAATTAATCAATTTAGAAATGAGGCCACAGTGATGGTTCTAATTAAAGTCTACATGTTTTTGTAAGGGGTATACATTTGAATGATGTTATTTAAAAAAATAATTATATTTTAACAGTAGTAACAAGTTATGACAAAGAAAACAAGAAAGATCAATCATGCTGAAAGCATTGATTATGAAACACTTTCCAACTTCAATGCAATTTTATTTAAACAAGTCTAAAATGCAATACATTCCTCGGTAATATTTTGAAACTTATCACAATACTGCATTAATTTATTATATTTGAAAACTTAAACCTTCATCGAAAAAAATGAACTTCATTTAAATGACGGCATTGAAATATAAATTGCCTGGTTTAAACATCTCTAAAATGTTATACATTCCTCGGTAATAGTTTTAGAATTATCATAATACTACGATAATTTATTATATTTGAAAACTTCATCGAAAACAACTGAAATTAATTCAAATGACGTCATAGAAAAAATAACACGCCTGGATCTCTCTATAAAAACAGGATTTCATTCATCACAATACTATAATAATTTATTTTATTTAAACATTTTGTTTAAGACCATGGAGCTACAAAAAATTAAACTCTATGCTTGAAACTTCATCGAAAAAAATCGTCCTTCTCTTTATGAAATCAATTAATATTTCATTCATATCAGCCATGCAGACTCCACGGACTAAATTATTTTGTGTTAAAAAAATACAGGAATTCTAATACAACTCATTCTATATATTTTGCTGTTTACATTTTACATAGGTGAAAAATAGCCTTAGTTGTAGAAATAATCAAATTTAGATGAGCATTTAAACTCAAATATATTGTCATTGCGTTGTTTCAGTATGTAGATGCACAGAATTTAAGCAAAAATAAAGTAGTTTTAGGAGGGATACAACACTTAATATGAATTAAAAAGAACTTAAAAAAATCACGATTTTGAAACAAGATGGATGCCATATATCATTTTGAAGTGGGTCATGTGATTGTTTCATATAAGAGGTGTAATTATTATTTTAATTTTTATTTAAAAAACTACTGAATATATTTCGCTGAATTTTTTTTTATATATTTTATAGAACAATTTGAATATTACCTAAAATTTTCAAAGCAATTTGTGAATTTTAAATCCGCTTAAAAAATGTTTGAAAAATTAGGTCCCATAGGGCTCAATGTATTTCATTTTTTCTACCCGGGTTCAATCCAAAACTAATTGGGTGATATTATTCATTTATATTCCCATAGGTTCTACAGACCGTCTGAACAACATACTAAAATTTCATTTTGATTAAGTCATTTTTACGGCAGTTATCGTGCTAACGGACAGACAGACAGACAGAATGAACAAAGTCATAAACACTTTTCAACTTTGTTGTAAAGTGTTAAAAAAATTGACTCGGAAATAGACTTGAGTAACCGGAGCAGGTTTTGCTATAAAATAATTTTAAATAGTAAAAAAAAAAAGGGGGGGGGGGGGGAGGGGGGACTCTAAAATGAATGTAGGATAATGGAAATTTTACTGTAATTAATAATAAGCAATCTAAATTTATGGAATCGAGTGCTAGTAAAAGTGGAAAAAAGTTATACTTATACTTGAGTGAAACAGTTTTACTTAATTTTTTTTTTATATAATTGACATTTTACATTAAAAAGTTTTGTTATCACGTGCTACTAGGATAAACCAGGCCTGAGTAGTATCTATACTCTATAGTCTCCCCCATGGAGTTAGAAAGAAGGAGATAAAACTCATGGATGAAACGCTTGAAAATGCCACAATGCTAAGAGAATTATATCTAGGTGTCGCTAGTGTTAGTAAAGTATCTGCTATTGTTAGTTGACACAACAGAAAGGCGCAATATTTAGCATATGTATTTTTTATTATTTTTAAATTAAGGGTTCCCTCATTATGAGTATAATTAACCAGTATTTTTTCATAGTTGTTGGATAGAGTACAGAATATATGGAGGTAAAAATGAATTGAAAGGTAAAATAATTTTGAATGCGCAGGAATATTCTTTATTGTTTCAATTCTACTTTGCATTGCGTTAATAATTTATTTGTACAAAATGACAGTTTAAATAAATATTTTAAGCCTTTCACCATAGAAATGCATGTAATGCAGGACTACTTATCTTTTCCCAGCGCCACCTGAATTATTGTTTTAAACGATATTGCATTTTTTTAATATGAAGTTTTAACTCCTGTTACCTCCATGATCTGTCTCCCCATCCGTCTATAGCGTTACTAAACGTTTGTCAACTTGTAAAGTGAGACCTTTACTGAATTTGTACATTTTCGAGTTTTTTTATATAACTTCTAAAATAAAGCTCATAAAAGATACATTTTTTTAAATTGTAATATTTAATGTTATACAAGTGGTCCAAAACAATATTTGAAGTATGAATGTATATGAAAGTCGAATGGAGTCACATACTCCAAATATTTCCATTTTAATTAACTATCGCCAACCCCAATTCTGGTATCGTGACTACGCCTATGAACTCCAGGAAACAATGAAGTACATAATATAATTAAATGAATATTGCGAAACCCGAATAGAAAAATATTCTCAACATTCAGGGGAGCTTTCGTAGCCCCATAGTTTCATGGGGAAAACCCTAGAAATCACTTATAATCCGTCGTATTTGTACATTAGTTGGCAAATGCATAGAAGCAGTCATGATCTCGAAAAGCGACTCGACGATCGAAAGGTGGGTTTCGTAGGGGGTTAGATTTCGTTTTCCAATATGGAAAACTAATGTACTAATTGTTCAATCAATTTAATTAAATCAATAATATTACCGATTGATCAATTAATTTAATTAAATCAATAATATTACCAATTGTTCAATCAATCCGAAACCCCTGCTAATACCATTGAGCAAGTATGATAATGTAGCATTGAAAGCAAAGGCGTACCGTATGGGGAGGGGGCAGAGCTCTTGCATCTGATTTAATTTTTTAGGTTAGTTTTATCATAATATTCGTTAAAAGAAAAATTGTAGTCTGGGAAGAGCTCAAGCTTCTGTTGTGTTCGGTTCCTGTGTGAAGCCCCGTGGACACTCATTTTAAGAAAAACGTGTTGCACTATAGTCACAGTCCCCCCCCCCCCCCCTTCAATTCCTGCCATACATACATATGGTATTGAAGCTATCAAATTTGAATTTGTAAAATATTTTGCCCAATATTGTCCGAAGTAACAGGCTTTTCAAAAATTGATCATTTTTACCAGATGGCGACCATCTTGTATTGTGCACCAATGTCTATAAATGCAATAGTATTAGGACTAATGGTTCGAATTCAATTATTTTGGTACCAATTTGAAGCAATTTATATCAGGAATATATAAGTAATAACAAAATGGCAGTAAGTTTACATTTTAATGCTTTTATTATATGTAAAATGAAAAAATCAACTTCAGAAAACAGCAAACTGTATGTAATGGGACGTAAAAAAAAAGGCATATAATTTTTTTTTAAACTTAGTAGAAACACTAACTAATATGTGTGCTTTAAGTGGAAGAAATTAGGATGGCAATATTTCTTACTAACTAAAAAAAAATGCTTTTAAACACATACATCTTGTTGAAGTTTGAAAAGTTTCAATCATTTTTATGAACAAATTTTTGAAAACCAAATAATTCCATATAATAATTCTATTTCATAGTTTTTCGTAATTTTAGTTTCAGTTTAATATAAGGAAATGGTATTGGAAGTTTAGTTGAACAGACTAAGTAGAGCCCTCCCTTTCAAGCTCCAATTCAGAAGCTCCGCTAGACAAAATTGGACTTGCAATTGCAAGTAACCTCTCTTTGGGAAGGGGGGGGGGGGGGGGGTGAAGATGTTAAAAAAAAAAAAAAATGAAAGAGGGAGGGCAACTAAATTAGAAAGGTCCGTAAATGATGAAACCGGATTGGCCCTTCTCAGGCTGTGGTATTTGACCTTCGGGTGTTCTGCTACTTGTTGCTACTGGAACCATCCCCGCGCTTCGTGTCGTGAGTTTAATTTTTATTTTCATTATTTCTGAGATGGTTTTTTTCCCTCCATGCTTCCTCCACCCCAGTTTACTGTTAATGACTTGCGCTGACTTCGAAAATGGACGTTTGGAAAAAAAAAAGAACAAGAAAATCTGTCTGTAGACGTCCAATACTTTTTTTTTTATTATTATTCCAAACAGTCTTTATATTCTGAGGGATATCTTTTGGAAGTTCTCTAACCGGTTAGATAGAGATCGAGAAATGTTTTGATTTTAACTTTTTGGAGTAATTTTTGTCTCGACAGTGAATTTTTTTAATACCGTCTGGCTGCTACTAGAAAATGGTTCAGTATTTTTTAAAAATGTGACTTTGTGGATTTAAGCTGATTTAATTGAGTTCGTGGATTTTAGGCTGATGTAATTAAGTTTACGGATTTTAAGACATTTTTCTGAGAGAAAGGGAATAATATAGGAGAGAGGGGTTTATACCCCGCTATACCCTTGTCTGAAAAATTACAGTGGCTGTCTATTAGGTTCAGATTACCTAAACTACATCTACAACTGTAAGCCCCTAATCCCCCTCTTTTCCGATATTCTGACTACGCCCATGATGGAGGGGAGTTAATTACAAGCTTGGTATTTATGTAAATCAGCTAAATATAGGGGAAAAAAGACATGGTCGGTATCGATAATAACAAGCAGCTTACTAAATAAGTTCCTTCAAGTTATTTAACCAAAATTGTTTTGTAGCAATATTTTTTTAAAAATTGTTTTATAAAGCGCTAAGAAAAACAGTCGCCATTATTATTTAATTTTGGATATAGAAAAGATTCTTTGAAGTTTCGTTATTCCACTTTGAAGGTTGTTCAATTTTATATTATTTAATTTTATTTTTCAAATATTAAAAACTTTCTAGGCGTTGCTTTTGAGTTCATTTCAAAAACAGAAAAGATTATCTAATTACTCTGTTTGTTTATGTGGGGTACAGTGTTGCATACCAAGTGAGGGGTACACTTTAGATATTGCATACCAAACTAACGTATCTCGTATTGCATACCAAACTAACGAATCTCGTTCCCAGTACGGCCACCAGCATCCGTAATTTGTGCTCTTCAGCACGGGATAGCTTCTAACTGCACTGACAGAAAGAAATCTTGTTACTCGTCACTATTTTGCGAAACTCTGTGACCGAAGTCAGTCATACCACGCAGTCGACTTCAATTTTAAAGAAGGTTGGGCTGAAGCTGCCAAATAATGCAAAGTGGCTGCAGAATATAGGGGTTCTCGAAATTGCAGTACACAGCAAATTTCCTTGCTGTTAGTGCAGTTATCAGCTATTCTGGTGCTGAAGAGTGATAGAGCTCCATAAGATGTTGGTCGTCGCACTAGGAACTCGAAACCTAATTTTGCGAACGTTGGATGCGATGACTTATTTTTATTAATATTTCTAAGATAATTCTTAAATTTAAAGAATAGATTTTCATACTTTGTCTAGTTCCATTCATTAATATATTTTTATGTCTGGTTTCTCTGTTTTATGTTAATGTCTGGTGTCATTAATTTATTTTGATGTAGAATACTGCAATATATTTTCCGATTTACATATAAATCTTTCCATTTTCACCTGAATTACGGCAGAACGATTTTTTTTAAACCTAAAAAATGTACCTTTTTGTTGTACAGCTGCCAAAATTTCAAATTTTTCCAGTTAAGTTTTCTGACATAGTTCCCTAATTTGAAAACTTAATAGATTTGATATTGGGTTTCCTTTATTTTTATGTCTAGTTTCAGTAATTTGTTTTTATGTTTGGTTTCATTAATTTATTTTAATGCATGATTTCATTAATTTGTCTTAATGTCATCAGGTTTCATTAATTTATTTTTACTTTCCTTATATACATAATGTATAAGGAAAGTATTATGACGGATTCGAGTTTTCGACGGGAGAGTACGTTTCAAACATACCTGATTACGAATCAAGCATTTTTGAGGTGATGTTTGTGTGTGTGTGTGTGTCAGTGAGTCTGTGGAGACGATATATCACGAAAGAATGAAGCGATTCGAATGAAATTTGGTACAAATATCACAATCCGTGAATACTGGAAGCCTATTGTTTTTAAATGTAATCGAATGTTCAGAACCCCCCCTAAATTTTCGAGTGAAAATTTAAAAAAAAATCATCAAAAAATCAAAACCTTTAATAAAGTTACGCAAATAGACATTGCTTATGTAATTTTTCCTTAGAAAACGATTGACATAAGCCTTAGAACGCTAGCATGAACCGTTCTCGATATATGGCACATTTTTTAAATAAATTTATCAAAAAATCCTATAAATTTAAAAATATATTAACTGTTGAGAAACATGTTCACTTTTCATATGTAATATCATGCGCTAAATTTGGTGGTCTCATTCTCGTAGATCTAGCTCGTTCCATTCATGAGAAAAGATACTTTGAGTAATACTTTTGTATTTGAACGCCAATAGTCATTTATCTACTAAAGAATAACTTATTTCTCCGTCCAAACGCTTGGCGAGATTTTGGTGACGAATTTGGCGGAATTTCGCCAACTTGCCAATTTTTTAAATGTTGCCAAATTAACGAAAATCTCGCCAAATGGATAAAAATGACTCTAAATCAATGAAAATGACGACCCATTGACGAAAATTCAATATCTTGGAAAGCATATAAATATCTACTATAAGAAAAACCTATATTTTTTACTGTAAAAATAGTAATTTCATTGCATTATATAAGGAAAGTCATGTGTTGCCCACAACAGATTTTTATATATGATTTTATTGATTTATTTTGATGTAAAATATTGCGAGATATTTCTCCTCCGAAAGCCAAACTAGAGTGATTTTGTTCACTGTGATCCGGAAACTAGAATTTCGAGAAAATATGTTTTTTCTCTCAGAATTAGCAGCTATGCTATTGTATTAAACTTCTCGCTTTATGATTCATAATTCCACACATTGTTTATGTAAATCTTGCGGGATAGAAAAATCCATCCAAGCTTTAAAAAGTTATCGCCGCTTAAAATAACAACCACTAAACAGAAAGAAAAATGAACTAAGAGGCAAGATGGGAGAGGAATAATACTGGGCTGCGTGGTTAAATTGAAAACAACTCAAATGAAATTCGGTAGCATGAAAGAGGTCATCTTCACAGCCTTTTTTATGAGATGAAACGGCTTTAAATAGCCTTGTTGCAAAAAATAAAGAGCTGTGAAGCAGAGGATCACATTCCATTTCTAGGAAGTGTGAATGAGACGAGATGTTACTTTGGGCCATAAGTAATCTCAGACGTTGCAATAACCCTGCAGCTTTTCCCTTTCGAATGGTTGGCAGTGTAGATGGACTTGCATTTTTTTCTTCTTTATACACTCTGTGCATGCAGTGCATTCCTCTTTCCTCTGTCCCCCTCTTTGAAGAAAGGAGAGGGAGAAAAAGATATAAAAAGTGAAAAGAAATTCTTTGAGGCCAGATTGTAAAGAAAATTTTGGTTATTTATTTGATAGCGTATTATAAAAATGCCCCCCCCCCCTTCTTTCTATTGTGTTCCGAGCATAAAGCTTGGAGCGTTTTATTGATTTAAGATAATAACTGCTGAATTTTAAAGGAAGCTGTTAAATGTCCGAAATATACGAACACACAGTTTTATTTCACTGTTGAGTATGCCACTCATTTTCTGTATTAAAGCATTTTTATTATTTGTCTTTGCAGCTTTTGAAATGCAATTATGTATTTCATTTTGTTACAATATTAAAAAATGTAATAAAATATGCTTTCAAGCAGGATTTGTCGATTTAAATCAACTTTATTTAGTTCAGCTTTTCCTAAAACTTGAAAATTTAACATAAATCTAAACCTTTATTCCTACCTTTACAATGTTAGTTTATTAGATATTGGATCTTACAAAGTATTTAAAAAGAGAATAACCCTTTAAAAGTCATGTAATTTTAAAAGGACCCATTACAAATACATTTTGAATTATAACTATAATTTTCAACATTGTAGTTTATGTTACATTAGTTAGTTTACATTATTTTGCTTATGCCTCTAAGTATATAAATATAATGTGCAACTAATAAGAACCATTGCATGAATATTTTTAAATTCAAATTTTATATGGCATGTGAAAAAAAAATACTTTATTTCATAAATCCAAAATGAACAGTTTTCAGAAATTATTTTTAAAATTCTGAAAATGGGTATAAAATTAAATTATAAAACTATTTTAAAAGTTAAAAAAAGTTTTTTTTTATTTAATTTTTTTATTAACATTTTTTTTTACTTCAAAAAATTGAAGAATTAAAAAAAAAAAATACAAACCCTGCTTTCAAGTTATTTATGAATCACTCTGAATAAAATTTTTAATATCAGTGGCAATTCTGGTAAATCGACTCCTTTAAACCTTTTGGTTCAATCTAGCTTAGTAAAAAACACTCTTGCTTAGATCAAGTTATCAAATATTAAAGAGTTTTAAGTGGCTTCTCGCTCCTATAGTACACTAGTATTAAGGAGCACTAGTCTTATAATTTGCACATAATAATCTGTAAATCTAGATAAAGACTGCCTAGACATTTTTATGAGCTAACAATTGTTATATATCTAGAAAGAAAAGTTTTGATAAAATAATGATATGCCGAATTATGCTACCAAATTAATTAGAATATGATGCATTACAAATTATTTTTTAGACCACTATAAAGTACTTATGAAAAAATATCCACCATTAATATTTCACATTCTAATCAAATTCAGCAGAATTTTAACTTGTATTCTTTGTGTATAAATCAAATCATTAAAATAACTGCTATTAAATTTCTTATTTTAAAAGTTTAACTATATTTCTGTTGAGGTGAATACTAATTATCATATTTTATTTATATTTTACAGACATATATATTCTCTGATGCTGATGATCCAGCTTTATCTTCAAAAACAAGTATGTAAATAATCAATAATAAGTTTTATAATTATCATTAAGAATTAAATATATTATAATCAATAAGAATTATAATTTAAAATAAGGGGATTTTTGTATGTACACAAAAATCCCCCTAGTTCGAACCCAGGTGATCCAAAATTTCAGTTAATCCGAACAGTTCATCAGGCAGAATAAAAGCTTTTTTTGCAGATATCCAGAGATGCGAGAGTACCAAATCATTCTTCAGTTGTGAAGTTTATAATATTCTTTTGTGTGGATTTCCAGCATTCAATGTATTTGTAGTGAATAACATAATTAAATAATGTTGTATATAAAAAGTGTAAAAGAATAAAAAATGACAAAGTACTAGCCAAAAATAGTTTTATTTACTTACGCAATACTGGAATTATTTATTTTACTAAAATACCCAATAATTATTTTCTGATGAACATTAGAAATCTGGGATGAAGCCTCTAAGGCCCACTAGCAATTCATGAACATGACATCACTAAATAATGTCTTGTATTGCTCCACATTTGCAGAGTGGCTGCCCCTTCTATATGAGACATCACTGCCTCTGGATTGTCAATTTTACTTTCGCCAGATTCACAGTGATTTTCTCTGGTCTCTATATACGCCACAATGTCATTGTCAGTGTAGTTTTGATAACTGTGAATATTTTTTCGGAAGTTGCCCATTCTGTTTTGATACACTGTTATTTTCTGTAGAGAGTTTTTATACTCTAAAAAATTCTCTGGTCCATAAGTTGATGTAAGGGGGTCACATTTAGAGACAGAAAAACTATTCTGATGTTAACGTTTGTATGTTCAGATTCACGAGGATGGGGTTTATTATCATTGTGAATAACCAATAAGGCTTCTTCAGATAGTCCATTAGCTTCTGAGTAACAATTAGCTTTGAGTATCCCATTAACTTTTGAGTAACTGGAAAAAGTGTCTATATATTCTACATTAACATATGATTTTTTGGTCACGTCATAAGATGCTTTGTAAAGTTTGCTTTTGGCAAAAATGGGTAAGCAATAGCAAGAGAAACATATGGGTTGACATCGCCATGAGGAGCAAACTTCTGATATGGTTTTTATTTTGAAAAGTCTCAACAGTCCACTTAATCTGAAAATACTCTAGTTCCGTCCCAATTAGTTCAAATAGGGGTTTTACTATAGCTTCACTTGTATTTACTTCTATTTGAGAATAAGTAAAAAAAAATGCAAATATGTAATTTCTATTTATTTTATTATATTTTATTATTTTCTAACATTTTATGTATTTCAAATTTTAGGGGGCCATTTTATCAACACAAACTGCTCATCTTCACATAACAGGTGGGCAACACTTTATTTATTTTCCAATTGATTTGATAAAATTATTTGTTGCTTATAATGAGTATGATCAAAACAGTTCTTAATTTTGTATTAATTTTTACTCTGATGAAAACTCAGTGTTTCTCCTTATACTATTTCTGTATCCGACTTTCACATTATGTAGTCATTACCTAAACTTTTAATTTTTCATTTAGATTTATTTTTTATATAAGTAGTACTAATTATGTCTCATTTCTAACTTGATGTATTTGAATCACAGGAAAGCTCTTTGCTGCAAAATGTCAGTTGAATTCGACACTTTTCTAGAGAGCATGAAAAAGTAAGCTTTATTGAATATTCATTTTGCAATTTTATTATATTTGAACTCTTTTGAAAATTTTTGCATAAATCAGTAAGATTCAGTATTTTTTATTTTGTAAAATGTGTTCTGATGCATTATCTCAAATGAAGCAAATATGGATGCTTACATGCAAATTTGTTGCATGATACTTATTTAAAACAAGTAATAAAAACAGATAACTTAAGGAATAACTCCAAAAACTATGTGCACAGAACATTACATCCACACTTGTATCATATAATTGATAATATATCTATGGACTTCTGTTTTATGTGGCTGTATAAAAAGCCTATTTTAGGCTTAAATATTTAATTTATTTAAAAGTGAATTGAACAAATTAACATTTTAAATTTGTTTGAAAATAAAATAAACATTTTAAAACTCAAATTCAGGATTAGCTACATAAAAAGTACAATTTTCAATGTACATATGCATTGCTATAATTCCTGGTGGGGATGAGTCTGACAAAGTATGGAAGGTTGTAAAAAATGAATTAGGGAAAAATGTACCCTCTCCCCTCCCCACACATAAACACACTGTGTATTATTTTTTCATATAATCAACGACAAATTTTGCTACAAAAAATCTCTAGAGTAGTCCTATTTCATAAGTATCTCTAAATGTATGCTGTTTAAGTTCTTTTTAACATTCCTGTAGCCTTTTATACATGAGTATTATTATGTTTTATAGTTAAATATGCCACTTTTAATATATTTATTTTTAATTTTCTCACATGCTTTTTTTTTGTATTTTTGTATTTTCAGATGGTTTTGCCATTTTGATGATGATAATTATGTAAATGTTCCCCAATTAGTCAAACTATTGCAATCCTATAATCCCCAAGAGGACTGGTACTTGGGTAAACCCAGTATACGATCACCTCTTGAAATTATTAGTCGAGATGACAAACAGGTAAAAACTTGTTTAAAGTATGTGTATGTATCTATTTTTTTGTTCTATTACTGTTTAACATAAGAAAACACTTTCATATAAAATATTTAAGGTATTAATTTTTTCATATAGTAGCTGTTTACTGTAGAGTGAAAAGAGCTGAAGTAAACTTTTAAACTGCCACTTTTTTCTGTTATATTGAATTTGGAAGGTTCATTGAATCCTTCTCTGGTACTTTAAATTTTGTTTGAATTTGAGGTTCATATTAGATTAGCCTCAGTTTTAAAATAAAATAGTGTAACAAGCTTTTTGAAAACAGGGTTCTAATTTTAATATTTATTTTAACAATGTTTGTACTTTTGATATTTGGTATTATTTTTACATTTAAAAGTTGATGGTAATAGAATTAAATTTTGCTCCTTGTAAAGCTTACACCTTTTTTTCTAACAGAAAATATTCCAAAAAATTTTGCATAGAATTTGGGCTATTTTTCCTCTCATTAAGATAAATTTAAAAAATAAATGCTTATAAATACTCTAGTTTTTCTTAAAATCTTTAAAGTTTTCTTTCGTATACATTTGTAAAATTAAAAAACATCTTAAAAATCAAGTAAATTTACAGTTTTAAAAATTATTTTAAGTAAAATTAAACTTTAAACATACATATTTTGTTATGTAACAACCTATAAGTAAAACTTCGATTTATGGTAGTGTATTCTTGCTGATTTTAGAAAATATATGCCCAAGATTTATAAAATTCTTGGGCGTATTGGATAGCTTTATTGTAAAAATTTTTAATATATACTATTAAGCATTTTCAAATTTGATTTTAAAAATTTCCATTGCATGTATATATTATGACGAGCTTTTTCATGCATATTTTCAATAAGTATTTAAATAATAGTATATATTTTTTCTAGAAAAATATTTCCTTCTGGTTTGCTACTGGTGGAGCAGGGTTTTGCATCAGTCGAGCTTTGGCTTTGAAAATGCTCCCTATTGCAAGGTAAGTTTATGTTCTGTTTATATAATGCTAAATGAATGGAATCTCTTAGTAAAGGGAAATTGGTGTGTTTGTTTCATAAAATTGAAATCGGACGATTTAGACTTTTTTAAATATAAAAGAATTAAAAATATTTGTAATTATGGTTAAAATGGAACAAAATTAAAATAATTTTACAACTAAGATTGTTAAAAGTGGCATACAACATAAAATTAATAGTATTGACTGACTTCAAAGGCAAAAGAAGTTTTCTGTTTTTGCTTTCATAATGGATCGATACTATTAATTTTGAGTTATATGCTGCTTTTAATGGAGTTATTTGAGTTCTATTACTTTAGCAGCAGTTTGAGTTGCACAAAATCACTTTATCAAAAAGAGATTGAACATCTATTCTCATTGTTTTTTAAAATTAGGTTTTGCCAAAATATAGTCTGCTTTGTAGCTACATGGAATGTATTAACCCCTTACCTGTGGAGTATATTTCAGGAAAATGTGTCAAAAATGGAAAAAAAATTTTATGCTTCAGTTTTGTGCATTATAACATTTAAAAAGGTTAGAAAAATTTTATATTGTAAAAATATAAATTTTTATATGAAATAACTACTATATTTAATATTTTGACATACATGTGGAAAATTAATGGATTATATTCATATTTTACTCAAAATTGTTTAATTATAGCAATATAAACCAAATAATCTTTTGAATTTCACAAATTATTTCACAGACTCATTTTTCAGAATTTCACAAATCTTTTATAGTATGATATATACGAAAACATGGCACGTTACACAAGCCTACATCACACTCTTTACAATAAACTCGGTTTATATCCCGCCTAATCAAGCTAGCTGATCCCGCCTACTTCTAAAAAAAATGTGGACAAGTATCGCCATCTATTGGAAAAATAGTGAATTATATTGTAAAGCATTTGATAAAGCAAAATGAACTCAATTCGGGATCAACGGAATAGAAACACTGATTTCTCGCTTGCCCGAAGTCAGTTCGGGCATTCCAAATTTGACGCAGCTGGATTCGGGCCTTGCCTGAACTGGATTCGGGTGACACAGGCAAGGGGTTAAAATATTTAAAAAAATTTTTTACTGAAATCTTAGGGCAAAAATTAAATATGATAAAATATTTTTAATTTAAAATCTTAGTTTTGTACAAATAGATGGTTTATACTTGAAAAACAGAATTATAATAAGAATCGTTTAATAAGAAAGTCTATCTGATTTAGAATTATGCTATTTTTTTCTAATTAACTTCTACATATATATCAGGGGTGATTGTGTTCCGGAATTTCCGGAAATTCCGGAAATTTTAACTTGCCACTTCCGGGATTTTTTATGAAATTGGCATTTAATTTTTTTTTTTTTTTTTTACAGTTTTTTTCTGCTTTTTTTTTTTTTTTTTTTTTTTTTTTTTTTTTTTTTTTTTTTTTTACGATTTTTTTTTTTCTAAAATCCAGGTATGAGATTCTTCCGCTTTTCGGCGAAATTCCGCTTCCTTGCTTTTCCCCAAAAATGTCCGCTTTTTTGTTTTGCTTTTATTCCAAAAAATCCGCTTTTTCTGAAAAATTCAATTTTTTTTAAATAAGTTTTTTTCCTCAAAGTTCCGCTTTTCAAAGAAAATCGCAGAGAGGTTTCAACCAGGGCAATTATCTTAATTGAGTTTCGGCCTACGACTGATGAGCGTTGTCTGCCTCCGTTTTTTAGACGCTGTGTGAGGGGGGGGGGGGGGTGAAAGAATAAATGTAGCTTGTCACACGAGAACGCAGACGTTCTCGTGTGACAAGCTATATTTATTCTAGTACTCCCAGCACGCAGCGTCCAAAAAACGGATTGCAAACAAAGTTCGCCTTTCTAACCCGGAAGTGGAGGCATAAAATCCCCCACAGAAGGGGATTCAAAAACAAGTCGTAAATTTTTAGTCTTCGTAATCACCGTGATGTATGTCATCATATATGTCATTAATATATATGTTGTCATTGGACTCAAAGGGGAAATAGAGGAAATATCTTCGCGCAGCACTTGAAAATCTTTGTTTTACGTTTACCCTTTTCATAGCAGTATAATTTTTATAGATACGACTAGTGCAGAGATTCCAACTTTTACTGATTTTCAGTACACAGTTTGTACCGATTTTTACTTCATCTTATGGTTTTACAGACAGTACTCCCAAGACTACGGAAAATCCCAAGAAATCCATGCATCCCACCATTCAATTCATATTCCCTGCTTTGTTGAGTCCAAAATTATCAGTTTGCATCCATTTTCTTCTTATGATTTCATATCGGAACAATAGACCTAATTTATTTTTATAGTGCGAGTAAAATAAAGAAATATTTTACTAAATAAATTATATTTCTCTTAAAGTATAAGATTGCGCAATTCAGTCTTTATTTTCGAGCTTTGCTGAGAGTACGCAATTGCCTTTTTCCATCCATCTCCATCCCCTTATTATTGCAAATTAACTTTACTAAACTAACTTATTTTCATATTTTGGTTGACTATAAAGTTTACCTTTTTAATTATTTTTATATAAATAGTACGATCGTGAACTTTTCTTTTCTTTTTTTTTTTTTTGCGGTCGTTGCCAAGAGAACGCTATTATCCTTTTCCAACGATCTCCTTCTCACTATTGTTGCACATTAACTTGACTAAACTAGTTTATTTTCCTATTTTTGTTGATTATAAAAGCTAATTTTTAATTATTTTATATAAATAGTACAATCGTGAAATTCAGTTTTTTTTTCTTTGCGGATCGATCTCCATCTCCCTATTGTTGCACATTAACTTGACTAAACTAATTTATTTTCATATTTTTGTTGATTATGAAAGTTAATTTTTTAATTATTTTCATATAAATAGTACGATCGTGAAATTCAGTTTTTTTTTGTTTCTTTGCGGCCGTTGCCGAGAGCAATTAATTATCCTTTTCCATCGATCTCGATCTCCCTATTGTTGCACATTAACTTGATGAAACTAGTTTATTTTCATATTTTTGTTGATTATAAAAGTTAATTTTTTAATTATTTTCATATAAATAGTACGATCGTGAAATTCAGTTTTTTAACACTTTACAACAAAGTTGAAAAGTGTTTATGACTTTGTTCATTCTGTCTGTCTGTCCGTTAGCACGATAACTGCCGTAAAAATGACTTTATCAAAATGAAATTTTAGTATGTTGTTCAGACGGTCTGTAGGACCTATGGGAATATAAATAAATAATATCACCCAATTAGTTTTTTATTGAACCCGGGTTGAAAAAATGAAATACATTGAACCCTATGGGACCTAATTTTTCAAACATTTTTTAAGTAAATTTAAAATTCACGAATTGCTTCGAAATTTTTAGAAAATATTCACATTATCCCATAGAATATATAAAAAAAAATTCAGTAAAATATGTTAAGTAGTTTTTTAATTAAAAATTATTTAATATAGGGAAAAAAACAAATTCAATTAAATTCTGACTTTGGGATATCTTCCAGAAAGAAAAGAGAGATATATTATATAATAAATATCTCTCCATTTGTTTAAACGTTTTGCATATGGGAGTGGCTTCACATTTTAAAATAAATTTGGTAGATAACAATTTTTCATTTTTTTAAATTTTATATAACTCTTCATGATAAATTTATTTGATGGCATTTTTAATGCACTTTCCTACGTCCTAGAGAGTTAAAATTTGGTACACAGCTTAAATTTGTTGAACATTTTATTCGACAAAAATTTGATGGATCTTTAAATATAGATCATACATTTTTTTCGAAATCGCCTGAAAATAATCCCCGTTCACTTCTATAAATCATTGTTGTAATATTGTTAAAAATTCTGATGTGGACAGCACATGTCTTTCCCTGCAGACTCATATTCGTTCTTTTTATTTATTTTTTCTATGACGTCATTTGAATTAATTTCAGTTGTTTTCGATGAAGTTTTTAAATATAATAAATTATCGCAGTATTATGATAGTTTTAAAAATATTACCGTGGAATGTATCGCTTTTCAGATATATTTAAACCAGGCAATTTTTATTTCAATGCCGTCATTTGAATGAAGTTCATGTTTTTCAATGAAGGTTTAATTTTTCAAATATAATAAATTAATGTAGTATTATGATAAGTTTTAAAATATTACCGAGGAATGTATTGCATTTTCGACTGTCTTAAATAAAATTGCATTGAAGTTGGAAAGTGTTTCATAATCAATGCTTTAAGCATGATTGATCTTTCTTGTTTTTCTTTGCGGCCGTTGCCGAGAGTACTCAATTATCCTTTTCCATCGATCTCCATCTCCCTATTGTTGCACATTAGCTTGACTAAACTATCTTATTTTCATATTTTGGTTCATTATAAAGGCTAATTTTTTTAATTATTTTCACATAAATAGTACGATCATGAAATTCAATTTTTTTTTTTCGCGGGCGTTGCCGAGAGTACGTAATTATCCTTTTCCATCCATCTCCCTATTGTTGCACATTAACTTGACTAAACTAGCTTATTTTAAATATTTTGGTTGATTATAAAAAGGTTAATTTCTTAATTATTTTCACATAGATAGTGCCATTCAGTTTTAATTAACTCAGTTAAGTTAGCAAGACTACATTTTGAATTTAACTAAGATTTTAAAATATATATTTTCAATATACTGCGGTCTTACTGAATACTACTGAAAACTTCTGATTCTTCTACTGATGACTCTTTTCAGAGGTTGGCATCTGTCCCAGTGGAAGTATATTTTAATATTCTTTGAAATAAACTTATTAAAATATCTAAAGCTTTTTCTGCCACATTTTTATGAATATATATTTTTGAACAAAATAAACATTTTCTTTAAAACACACATAAGATACTGCCACCAAATTTTATTTATGTGTAGACACTAGACAATGTACATTTTAATAATACATGATAATTTTATAAATGTGTTTAAAAATATACTGCACTTTAAGAACAAAAAATTTGTATTTTGTCAATTGTAAAAAAAATTGTTTTTTGTGAAATTAAGTTCGCAAATCCTGGCTATTGTTATAATGATTTAAATTCAGCAAAACTTGCAAAATAAAAGCATGAGTTATTACAGATAACAAAAGCAAGCATGTGGGCGCGGTAGCCCTGTGGTTAGCGCGCGGAGGTTGCACTCGGTAGTCCCGGGTTCGATTCCCGGCGCTGCCCAAACTGCCGCCGTGTTCACGCGGAGTACGATCACGTTAAACATGTGGGTCCGTAAGTCCTTCCGAGAGGTTGGTGGTAGGGGAAGGAGGGTACGGTCCCTGTGGATGCCTCCCCCACTGGGTTCCGGTCTAAATTGGGTGGCACTTGCCGGCCGTCCAAACGGATACCTTACACCTTTCTGGTAGGTCGGACGGTCTGGGTCGAAGAAGAAGAAGAAGAAGATAACAAAAGCATAGTTTAGAATTAATATGAAGGAATGCGTTAAAATTAAATTTGCTCATGTATTTAAACAACCCTGTTCTTAAACGCAATTGCCAAATTTGCATTTTCTAAATATAATAGAATTAAGTCATTTTTCCGATGTAGTTGCATATAAGATGAAATATGGTTTGGCAAACACTCTTCAAAACAGGATTGTTGAAACATTGAATAAGGTAAAATTCTCTTTGAATTTGTATGAAAGTACAAGTAGATCATTCAAAAGTATACTTACTGTACTTGTTCAATATTTTTGTCCTGAACAAAATTATGTAGTTATTCAACATTTAGTTTCCTACTGCTGCCAACATTTACAACCAGTTGGTAGAGTTCATAGAAGCAAATGCGATATCTTGGGTAAACTTGGTCAGCGTGCTTATGGATTCTTGCAACACTATGCAAGGAACTAAGAAAGGAGTTGAAACTTTGATAAGGACAAAAAAGGCTCCACATCTTTTGGACATAGATGGGGATGTATTTAAACACACTGTAAACAATAGAGCTAAACGGTTTATCAAGCCATTTAATATGTACATTGAATCTTTATGTGATAACATGCATTTTGATTTGAAAAGTGCATATAAACGACACTTGTTTTTAGAAATATGTACTGTCTTAGAAATAGATCAACTAGCTCCCCTATCACGACCTTCACATGTGGATGTATGTTTTTAGAAATATGTACTGTCTTAGAAATAGATCAACTAGCTCCCCTATCACGACCTTCACATGTGGATGTATGTTTTATCTGCTATCGATCGGATAGTTTTTTTTTTGTGTGGGATGCACTATTAATTTTTTACTATTCTTTTATGTCCAGAAGTGACCAAGAATTGCACAATATTGCGTAAATTGCAAAAATACTGAGAGTGAATTGCAAAATTATTGCGTAACTTTTCAGGAAATTTCTTTGTATGTTCAGGAAATTGGACTTAGACTCACAATCACCCCTGATATATAAACATATATAAACTACTGGTCGCTCACCTTGCTGCCCATACCCTTGGGTGAGTTGGGCGGCCTGGGTCTTCTACATATATAAATTAGTAATTTAGTAAATGAACTGAAATTTTATTTAATTACTTATGTTTATATGTGTATACAAGTGAAAGTAAAATTTAATTTTTTAATCCATATATTTATTGAAACATCTGAAATGCAAGGTCTCATTCAGCATATAAATAACAAGAAAGATCAATCATGTATAAAGCATTGATTATGAAATGCTTTCCAACTTCAATGCAATTTTATATAAACATCTTTAAAATGCGATACATTCCTTGGTAATAATTGGGACATCAAACAGGCGGTCATTTTGAAAATCATCCATAAATGGTATCATTCATTTCCAAATGAAAAATTACATTTGAAATAAATATTAATTTAACATTTTTTAAGATGATTTTTTTTATTTTTTCCTGTTTTTAGAAATAGACCTAGAAAATTAATAGCCCTCTCATGTTCACTGATTGAAATAATCACACCAAATTTCACATTGTTGATCTATTTATTCTTGAGGTATAGTGTCCACAAACATTAATAAAAGTTGATTCATGATCAAGTTGCCCAAAACACTTAAATCTGCAAAAATCTATGAGTTGGGTTTACTCTCACAATACTTTTTCTAGACATATACTATGTATTGTAAAGTAAAAATCTGAATTTTCTACCAAGTCGGAATAAGTTTGCTGTACTACTATGTTTCGTATTAAGAAACTTAAATGTGAATTTTATAAATTTTGTAATCTCCATAAGTAAGTTAAGATATACAGGGTGTGAAGTAAAGTCCTTATAGGACCAGCAACTTTGAAATGGTTGATTATAGACACATACTTCCAATTAAAAAAAGTCTGCATATGATGTATAGATGTTCAATATGTCTTGGATTCAACAAGGGGCCGTATAGTTATGAAAATACCACATCTCAATTTTTATACGGTCCCAGAGTCCTACTATTGATATTTACAAAATTGAAGTCCTGTTGCTAATGAGTACACCAAAACAAATTCCATGCTTCTAAGTGACATATTTGCTGAGATATCGCAGATTGAAACTTAGAGCATGTTGTAAGGGATCAGCTGAAAATTGAGAAACATTGATTACATTGAATCTGAAAAGAGGTTGACAGATGTGTGTAGGTCCGTTTATGAGTACTACTAAGAGGAATATTTCTTTTATTGCACTGTTACGTGTTTTAAAGGTTTAAATTGGGATAAGGAAAGTAGTAACAAAAAGGCAGATCTTTATTTAACTTTGTGTATCTCATAGACAGTCCCCTAAATGAGCGTTTTTGCTGTCAAAAACTTGGGTAGGTAATGTGGTGGAAGTCATGACATTTACCTTTACATATCTCAGCGAATATGTCACTTAGAAGCATGGAATTTGTTTTGGTGTACTCGTTAGTTACAGGACTTCAATTTTGTAAATATCAATGGTAGGACCCGGGGACCGTATAAAAATTGTGATGCCATATTTTAATAACTATATGGCCCCTTGTCGAATCCAAGACATATCGAACATCTATACATCATTTGCATACTTTTTCTAATTGGAAGTATGCGTCTATAATCAACCATTTCAAAGTTGCTGGTCCTATAAGGACTTTACTTCACACCCTGTATATCTAAAATTGAAAGTCTGTTAGTTTACTTGTTTGTTTCCCTATACAAATCCACAGTTTTTAACAGATTTTTTTTTTCAAATTTCATATAGTTATTATCTATTTAGGTGAAAATTATATGTTGTTTAACAATGGAATTAAATTAAATGTGTTTACATGTCAGATAACTTTCATTCAATTTAAATAATAAATTGATAAAAAATTAATTTATAAATGGTTGCATTGTTTTTTTGATTGGTTATAAGAGTTACATATTTTGGATATAAGATAATGGGAGTGATTGATATTTTCAATTTATTAGTCATCTGTTTTATTTTGGCAAATTTTTATAATTTCTATTGCGTTTAACCGATTGTCACAACAAGATAACAATGTTGCCATTTTAATGTCTTCATTTTGACATATGTTGACATGTATGTGTTCATTTTTTTTCTGTAAAATTATTTGCAAATTTACAAATTGCATATTTTATTCTTCAGATTTGCCTATATAGATAATTTTATATAGAAAGAGCAAAGATTCATATACATCTTTTTTAGGACATTCAATTAGGTTGTGTAATAGAATTTTCGTAGAACAATATCATTTTGAATACTACTAGAATTTGTATCTTAAATTTTGAGCAATGCAAGCTATATCGGCTAATATATTTATAAATCCTAAATTTTGTTCCATTTATATTAAATTTGGTATTGTTAGTTTGAATAAAATATTTTGTTTTGATATTAAATTTGGAAATATAGTTTGCATAAAAAGGCTATCTTGTGCTTTTTGAAATTTATTTTTTATATTGCAATTTAAATCTAAAATTAGTTTACTATATATTCTCTTCATAACAGTATACTACCAAACTTTTCCATTTAAAGGAATAGAATAGAAAGGAAAAAAATTTTTTTATACATTTTTTCAACCTTCTAGTTTGTTTATGTAAATGTAAATGATTGTTTAATAGATTTTTTTTTCTTACTTTCTAGTGGTGGAAAATTTATCAGTATCGGGGAAAAAATACGGCTTCCGGATGATGTAACTATGGGATATATAATTGGTAAAGCATTTCTGCATACTTTTGTTCTAATTTTAAAATGTGTAAAATTCTTGATATTTCATGATAATTTAAAACAAATTTTTAACATAGTTAACCTTTTAAAATATATGTTCTGTTAATATCTGATCATGATCAATTTCTTTGTAGAGCATATTTTAAAGAAGAGATTAACAGTTATAGATTCGTTTCATTCTCATTTTGAACCTATGAAGTTTTTGAAGCCTGACACATTTTCTGATCAAGTAAGTGTTTTAATTTATGCTTTGCTGTTGTAATATTCTATGAAGTTTTTTTTCTTTTTTGTTTTAAATAATATAAAATCTTATCTACTGTTCTATTAAACTGAAAACCTAAGATTTTGTATCTATAATTGTCTTAATTAACAACAAATTTCTTATTTATAATGGCATCTTTTCACATGTCGAAAGCTCAGACAATCTGACTCGTCCTTAGACATGAGCAGCAATTTGGATGGCCAGGAAAAGATCTTTTCACATGTGTCACTTCTACAGGTATTCTCATTTTGCATATTCGCAATAATTGACAGATGTGGACCAGGCTAGCGCAGTGGTTATGGTGAGAGAATCGCACAAGAAGGACCCAAGTTCGGTCCTTAGTGCTGTCCAAAACTATTCCTGGAGTGTGGGTATAATAAATCTGTATATTCAAAAGTCCTGAGAGGTGATAGGTCAGAGGAAAGAAGGTGCAGTCTCCATGGTTATACCATGCCCACTTGATTCCTGTCTAAATTTGATGGTATTATAGGGGGAAAAATCTTTTACCACAAGCTGCTTGGAATTTTTTATCTACAGAAACTTCAGTCTCTTTACCATGGATTTAGGTTCCATGTGCTTGTTATGGCATTTTTATTTGACAAGTGGTATTAGAAATGACACCAACAACATGCTGCCAACGGCCGTACCGTGGTGAAAACACCGGTTCTCGTTAGATCACCGAAGTCAAGCAGCATCGGGCGCGGTTAGTACTTGGGTGGGTGACCACCTGGGAACACCGCGTGCTGTTGCACATTTCGGATGCGGTAGCCCGGTGGTTTGCGCGCTGGATTTGCACGCTGCCACAACTGCTGCCGTGTTCATGCAGAGTACGATCACATTAAACATGTTGGTCCGTAAGTCCTTCTGAGAGGTTGGTGGTAGGGGAAGGAGGTTACGGTCCCTATGGATGCCTCCCCCACAGGGTTCCGGTTTAAATTGGGTGGCACTTCCCGGCCGTCCAAACAGTTACCTTACACCTTTCTAGTAGGTCGGACGGTCTGGGTCTCAACAACCAACATCATTGAAAGATGTGACAAGAATTTGCACAAAATTAATTGATTGTGCTGTATTTGAGACAGTGCTGTCAAAATATTTAACTAATCGCGTTTTATTTGGAGAAAGTTAACTGTTTAAAATATTTTAAAATGACTTAACACATGTTAATGTTTACAATTGAAGATGTGTGGTGAATTCTGTGAATAGACTTCATTACAATTACATGAACATCTACATCATTGTTTGGCAATTAGCTGTCTGCAAAACCTCTTGTTGCTTTCCGGCATTATTTTCTAACACTTGAAATTCATTTACTGAAAATTAATTCAACCATCTATTTCTTGTTAATACTTCTTTCTTGGAAAGCAAGTTATATTTTAATCATAGCTTCCACCATATTTGAAAAGGTTTGTGGTGCAAAGAACAGTAAAGTGTAATAAAAAATATCTGGAGTTGTAAAATTATATAAAAAATTTTAAGTGGGTTGCAAATGACTTCCTTACAGACTTAAATTGCTTTACTTTCTTGTTATTTATAATTGAAATCATATTTATGTGTTTTATCTCACAGAATATATGAAATATTTATTTAAAACTGCATTTAAGAAAAAAATATTTTTCATTTGGCAATTTGGTACATTTTTAAATGATGTGAGTATGCCAAAATTCCAAAAATTGAAATATCTGCAAACCAGTTTTTTTCTAGCACTGTGAAAGGAGTTTAATTTTATGACATAAAACAAGAATTTATCTAATATTTATGCTATGGTTTTTTTACTGTTAAAGTGAGATTGATTATCTGAAATCTTTGGCTGTTTCTAGAGGCTATGATCCCACTATTATCAGCAAGGTTTTGCATAAATTCAACAAGCTGAATTTGGTTTCTAACCTTCAATTCCAAGAGGCTTGTCTATGTAATCCTATTGTTTTACTTTTTTTTTGGTTCTTCGGTTAGCTAAGCTCCAATATATTTTTCCATTTCAAATTTACGTAAGTCTTTAAACCTCTTAACAAAACTTATTTCCCTTCTCGTAAAGACTCTATTTCTGTCTTGAATCATTGGGGTGTTTATTACATTCCTTACGAATGTAGTCGTAGTTATGGTGGTGAAACTAAAAGAGCTCTTAAATTTCATATTAAGGAACACATGAGCCATGTTCCAAAACAAGAAGTTTTGAAGTCTGTAATTACTGAGTATTCTTGGAACTCTAATCATGCTTTTAATTTTTTCAAACATAAGATCGTTTTTACACTTAACTCCATTTTTGAAATTGATTGGTTTGAAAGTTTCTCCACAGTTTCTCAGTCAAAATCCCTCATTAATGATAATTATCCTTTGCTCTGTTTTGCTTGAAAGTTTCGGGTTTAATTTTTTGATTTTGTTTTCTTCTTTCTTATTTCTGTAATTTTCATCTTTTTCCTGGTTTTTTAATTTAAGTGGGATTTTATGAACAAGTAATTTTAAACCTTTGTTGGAGTTTGTTCACTTTCCTCTTTGGTATTTTGCCATTCATTCATTATGTCCCACCTTTGGTTTCTGCATCCTGTTTTTTTAACTCCCTTTTCTTTTCTTACCAATGGCAACACCCTTTCCCTGCTTCTGTCATGTTTGCTGTTTCTGTATCTAAATCTTTCTTTAACCATTGAAGGTTTCACTTTTTGTGTCCTGGTGAAGAAAGCTGTTTTTGCCTTTAAAACTGATTGATACTTTTAATATTTTTTATTATTTGCTGCTTTTAATGAAGTTATTTGAATTTTATGCTTTAGCAGCAGTTTGAGCTGTTTGTAGCTGTAAAATAGTTAATTTACCACTTTGTTAGAATTAAAACATGTTAAAGGTACAATGAAATAACACATTTGCTCTAAAGTAAGGAAAAATAGGGTGGACAAATACTTATGGGTAGTAGTGTAGATATAATTTATTTTGTACAGAAAATATTCATATTAGAGTGTTACTGTATAAAAGTGCAAGAAATGATAGAAAAAATGAGATAAATAATATACTACTTGAGACTTAAATAAATTTCTAGATAAGATACAAGATTTAAAAAAAAGGGTTCAAAATTGTGTGAAAAAAATTGAAAATGTTTTTAGAAGATTAAAGCAGGAACAATTGGACTATTTTTTTAATTTAGATAACATTACTAAATTCAAGTATACAATACATCTATAAAAACAATCCAATTTCTTCTAATTTAATAAAGTTACTTAATTTTTGTTTATCAAATACACTTTGTTCAGGAATTTGAGGCTCTAATTGGACATTTTTGTGTACCTTCATTTCGCATTACTGCTTATGAGGTTTTTTTCCATACCTGGTAGCTCTATATGAGCAACCACATGCTCATCATATATAAATTTAGTATATTGGAATCATACTGTCAGTCTCAGAGCAGCAAGCTAAGCAACATTACTGATCCAGTTTCTACCCAATGATAATCAAAGCGGTAGGGAGGGCCAAAGTAACACGGAATTTGAAAACTTCTGCCGTAATTAGAATTTGACATAATTTACTTTTATACTTGCCTTTATCTCATCACTGTCTTTATATTTCAGATATCCTTCAGCTATTCAAGATTTGGTCATGAAATGAATGTGCTGCAAATTGATGGCTTTGACCAAAGAATTGATCCTACAAGGTAGTTATAATATTAGTTTTGAGGACTTGAGCATGTTGTGAAGTTAAAAAGTAAAAAATATTCACCCTATAAGTTGCCCAAATGTTTGTTTTAAAATTTCCTTTAAAATTTTTTTTTTATAAATTCACTTTATAAATGCACCCAAAATATATTTAAAATAATAACTTATCCATTCATTTCTAGGTAAATTGCTTATTTATTATTCATTGCTTGATTAAGTTTCCATCCAAGCATAAAATGCTGCATTTTATTTCATTTATTTTGGTAAGATTTTAAGCAAGGTAAGAAAGTAATTAACGACCATAAATGTTAAAAATATTCAAAGAATGAAATGAAAATAAATAAATTAATCTGTAAATTTCGAAAACTTGTAAGAAATGGAAAAATTGGGGGAATTGACGATTGCTTAAACTTGCAATAAGAAGTTAAGAAAAATATCAGAAATAAGTTTTAAAAATTTAATAAATACTAAAAATGAGAAAATAGTAATTATAAATATATGATAATAATATTGCTATATAAAATATATAAATATTTCTGTGAATTTTTGCTTGTATTATTTTCAGGAAAAAATTGTAGTAAGTTTTGTATTTTGTTGCAAATATTTTGAATCTCCCCTCATATTTGTAAATCCCCCTCAGGAGCCAAATCAAGGGGGGGATTTTCCCTTTGATTATAGAACCCTGTAATGTAATGCTTAAATTCTGATTAGCAAGGGGGAAAAAACAGATTATGCAGGAGCTATTTTAATTATACTGTGCTATCTGGTGTAATCATAAAAAATTCATTTTTTTAAATGAGAATATAAGATTCGTCTGTAATGAATATAACCAAAGCTTTTAACAAGCTGTTTCTCAAACAGAAAAGAGGTCCCAAATACAATGGAGTTCAAATTTGTTGCCTTACTACTGCTGGGCTGGTATACATGAGACAATAATTGGCAAATATAAAAAGCAAAAGAAGACAAAATTAGTTTTTTATAAATAAATTGTTTTATAGTTAGGATACTGTATATAAGGATTTTGTTATTTGGCACTGAATATTTTAATTTCAAGCATTAAGTATTTTCACTGCAAACTTCAGTTTTTATTTCGATACATTCTCTCTTAAAATCATGGAGGATAGAACAATTTGGTTGTCATATTTGGTATCAGCAATGTCAGTGCTCCAAGAACTGCCCTACATTTTAACAGGGAGCAAATTTTTTTTGCAACCAGCAGGCTTAGTGTGAAAGTTAGTGAGGCCCAAGGCGAATGCATAGCAAAAAGCCCCAACACCTCTCCCCTCAAGGCAAAAAAATGTTCCTCAAATGCTTTATGTAGGGTGTTGGAAAACAAGTAGATCAAAAGAAGAAAAAGTACCATATTTTACAATATTAACCCCTTACCTGTGGAGTATATTTCAAGAAAATATGTCAAAAATGGAATTTTTTTTTATGCTTCAGTTTTGTGCATTATAACATTTAAAAAGGTTAGAAAAATTTTATTTTGTAAAAATATAAATTTTTATATGAAATAACTACTATATTTAATATTTTGACATATATGTGGAAAATTAATGTATTATACTCATATTTTACTCAAAATTGTTGAATTATAGCAAAATAAATCAAATAATCTTTTGAATTTCACAAATCATTTCACAAGGGCGCGGTAGCCCATTGGTTGTTAGCGCGCTGGAGTTGCACTCGGTAGGCCCGGGTTCGATTCCAGCCACTGCCAAAACTGCCGCCGTGTTCATGCGGAGTACGATCACGTTAAACATGTGGGTCTGAAAGTCCTTCCGAGAGGTTGGTGGTAGGGGAAGGAAGGTACGGTCCCTGTGGATGCCTCCCCCACTGGGTTCCGGTCTAAATTGGGTGGCACTTCCCGACCGTCCAAACAGTTACCTTACACCTTTCTGGTAGGTCGGACGGTCTGGGTTTCAACAACAACAAATCATTTCACAGAATCATTTTTCAGAATTTCACAAATCCTTTATAGTATGCTATATGCGAAAACATGGCACGGCACACAAGCCTACATCACACTCTTTACAATAAACTTGGTTTATATCCCACCTAATCCAGCTAGCTGATCTCGCCTACTTCCAAAAAAAATGTGGACAAGTATCACCATCTATTGGAAAAACAGTGTATTGTAAAGCATTTAATAAAGCAAAACGAATTCAATTCGGGATCAACGGAATAGAAACACTGATTTTTCTCTTGCCCGAAGTCAGTTCGGGCATTCCAAATGTGGCGCAGATGGGTTGCCCGAACTGGATTCGGGTGACACAGGCAAGGGGTTAATTACACCAGAAATTTTTTCTTTTTTTTTTTAATGTGAATAACATCTATGGTTGGGGGTATCTCTGGCTGGCATCTGACTATTACAAAAGATATAAGCCCTTTAGACACTTATATCTCTAAACCTAATAGATAAAAATGTAAGCAATTTTAACTTGATTTGTCAGAAATATGGTTCTATTTGTGAATATATAAAAATAACTTTAATATTTTGAACAAGTGAGTTTTTGCCCTACTTTGCTTACATTCACTCGAAACATCTTCCAGACTATAAAAGATAGATACAAACAGTAACTGGCAAAAATGTTCAGTAGAAAATCCAGAGTAATTGTTTATTAGAGTAATTGTTTGTTTTTACAAAGCTATTATAATTTTTAAGATATCGTCTTGTCAAGTTCCAAAAGATTGAAAATGTTCCGTTTTTCATGTTTGTAATGCTTACATCTCGAAAACTACAAGCAAACTACAAGAAGTAATCTATAATCTTTTGAAAGCCCTACAAGGATATATAATTAGATTTTTGATCATGTTCTTAATTTTTTAATTATAGTGGTTATAATGGCATAACTTTATAATCTTATGCAAGCCCTACAAGGATATATAATTGGATTTTAGATCATGTTCTTAATTTTTTAATTATAGTGGTTATAATTTCGACATTATAATATTTTGAACCATTTTGAAAAGGTGGTTTTAATTTTGGTATTTTAATGTTTTAAACTGCGTTGAAAATGTTTACAGAAGACAAACCACTCACAAAGTTTTTCACACACAATCTTTTCGACTTAATTGGACTAAAGCTACTACCGATTTTTTTTTATATGCATTTAATATTTTTGAAGTTATCATTTAATAAACATAAGCACATAGACATGTATGGTTTCACTGCAGTACTAAGTAGTAAAAAGTAGTAAACTTGCATATTTTTAACTAAGAGTAAGGGATACAAATTTATGCAAATTGAATTTCATCTGTGAAGAATGTTTTGTGGTCCCTAATAATTAAGATATTAGATTTTAATAATTTAAAATACATATTTGCTCTCAATGAATTTTTATTTCCTTGTACTATTGAATATTGTCACAACGGGAATTCCGGGCGCGGTAGCCCATTGGTTAGCGCGCTGGAGTTGCACACGGTAGGCCCGTGTTCGATTCCAGCCATTGCCAAAACTGCCGCCGTGTTCATGCGGAGTACGATCATGTTAAACATGTGGGTCCAAAAGTCCTTCCGAGAGGTTGGTGGTAGGGGAAGGAGGGTACGGTCCCTGTGGATGCCTCCCCCACTGAGTTCCTGTCTAAATTGGGTGGCACTTCCCGACCGTCCAAACAGTTACCTTACACCTTTCTAGTAGGTCGGACGGTCTGGGTTTCAACAACAACGGGAATTCCGAGGGCATCAAACGTCGCAACAGATTCCCGCCAGACCGAGAAAGTCTAACTTTCTCAAAGAAATTTCTTATACCCAGGTTCTAAAATACATCTCCCGTCAATTGGAAGAATTCCAATTGATGACCTGCGGAGAAACCCAAACAAAATCCCAAAATAAACAGAAAATACCTTTACCTTTAAGAACTCATCCAAGGCTGAAAAATACATAAATCAACACAAATAAAAACTCAGTTTAATTTCAAATTCCAATTTATTAAATACTTAAGAAAAGGAGTTAGCATAACAAATACAATTTCAGAATTGACATCAACTTTAAACCACTGGACCTCTTCTGAAAATCATCGGCTCTTTGCCGGAACTTAAATATCAATTCAATAAATCATTAATGCCAAAATTTACATATTAATATAACATATTCACTAATATTAACTAAGGTATGGTCACACACATGGAGAGAAATCGCACACTCGAGGAACGCTTAAGGCTTAACTGTTAAATTACTTAAATTCAAACATTTTACTTCATGGAATTAATCTAGTAGTATTTTAGCTCAGAAGATCTTGAGAATACATCAGGAGGTTCAGTTCGCCAGAACACAAGACAGTCGAGGCAGCAGCCTCCAATTACCGAAAAGGGTCGCTTACCTCCATATCTGGAAGGACTCAGAAACGTTGAAGTCATCACATCCGCTAGAGTTCCCTCGGGGAGTAATCATCCCCGACCAAGGAGAGGTGGCAGGCAGGCACGAAGGATACGAGCAACGACCCGCACAGGGCTCAGGCTTCATCTCGGACTCCAATCGAAGCGGTCTGCAGGCATCCGGAACAGGAGGTTCCCGGACGGTCAACGACGGCAGCAAGCGACGAGGCACGGCATCAGCGAAGTCCCAGTCAATGTAGTGGCGATGGTAGCGGCAGTGGCATCTCCCCCCAAGCCTCACAGCGACAGAACTTAGCCTGGAGGATAAGTTCCGAGCCGTTCGTGGGTTCGACAATGTTTTCCAGGGAGAGAGCCCAGAATCAAGAATCACTCAGCTTTTAAACACTCCGGGTGGATCCAGGACCCGGCCAATTAAAAATATCAAGGGCTCACATCTTCACTTTTCCTCCAATCCGAAATTCGTTCATTTCAAATACATCCAGGGATCCGCTCCTTCAAACGACAAAGTTCAAGGCACGTGCAGAACCACACGGAATCCAGCACAAGATTGCATCACCCAACAAAGCGAAAAAAACATGGAGACAACTGTCTCCACCAGCAAACAAGTGCGACCTTGAGCAACGGATGCTGTTCCTTGAGTGTTGTTGTTGTTGAAACCCAGACCGTCCGACCTACCAGAAAGATGTAAGGTAACTGTTTGGACGGTCGGGAAGTGCCACCCAATTTAGACCGGAACCCAGTGATTATTATGAAATAAAAATGGCCACAATTCAATACAGATTCAAATAAATTTAAATATAGTAAAATATATACGATGGCATGAGGGTTCCAGGACACAGATTAATTAAATATCAATATAAAAGTTTAAAAAGTATCATAATTATATAATTTACAAAAGAGTGACGAATTCCGTCACGACAATATAGTAGAGAGCAGCCGTTTTCAAACTGTGATGGTTTTATTTTCTTTAAAATTAAAAAGAGTAAAATTTGAATGCATCATTTGGACCACAATTAACTTTTTCTCATTTTGGAAAATATTCGATTTCAAGATTTTGTTGCCAATATATGTTTTAGGATCTCCTGCCCAAGCTTTGACTATTTTTAGAGTGATCCATTTGTCCTTCTGTCTGTCTGTGGTCCATTTCTTGTGTATACTTTAGCTGTACACAAAAAATGGACCACAGACAGACATCACAAGCTAATGCTTTCACAACTATTAATGGATTTTCACAAAACTTTATATCCGGTTTCCTTAATGGAAAAACCTGAACTAGATAGAATTTTTTTTTAATTTAAGCAAAAACTTTGAAAAGTATTCATAATTTTATATTTTCTTAACATGATATTAAAGGACAAAATTATGCATAAATGGGATTATTTATGACTCAATGATTGTGAAACCTAACAGTTTCGGTCACTGTAGTGACACTTAGTCGTTTATACAGTTTTAATGTTCGTAATGTCCCCTCCTTGTCAAACTTGGTATCGGTCAAAAGATATTAAGCTCCTTAAAATAGAAGGTAACATTTTATAATTGTTATCATTTGGATCAACAATACAAATTTTTCAAAATTTTTAATGCAAAGTTTGTAAAATAGAAAAATAAAAAAATTCACAAGTTACTCCTGAAAAATAGATTCTTATGAGATAGTCGAGTCGAGTCGAGCCACACTCCAGTTAGTTTTAATTGTGCGAGATTAGTTTGGCTCAATACCATCTTATGTATAAAATTGTTCAAATGATGAGCTGGATGATCCCCAACCAGTAGCATCCTTTGATGGTCATATATCAAATATTTAAAACCAATAAAAAGTCGTTTGAAGTGTAGTTGTAATTACCCAGCTGGTATTGTTTACAATTAAAAATAAAGTGCTTTAATAAGCAAAAGATATGTTAACCATCTTGTTTCAGAAATGTTCTCTTTCATATTTTATGCTTACTTGCAAAACATATTAATCCAATTATGTCCTATTTTACAATTTAAATTTAAAAACTTTTATTTATTTATAAAAGATTTAAATTTCAAACTATCATTTTATTTATGAATCAAATTTCAATCTATCATTCCTTACTTTTTTTATTTGAAATTTAAGATTTTAATGTTTTGTTTACTTTGAAACATTTTATTTTAGATCACCTTTGTATGTTTTTTAATTGACTTTAATGTGTTTCATTTATATTAAATAGTTTAAAATTAGTGTTTATTTGTATTTAAGAGTCTAAATAATTTTAAATATTTAGGTTATAATGAATTCTCCTATCATCACTCAGTAGCAATAAATTTTTAAATGGAAAATGCTTAAAAACAAGATATGGACATATTTTTTTTTTGACACATTTTTATACTTTTACATGTAAACAAACAACCATATGTCTGCAACCCCTGGGCTTATTTAATTAGATTGACTATATTTATTGGGTTAACTATACCAAATTTGAAAAGGATCTGTAAAGAAATCTGGAATTGTAACTTAAAAATAAAACTAATAGACTTTCAATTATATATACATAAATTTATGTTTTCAAATTCTTTTATTTTATTCATTGTGATTTAACATTTGTAGGTAGTATTCCCATTTTTACTGTAGTAATAGTAACTCTGCTTTTATTCTAGGTTTTTGTCTTTACACTGCAATCTGTTTCCCAACTTCAGTTTCTGCCCTAATTAGATGTGATGTGTGCTGACTAGGCAGTCCTTTTGCAGTCTGTTCTCAAACTGTAAAGTGAACTTGTTTCAAGATATAATCTAATTAGTCCGTATATTTTTGCATATTTAATTATTTTATTTTAACTTACATTGAATTCTGTTATCCTTTTAATTAATACATATTTGGAACTTATTTGCAATTATCTTATATGCATTTTACAAATATGTTTTCCATATATTAGTTAATTTTGAATGATGCTGATCTTCTCTTACATCATTATGCTCAAAAATAAATATTCATGATCTGGGATGCCTCTTTGCTAACTACTTTTTAATATACAATGCCTGAATGAAATATTATACTCTTCAAGTAGAATATTTCTTTATGATTGCTCAGAAGTTGAAAGTTTATAAAATTATAGAAAAATTTAAAAGTAGTAATCAAATCTGAATTTATATTTTCAATTTTCAAGAAAACATTGCATTCATAGTCTTTAAAAACTGAGAACTTAAGTGTATGCAGTTTCTTGGATTTAAATTGCTGCTGAGTACATAATATTTTTTGCTAACAAGTGTAATGGAGGTGCGAGGACTTATTGTAAAGTACATTTGTTTATAATTTTACAAATTATCTAGAACCATTGAATAATTCTAATGTAAAAATAAAGTACAAGTTAAGTGTATTAATGTTGAGTAAAAAAGTGTATAAAATGTGTTTTAAAATAAAAAGCATTCTAGAAGTCAATAAAATTCACCTGTAAATGCATGCAAAATAAATGACAAAAAGACAAAGCTAATTTGAGTGCACTGTGGAATCTGCAAGTGCTGTTTACTCAATTTTGTTTCAATGGTCTTATAATATATGCATTGATTAAATGGTTACTATAGTAACATATTAGCATCTGAATATCAATTGAAAATAGTTTTAAATTGAAAAATGCCAAAATATGATATGAATGTTATTTCAGTAAAAATAAATAATTAATTTGAAGATTAATCAAGATTAATTTGAACTTTACACATCAATATTATGCAGAAAAATGTTGTTTTCAATTATTAATAGTATTTAATATATATACCATTCCCAGTCAAGTTAGCTTTATGCGAAATATATTTTTAATTTTGCTCTATACCTCATATCTCTCAAAAATTTTTATATATATATATAGAAGTTATAATGATTTCTCATATGCTTTCTTCATATTTTTAAACATGAAGACTGATTAAAAAATGAAGATAATATTTTTATCTATTGAAACTGTGAAATAAAAATAAATTGTTTGTTTAGGATTATGTTTGGAAATAATATAATTTTTTTTAAACAATGCTTACATGCATTTAATTTGGGCCTTAATAAAGCTGTGTACATAGATGGCTAGAAGAAACAGTATTTGCAGTTAGTTGTGTGTACAGAGTTCATTGTGCCACTAAAACATAATTATGTATATATTCTTAATCCACAGAGTAAAAAATATTTTTTGATGTAAATTCCTTGTTTGTGTCTTTTAGATGAGCTTTTGTATATATTATGTATTTAATATTGTTGTCGGGATTTTAAATGTCTAACCAAAACATGACTGTGATTTAATATTTTCACAATGTGTAGCAAAAATAAAAATGTGTTCATTTGTGCTGCTTCAATGAAATTTGCAGTTATCATTTTATTTTTATACACGATACACCTGTTAAAAATATTCTCAAAAGATAAATAAACCCCAATTTATAATGTAAGATTTATCATTTAATATGTTAGAATATGTGATAATTATATTTCATTGAAACGCTTCTCGTGGGGTCGTATAAATTTCTTAGATTTATTTCATCTCTTTAATGATATATTGAGCACTAGTTTTTATGAATTAGTTTGGAAATTAATAATGTTTCTATGTTTATATTTTATTCTTCTGTTTGTAGAATGAAAGCTGACAATTTTATATTATGCATTTTTTATAAATTAAGCAAAATTTTTAATTAGAATTTGACAAATTTATATTATTGCAGCGTATGATGCTAGAAAATTGATTAACAATAATTTTATACAATGGTTTTGATTACACTGTTTAAGTGTTTTACTTACAGTTGTATTAATAGATGTACTGGTATATATTGAGTCACTGTAAAATATTGTAATGAAGTATAAAAACCAAAATCGGTTTGCATTTTCAAAATTATCCCAAATAATAAATAAATAAATGTTCTTAATTATATTAAGTAGTTTATTGGCAGTTTACATAGAAAATGAAATGACATCACATATACTATACTGGGATAAGCCCTTTGCGAAATGTTTCCAGATTTTATGTTTGCAAAATATTTGGCATATTTACATCATTGAAAATAGTACTAAGCATATAAATAAAAACTACAAATTTAAAATGATTTTAAATGCATATTCATGTATGGAAATCTGCTATTTCAAATTATTATTAATCATTCCAAATGAAGATAAGTTACAAAATAGACTGTGGAAAAAGTCCTCTATTTTGTTGTTGAGACCCAGACCGTCCGACCTACCAGAAAGGTGTAAGGTAACTCTTTGGACGGTCGGGATGCCTCTATTTTTTGTAAAAGTTACACATTTCTATTTCAAATCATCTAATCAATCTAAATATAAAATCTCTGATTTCAACAAATATTAGTTTAGTATTTCTGCTCCCTGGAAAAATTGCCCTTTTTTTTTATTTTTTGTTGTGTCATGAACCTCAAGATAGTATAAAACACCTTTAGAAATTAGAATACAATGGAAGGTAAGTTGTTAAAATACAAAAATTTCGGTACCACTAATGAACCAAAAGAAGTCCAAAACATAAATAAGATAAAATAAAATTAAAAAACAGTAGAAACCTGGAAATGTACAACATCTGTAAGAAGATGCATATTTTGATTTTCCAATGTTCTTTTACATATATAACTGTGTTACTATGTACAAACAAGGTTATTTTGCACCCAAAAGAACATTCAACGGCATCAAGTTAAAAAAAATAAAAAAAATGAAAGATTTTAACTCCAAAATTGCATTGAATAAAATTACTTACTTTTCACCTTATGTTAAAATAACATCAATCATCTTGTTGCCACTTGCATACATATAAAGTTTAGTGTTGCCAAAATAATGTTATAGTTTTATACTAACATTTTTATATTAATCAAAATCATATTTTCTGGAAGTATAAAATTTTGTTGTATGTTAATGTTTTTTCATTGAAGCAGATTTTATCTAAACAGTTGCTCAAATAAAAGTTGTTGCCATTCTATGTATGGGATGCATTAATTTGCATATAATGTATATATTTTATAAAAAGTTGTATAGTATTTCTGCAGATGTATAAATCTTTAATAAATCAGTAATATTACATAATTTAGTAATATTGATTTCATATGATGTTTTGTTTGAGAAATATATTTCTTAGTGTTTAATCTGTATATTCAACATAAATTTGTAATTTTATTTGATGTTCAGCGTTCTATTTAAAATTATTTAGACATAAAAACATTGTTAAATAAGTTATAATTTTCTATTAAGCATATGGTATTAAAAGAATTAATCTTGTCTGTAATAGTTAAATTAATTTTTTATATAAATGTTTTTTGTTTTTTAAAATCATTATATTTAAGAAAAGTAGTGACTTTATATATTTGTCTTTTATGTACACATGGGGAAATATCGTAGCATTGCATAAAAAAAATATATTTTAGCTTCTCAAAATATACAAAAAAAAAAAAAAAAAAATCGTACATATGTTAAACTTAATTAAAATACTATAGCATAACCTAATAGTTAATTCTGTTTTATCCTAAACTAGCACAGGTATCGACAGTACTCAGAATTTAGATAATGTGCAAATTGTTAAAGCATATGAAATTATATTTTTATATTAAAATTTGCCTTGCTGTATAAAAGGTGATAAAGGATGTGTAACAATGTCTTGGAAAATGTAGTTTTTGTGCGAATGATCTAAGGAATAATTAGTATCTCTACTACTTTTGAGTCGAGAAACTCAAAATAAGCAAGGTTACTTGAAATGAAGCAAAGAATAATACAAAATTTGAAAATGTTTAATAAAAAAAATATGAACATACATCGTTGATATACAAATGCCATTTGAAAATCAATGATATCACAATAAATATATTCCGAATAGTAATAATACGTGGTTGTATATTTATGAGAATTTAAATGTTTCTTGTTTTGTTATTAAATGATTTTAATTTGATTTATAATTTGAATTAAGGAATGTCTCATGAGTTTTATCAAACTATCTGACTTGCACTGAATTAAGTTTTTATCTTAATTGTTTTATTTATTGATCAGTGTACCTAATTCCATATCTCTATCTCATTTAAATGGGAAGGGGGTCTTTTTATATTTTTAGCAAATTGAACATTTTGGTGTGGTAACAAATATTGGAGAATTGAGATTGTACATTTTCTTCCTATGTAACAACTTTCTTTTGTGATTTTGAAGTCACTATGTCATCATAAAGAACATTCTATTATTATTGATATGTGTATCTGATTTTAGTCTCTCTCTCATTTTGCATTTCAAATATTTTTGTGCAAGGTACCCCCCCCCCCCCCCCCCCCCTAAATAAACTTTTATGAAATATTCGATTTTTTGTGGACGTACACACTTTCTTTTTTTTTTAACTGTACCCATTCACCAAATTTGAAATATATCTCATCACAAAGTAGTTTTTCTATGATTTTGCCTTCCGAACATGTTAGTGTGGAGCCCCTCCTCCTTCTACTGAACATTCTTGAAAAATTTAATTTTTCCAGGGGTTTTTATCAAATGTTTGACCCCTATACCGAATTGCAAGTCTCTATTTTATCCTCTGTCCTGGCTTATTTCCGTTATCAGACGGGCCTAAGAAAGGTATGACAGACAAACGGACACTTGCAAATTAGTATATATAGATATAAAGAAAACAACAGTCTTATTTAAAATTATATATATATTAGATTATCAAACAAAAATTTCCTTGCATTGTTTTAGACACGTGTTTGTATTTTGTAAGCAACCACTTATTTAACACTAGGACTGATATTTTGAACTACCTAGAATGACGGGCAGCAGTCAATTTGACTGTCATAGAAAAAATATAACATACCTTTAATTCAAAACCAAAACATAGTTACAGCATTTAGGATGTTTCTTCGACATATCTTTTGTAATAAGCGTTCTTGATGCACCGTTCTTGGCATTTTCCACAGGTGGGCTGGGCTTATCGCATGATGAACACAAATCTTGTGTTTTATTACAACAGAACGAGCACTGACGACGTTTATTACTTTTCACTATCTTTCCGCAAGGGAGGACTGCTGGATTCTGCTTGGTCGCACAGTACATGGATCGCAGTTCGTTCACAAGATTCAAAATATAGCATAATTTGCGAAGAATTGCATGCACAAAATAAGAAGATCGATGATTTGTTCTCTTATTATAGAAACTAGAATAATTTTCTTCTGTGTTTTTAATAACTTTAAAAAAATAAGAAAAGTCATAAAATTTCAATGGGCTGGGATTAGCCATTTTGGAGGAATCGTTTCTCAAAGTAGTTATGCAGTCAAAATGACCACTTCCGTCGTTCTAGTGTTAATGAATGAGAATCATCCTCTTTTCGCTTGCGCTCTCATACCAATTAAATATTTTTAAAATTCATTTAATTTATTTGTAGGTTCATTTAATGAATTTCATAAAAAAGATTAAACTTTTTCATTATGCTATTTAGTATAGTTTTCAATATTTAAGTATTCCCAAGTATTTTTTTTTTTTTTAATTTGTTTTGTGCCAAATAATAATTGAAATCTTGAAATGTGTGTGATAATGTGTGTTTGTGCATGAATTGTTTTACAATGCCTCTTCACTTTTTAATATTAATAATCACTTCTTCATTTTACATACTGTTGGGAAATCTTTTAGAACTTTACTTTTGTTTTATTTTACCCAATCACATGTTTTTCAATGCAAAACTAATCACTAAGAACTAATTTTTAACAAATTGTTAAAATACACTTAAAGAATTTTTAAACAAATGAATAAATATCATGAGTGTATGTGTGATGAATGCTTGAAGTGTATGCATTTTAGAAATTTATTCATGTGCTTTTATATTATGTGTCTTTTTGTCTATGCACAAGTTATTTCATGTGTGGAAAATATTTTTATAGCCATTTGTATACAGGAATTTTATATAATTTAAAAATCAAAATCAGATCTATATATATATTTTTAGACAGCCCTGATGAAGTGCCACTTGTGTAGCTCAAAGCTTATACAAGATATTAAGCTGTATTTTCCCAATATTTTTGTTGTAAATTGGAATTTTATATAAATGTTTATGTTTTGATCTGTAACTTGTATCCATTGTATTTACTCTTTATTATTAAACTTGTGCTTTATTTATATTATTGAGATTGCTTGTTTATTTTATTCACTGGCCATTTTACCTTTCTAATGGAATAAATTAAAAATTCTAGCTGATTCCACATGTGATAAAAAAAAATCTGATGTGGACAGTAGGTGACATTCCCTACAAAACGCATTGGTTTTATTTCTTTTACAGCAAAATAATAGCATAAAAAGCCCACAGCACAATGTTTTGGGTACAACTAAATAGAAATTGGGCATATTTGGCAACTTATTTATGGGTTAAAACAGAATGACTTATTCATATTTGCATAGAAAATCCTTTTCAAAATTTAAATGGCATTTAGTTAATATCTCGTAAAATGAAAGGTTATTGGCAAATTCCTTGGTGTCAAAATATGAAACTATTAAAAAAAGTATCTTCTCTTGTGAATAGAATGAACTCTAGATCCACAGGAATGGTGTTAACAGATTTGTCGCAGAATATTGCATATGGAAAGTGAGTCTATTTAAAAATACTAAACTTTTTAAATTTTATGTATATTTTGCAAAATGTATTCGAAAAACATGTAATATCTTGAGAACTATTTATGCATTCTAAAATTTGTGACATTCATTTTATAATGAAAAATATATACCTCATTATTAAAGATCCCAATTTTTAATTTATTTTTCAAACATTCATTTGAAAATTGGGGAGGTCTTCCTATCATTGTTGCATTTAAAATCAGTATGGTTCCAGTATTCACTGATTCCAAAAATTGTATCATTATTTTCATATCACTGCATTTGTTAGATATTGCATCCACACACAGACATCACCTCAAAAATGTTCAATTCAAATTCATGGATACATGAAACGTGCTCTTGAAAATTCGAATTTTTGACCTCATTAAAATGCTTTCCTTATACATTATGCTATGTATGTTGGGAAAATAATATGAAATGGAAATGCAAAAAGACAGATTGAGTATGCTTGAATAATACGTATGCAATTACCAATCTATTATCTCAGGACAGGAGCTATTCTGTGTGGTTTTAAATGATATCTGAATTACTTTAGGAATATTATATTTGGAGTTTTCTTTGAGAATGAAGGTGCCCCCCCCCCCCCCCTTCCATTCACTTGGTATAAAGTACAATAAAATTCGGATAATTTTAAGTCAAAGAAAATCGGAAAGAAATTTGAATGAAACATATGTTGGAGTTATTAAAAAAAAAAAAAAACTTTTGCTTATATACAATGAACATTATTTGAAATAACTAGATATTTTGCTTTCCATTAATTGTTCTGAACTCTATTTATGAATTAAAGCCATTATTTTGTCACTAAAATCAAAATATGTTGAGTCAATTTTCTCTTGGACTTTCACAAATTTTCTTATACATTGGTACATTACTGCTTTGAGTTTGTGTAAACCATTTAAGCATGTTATCCTTAATCTTGGAACAGTTACACTTCATGTTTCCTTTGTCTATTTGAAGCAGAGGTGTAACACACAGGCCTGCAATGTAAGGGGCCTGTGGCATAGAGTAGTCCCCCCAAAATTAAACTGAAAACCATTATAAATATCAAGGAAAGGGAAAAGGGGCTGAAATGAAATCTTTTAGTGTGGGGGGAGGGGGGGGGGCAACATTTAACAAGTTGCACCACTAATTCAAAGTCATCCATTAAAAGCAATTAATAAATTAATTCAAATGTATACATTATATTTGGATAATCTGAAGTTTGTAGCATCAATTTTACAATTTAAAAGTATTGAATATTTTGAAATTCAAATTGTCTACATTTGAATTAAACAATTTCTATTTTATATTAAATATTTAATTCATTCTCGAAAACTTTTGTTGTTTGGTTATCCTAATATTGATTTATTGGATTAGCTTTTACAGTCAAATGTATTAGTGTAAAAAATCAGGAATTACAATTAGTTTTAATAAAATTTAATGCTAATTAAATTAATTGTTAATTAAATTTTTTGAAGCAATTTTAATGTATTTTATGAAGTTTTTTGTCTATTGATCGTACATGTATAAAAATAATTAGAGTAAAAATTAGACTCCCCATCTAGGTCATTTGATTTATGCAGTCAAACCCCTCCATTCTCTCACCTTCAGAAAATGAAAACAAGTAGTATATTTAGATTTAAAACTGATTAAATTTGAGATGAGAAAAAAAATATTAACGTTCTTCGATATTTCAATGGCAAGTTCAATTTTTGAATATTTTCTTAAACGAGTACTAAAATTCTGAGGAGAACTTTGAAGTCTGCAAATTCCTTGCAGTAAGGGAATGTATAAATGGATTGGCTTTATATTGTGGTTATTATGTTTTTGATAAATAACTTTGGTGTAAATTTTATATAAAATTAAAAAATAAAACGAGAAAGATCAATCATGCTTAAAGCATTAACTATGAAACACTTTCCAACTTCAATGCAAGTTTATTTAAACATGTCTAAAATGCAATACATTCATTGGTAATATTTAAAAACTTATCACAATACTACATTAATTTATTATATTTGAAAACTTAAACCGTGATAAAAAAATGAACATTCAAATGACGGCATTGAAATATAAATTGCCTGGTTTAAACATCTCTAAAATGCGATACATTCCTCGGTAATAATTTTAGAATTATCATAATACTACGATAATTTATTATATTTGAAAACTTCATCGAAAATAACACGCCTGGCTCTCTCTATAAAAGCAGCATTTCATTCATAAACAATTTCCCATTCATTTCATTCATCACAGTACTATAATAATTTATTTTATTTAAAAATTAAGACCATGGAGCTACAAGTAATTAAACTCTATTCTTAAAACTTCATCGAAAAAAATCGTTATTCTCTTTGTAAAATCAATGAATATTTCATTCATATCAGCTATGCGGGCTCCATGAGCTAAATAATTTTGTGTTAAAGAAATACAGCAATTCTAATACAACTCATTCTACATATTTTGCTGTTTACATTTTACATAAGTGAAAAATAGGCTTCTTTGTAGAAATAATCAAATTTGGATGAGCATTTCAACTCACATATATTGTAATTGCGTTGTTTCAGTATGTAGATGCACAGAATTTAAACAAAAATAAAGTGGTTTTAGGACGGATACAACACTCAATATGAATTAAAAAGAACTTTAAAAATCACGATTTTGAGACAAGATGGATGCCATATATCATTTTGAAGTGGTCACGTGATCTTTTTATATCATGGTCACGTGATCGCTTCATATAAGAAGTGTAATTATTATTTTAATTTTTATTTAAAAAAATAAAGAATATATTTCGCTGAATTTTTTTTTTATATATTTTATGGAACAATTTGAATATTACCTAAAATTTTCGAAGCAATTTGTGAATTTTAAATCTGCTTAAAAAATGTTTGAAAAATTAGATCCCATAGGGCTCAATGTATTTCATTTTTTCATCCTGGGTTCAATCCAAAACTAATTGGGTGATATTATTCATTTATATTTCCATAGGTCCTACAGACCGTCTGAACAACATACTAAAATTTCATTTTGATTAAATCATTTTTACGGCAGTTATCGTGCTGACAGGCAGACAGACAGACAGAATGAACAAAGTCATAAACACTTTTCAACTTTGTTGTAAAGTGTTAATAAAGTAGCTGATAGTACTGAAACCATAAGATTAAATCTTATTAACTGCTATTGCATGGATACTTAATTTGCCCATTATAAATACACAAATGCAGGTGACCTGTAAGTAAGCTTAAATAAGTTTTGGACGATAGTAGCTAGAGCTATGAAAATGAGCATGCGCTACCCCAGATGAGACTCGTGAGAAAATGTTAATTTCCAGAACAATGCTAGTAGTATAGACTATGCAGGAAAATAAATTTTAGTTTCAACTGCGCTATGGTTCCGATAAAGTAAAACTGGGTAAAATAGAGCATATATACAAAAATTAACTGGTCAACCAGTTTCAAAGCCCTAAAACAACCTTCCTTTTCAGGACTAACATGAACGGCAACGCCAAGCTGACAACTTGAGTTGCTGACCTTATTGACCTGATGTGAGTATGTGAGGTGGCGCTTTTTGTCAATCCTAAAGAAGGCTTTTTTCCCCTTTGAAGCCAGTTGACTAGTTAATTTTTATATACAGACCATATTTTACAAGTTTTACTTTATCGTGTTACTATTGCAGAAGTTTTATTTGATACACTATGGTTGTAAATGGTGTTAAAATTGAAGTTTAGCAAATCAGCTGAATGCATCCATTTTATCAATGATATAAGGTTGTAAAATTGAAAAATTCTGACCATAATTGTCTGATATATGCGAGAAAAACCACTTGGGGTCTGTCTCAATATTTATGATTGTAAAATGAGAGTCACACATAGAATGGTTCACTTACGTATTCCCTAATCTACCCTCAATTCACCAGTTTCTTTGATTTTTAACTCTTAAGCCTTGTTCTCTTTAACTTTTAGTTTTTTTTTTTCACTTTTAGACCTTATTTTCATCACAAACAAATACGCTATAGGCAAGTATGTGCTTACTGTGTCTTTTTGATAATTGGGCCCTGCCACACTCACATCTACAATGTCTAGACTGCCTAGCTCTTTCGATATCTTAATTTGGCCCTCCCCTCGTAAAGTTTGAGGACCCCTCTGCTAGAGTGATCCATTATAATTTTTCACCAAAATTGACAAGAAATGCTCATTTTAAAAACACTATATCCCAAATTATAGAAATTCCTAAAATCTCAAATTGCACTAAAACTGTATGCAGTGTGAAAATGGATGCCACTTTTGAAGTTAGCTCCTGAAATCTATACTATAACCCTGAAAGTTTGTCTATGTGTGTGTATGTCTTTCTAGCTGTACAAATTCGTACCTTTAATTCCAACTCAAACGAAATTTGGCATGCGGATTAAACTGGGCAGTAAGAAGGGTGTTGTGGGGGTTTTGTAAGCCGGTGTGGCATAGTAGTTCTAGGGCAGGGATGGGCAAACTTTTTCGGTCGCGGGCCAAAAATCGAAAAAAAAAGTTTGGCGGGCCAAGATAACTTTTTCGAAAAAGATAAAAACAATAACAAGTACTACATTTTAAATATGTTAATGAGATGAATGAAATTGCAATTTCATTTTTAAAAGTTCCTTATATTGAGGTTCGAAGTGAGATGTACTGATTCTAAGGAACGAGGCAAAATGCTCATCTGTCAGTCTACTTCTGAGATTACTCTTTCTAAGGTTCATAGTTGAAAACACTTGTTCACATATATAAGATGAAGCAAACATAGCACTGATTTTCTGGGCGTGAGATATTAAATTTGGGAAACTTACTTTCGATAGTGATTTGTAAAACTCCAACTTTGGCATATTTATAAACAACTGTTTGAGATGATTGTTAGATTGCAACTCAATTAATTCAAGCTGTAAATCTGACTTCACTGCTTCACAATTTACGTTGAAAGGCATGGTAAAAATATCCAATTCTGTTTGAATGGCACTGAAATCTTGAAATCTACGTTCGAACTCAAAATGCAGTTTTTTTAAGCAATCTTCATAATTCTTAAGTTTTTCTTTACTTACTGAGGGTATTGAATTTAACCTCGAGAAATGAGAAAAGTCGTTCTTAGTTAGCTGCCCAGCAAACAGATTAAGCTTTAGTTTAAAAGCTTTGAGATGGGCCCAGATATCGTCAATAAATTGATTTTTCCCTTGCATCTTGACATTCAAGTTGTTCATATGACAAAGAAGATCTGTGAAAAATGCAAAGTCCGAAAGCCATTCTGTATCTTCTAACATTTCACACTCTGCAGAACACTGTTTTTCATGAAAGAATGATACAATGTCGTCTTTCAGCTGCCAAACTCGCTCGAAAACACTTCCTGCGCTAAGCCACCTTACTTTCATGTAATACAGTACATCAGAGTATTCAGATTGCACGGACTGAAGAAAATCTCGAAATCGTCTGTGAGTAAGCCGAGATCGAATATTGTTTACAAGCTTCACGACTGCATCAAGCACTGGTTTCATATTCAATGCAGATTTACACAGAGCATCTTGATGTATAACACAATGTAGAAAAATAACATTGTTCCCGGGATAGTTTTGATTAAAGAGTCCAAGAAATCCAGATTTTTTCCCTGTCATATTTGGTGCTTCATCTGTCGTAATATTACATATATTTGTTATAGGCACTTTCATAGTTAAAAGCCCCTCCTGAAATTCACGAAAAATATCGTGTCCTGTTGTAGTTCCCTTTAAAGAACGCATGCACGCCAGTTCCTCTGTAATTTCAAAGTTCTCATCAACACTTCTTATAAATAATACTAATTGAGCAGTATCATTTATATCAGTGCTTTCATCCATAGCTATAGAGCAAAATTTAAACTGGCCAATCTTTGACTCTAATTGTGATGTCAAATTTTTATCGATGGCTTCGATTCTAGAAGTCACAGTTTTTCGAGATAAGCTTACAGTCTCAAAATTATTTTTCTTGTCTGGACATAAAACATCACAAACTTGGAGCATGCATTGTTTAACAAACACCCCATCACTGAGAGCTTTATTATTTTTAGCAATATTGTATGCTACAATGTAACTTGCATGTAGCTGCTTCTTGAATAGTGTTTACTATCTTGAAAACATTTTGTTGGCCTGATAATCTTTTACAAAGACTTTCTGCATTTTGTTTTCTTTCATATTCAGACATTTCTTCGTAATTGGAATTATTATGCTTAGATGTGAAATGACGGGAAATGTTATATTCTTTGAAGACTGCAACAGCTTCATTGCAGATGAGACACACTGGTTTATCTTTAACAATTGTAAAAAAATATTTCCAGGTCCATTCATCATTAAAAGCACGGCACTCTGAATCAACTTTACGTTTTTTAGTAGACATTTTGGGGTTGAAATATTTTACGATAAACCCAAACAAGCACCATCCTAGCTACGCTATACTTTTAATACTTTCACCACTATTCACAATGATGCTATATGTCCGCAATCTTTTCATACGCAATCAATAATATTAAAACTTGCGTGAAAAGAAAATTGCGCAGTCTGCCACATGTGAGGTCTAATTCAACTATATTGGAGTCTCACTTGTCTGTTCCCGAGAAAGAGATCACGCTTGTTGGCGCCAGTCTACAGCAAAAACTAACAAAAAACTTCCGCTTTTAACATTTTACCGATTTAAAGCTGTCGGTAATTGATATGTTTGTCGATTTATGTTTTGTAGAGCAAAAATAAGAATATAAAAAGATCATCAGTCCTTTGAAAAAAAGGAAACAAAAGTAATATTTAACAAAGTAGAAAAGGAGATGGATATAAAATATAAAATAAATGTTTTCGTTTAATTTCCATCGGACCGGCAAATTAAAATCCGCGGGCCGGATAAAACCTTCTGGCGAGCCGGAGTTGGACCGCGGGCCGTAGTTTGCCCATTCCTATTCTAGGGGGTGCTCAAGCAAATTAAACGTTCTTTTCAAGTGTAAAACGTATCTTCAGAAATGGCAGAGGCTTGAAATTCAATACACAAGTTGAACAAATCTATATCAGTAATTTAGAATTTACGAAAATACGAACACTTAAATTTTACGGGGTAGCTGGTGCTGACCTAAACATTCAAATCGTCGAGTGAACGCAAAACTCCGAGTTTGAGCTATTAATTTGAAATTTGGTACAAAAGTAAGGCATATAATAATCAGCAAGAAACCCCTACTTTCCCGAAGCCGAAGGTATACGGGAAACAATCCATCGTTACAACGAAACACTGGAACGATAGCCCAGCGGCGGCAGCCGAAGCACCATATACCGGACTACAACCAAGACCACTCCGTCCAGGCACCGCAGCGACATTAAGCGAGTCCCCAGAGGTACAGTGCCTAGATTTCCAGTCGGATTTTCATGGAAGTTGAAAAGTAGTACAAAGACATCGTCTGAATATTAACAATTTGTTCCTAGATGAAAGAGTGGAACCCATTATTTTTCATTCTCTCGTTCCTGGGAAAAGAAGGGTAAAATATGATAGTTTCCAGTATATCGCTCCAAATGTGTATCTTACAAAGTAACAATGAATTTGCTCTAGCACAACGAATGACAAGTATATTTTTATTTAATACTAGCCGCCTTTGGCGACCAGCCTGTTCGCAACCCTTGAAAATGCTGATCGTGGCAAATTCCAACCGTGGCAAACTCGTTGGCGCGACCTACCAGAAAGGTGTAAGGTAACTGGTTGGACGGCCAGAATGTGCCACCCAATTTAGACCGGAACCCAGTGGGGGAGGCATCCACAGGGAACGTACCCTCCTTCCCCTACCACAAACCTCTCGGAAAAACATACGGACCCATATGTTTAACGTGATCGTACTCCGTGTCAGTGGCGGAAATCGAACCCGGACCTACCGCGTGCAATTCCCGCGCGCTAACCACTGGGCTACTTCGCCCTCCGCGACAATCTCCACAACTTTCTTTTTATTCACCCAATTTAGACCGTACCCTCCTTCCCCTACCACCAACCTCTCGGAAGGACTCACGAACCCACATGTTTAACGTGATCGTACTCTGCGTGAACGTGGCGTAAGTTTTGGCAGTGGCGGGAATCGAACCCGGGCCTACTGAGTGCAATTCCCGCGCGCTAACCACTGGGCTGCCGCGCCCTCCGCGACAATCTCCATAACTTTCTATATATTCACCCAATTTAGACGGGAACCCAGTGGGGGAGGCATCCACAGGGGCCGTATCCTCCTTCCCCTACCACCAACCTCTCGTAAGGACTTACGGACCCACATATTTAACGTGATCGTATTCCACGTAAACACGGCGGCAGTTTTGGCAGTGGCGGGAATCGAACCCGGGCCTACCGCTAACTTCCCGCGCGCAAATTGCAATTTAAAATGACCATATGCTTAATTCCATCATCCTCATTAAATTGTTTCATTGTTGCATCATTTAAAATATCCATAAAATAAAAATATCCATTTAAAATATCCAAAAGTTAAAATATACATTTAAAAAATCCATATCGTTCCATCATTTAAAATATAAATATAATAATTTATATGGAGTAAAGGAACTATTCAGAACCGTGACGTCACCTGCACCTTGACGTCCCCACCCACCACCTTCCCTGCTTCAGCGGGGGAGAAACGAAGCGGCACGCCGAGCGGAACGCCGAGAAATTTAAAATCATGACGTCTTTAAAATTGCGATCCTGAAGGCAATTTTCATTATTTCTGGACCAGATTAGACTTGTAAGAATGCCAGATATTTCAGCTTTCTAAAAATGTAAATTATTAGTCGAAATTATGAGTACTTTTTACTATGCGAGAATTTAAAAACCAAAAATCGTTTTTTTGAGCCAAAAGTGACTTTTGTTTTAAAATCTTTAAAAAATATTAGAAATCGAAATGGAGATTTGAAATTGATATATTTTTACTCGCAATTGTCTGCTCTTTCCGATGGTGTGAGTTGTTTTTTTCTACGACGTCTGGATCGTGGAGAAAAAAGGGCAAAAAAAGGTCGAAATCGCATAAAACATTAAATAAATAAAAAAATAATTAGAATTTTGAAAATCGGTTTTCACGTGTCCCCTTCCCTCCCCCCCCAGGTCTCCGATTGCCAAATTTCGTAGCTCTCCGACGCGCGGTCGCGAAACGTATAGTGTATAAGACAGACACACACACACACACACAGACATTGCCTTTTATTATATAGATTCAAAAGTAAGGAGATTACAAGATCCATGAATACCCACTCTTAAAAGATAATCTTATAGAAGGAGATAGGTAAACACGACATCAAATGACATAGAAACAGTTACAGATAAAATAATTACAATAAATCATTACATCACAACATCTAAAAAGATAAACATAGACAATTAAAAAGATAAAGATGACAGTAAAAGCAGGTAAAAAATTAGCTATCAATACGGAAAAAATTCTCAATTTCAACTGAATTATAAGTAAATAAGTTTGATAGTCTTTGATAGCCTTGGAAAAGGAACGATGGGTAACAATGCTTTTAAAAAATTGAGGCAGCAGATTGTAAACTCTAGGAGCCAAAAAGTGATATAATTTCTGAAACTTTGTAGAATTGACTAGAGGAGGTTTGATAATACCCCGACCTAGCAGCCCGAAGTTACACTAACTATCACTCGCATTCTTATTTCTAATATAAAACATATTAAGATCTTTGTAAACATGAAGATGCCTAAATGGCATGATCATAGAATCGAGGAAACGAGTAAAGGGGGTGTGTCTGACGAGGTTTACATAAGACAGTCTTAATAAATAATTTTTGAAGCAAAATAACAAGCCTAAGGGTTTTCAGATAAGTCAGATTATGCCATACTGAATCCGAGAGTGAATTAAGGAGTAATAAAGAAATCTAAGAACATCAGGAGTATAAAACTGGCGTAGAAAATAAAATTTTCTAATATTTAACTTTAATTATTTACTAAGACCAGTCATATGTGGCTTCCAAGATAGCAAATCATCAATGGTAATATCAAGGTATTTAAAGCTACTCACCTGCTCAATAGTTTCACAACTGTTAGTACTATCTGGATAACAACAAGTAGGATATTTTAACACAAAGCTAAATAAAGATTTTTTGGACAAGGCAAAACAAATAAGTTTAGATTTTTTGACACTGAGAACAATATTATTAGCACAGAACCATTGTCTAATAGTAGCCAAATCGTCTTCCATATTTCTCAAGACATCAGGATTTGTCATCAGGGAAGCCCATTATAAGATAAAGCAATATCATCAGCAAAAGCAAACAAAGTCCCGTTAAAATTAAATAAACAGAGGTCATTAAAAAAAACGAGAAACAAGATCGGATCCAGGACATAAACCCTGAAAAACACCCTGTTTAACTAACTGTTTTTACTTATAGCAGAACCAATTCTAACGGATTGCTCATGTCCATTGAGATAAGATCTGAACCAATCCAACGCAATGCCCCGAAAGCCAATCCTCTGCAATTTATACAGCAAGATATAATCAACACAATCAAAGACTTTCTTAATACCCCCAAAATACACCAATAATCCTATGGCTAGTATTTAAACCGTCATTGATTTCATCAAGAAATTTCATTAAGGCGTCTTCAGTATTTTTATTTTCGCGAAACTCAAATTGGCAAGAACTGAAAATAATTATGGCGTTCAAATACTTTTCTTTATAATTTTTTCAATAGTTTTAGTAAAAATAGACAAAAGGGAAATAGGCTTGTAATTATCGTGATTATTTTTGTCACCTTTCTTATAAACTGGAATAATAACAGCAAATTTAAGTTGGTGAAGAAATAAGACACTTTCAAAACTTAAATTGATGATAGAAGAAACATCACCTGTAAATGGGGAAATATTATGAGCAATGGTAGCAGTAATGCCATCGAAGCCAGGCGAGCTAGATCGAGGAAAACTCCCGCATAGGTGCAAACACCATGCCATCACCAATGTCTCAAAAGAACGACGGTGTCATGGACGCCCGTAGAACTTGGAGCAAACACAAGAATAAGACGTACAACATTGACTAGCTTGATGTCCACATATGTGACCTTATCCTTAAATATCCTAGTATCTATATGAATATCCGCGCGGGGGGTGGGTGGGGGCGATGCCCTCTTGTCCTCCTTTATGGGGACATCGTGCTCATCTTAGATATCCTAAAAAATAGATCGAGTTTTCGAATCTCTCACAGTACTAAATATCCAAGGCGCGGTAGCTCAGTGGTTAGCACGCGGGGATTGCACTCGGTAGGCCCGGGTTCGATTCCCGCCACTGCCAAAACTGCCGCCGTGTTCACGCGGAGTACGATCACGTTAAATATGTGGGTCCGTAAGTCCTTTCGTGAAGTTGGTGGTAGGGGAAGGAGGGTACGGTCCCTGTGGATGCCTCCCCCACTGGGTTCCGGTCTAAATTGGGTGGCATGTCCCGGCCGTCCAAACAGTTACCTTACAGTACACCTTTCTAGTAGGTCGGACGGTCTGGGGCTTAACAACAACAACAACAGTACTAAATATCCAGTTGTAACATTGTCATATTTCTCAAGTTACCTTCAGGGAAGAAAAAATCTGAAGAACCTCAAAGAATCATTGTTCTTTACTGTAAGTGGAATGTGTGTAAATTTCTTAATTTTTCAAAAGTATTTCTACTTCTCAGTATACAGGCGGCCCTCGACTTTCGCTATTCCGCATATTTTAAAAACTTTTTGTCGATAATCCAAAAATCGTTCGCTTCCATGCAGTCACTCCCACGGAGTGCGGTAGCTCGCGCTCACTCACACATTGCCACCTAGAGTAGCGGACTTTTCGGAATCGTTGTACTGTCTTGCGTTAGCAAGTGATAATAGCTACAGTGATAGCTACTTTTAAACGATATTGTATGAGGACAATAATGAATCAGGCCATCAAGGCAACTGACAGGGAAGGTGGGCCTACATTAAGAGATTTTTGGAAGAATTATAATATATATGGAACTCAATAAACAATTTTGGAGACTCGTGGGCTGAAATAAAATAATCAACCATGAAAGGTTCCAGGAAACAATTATGCCCACAAATGATGAGTGATTTTATAAATTCTGAAGAAACTGCGGAAACTATCACAGCTGAAATAGTTAGCCTAATGAATGAACTAAACTTGGACTTCAACAACGAAAATGTTAATGAGTTGATTGAATCTCACTCAGTACCTCTGTCAAATAAATACTTAATTGAGGAACAAGAGGTAAATGAAATACACAATGAAAGTGAGGAAGAAGAAGCTAATAAAATCGTCGAGACTTTGACAATTAAAAATATGAATGAAGCCTTCATGCATCTTGACAAATTTTTGACTATCATGGAAGAATGCGATTCCAATAGAGAACGTATATCTCAAGTACGTAGGGTGATTGAGAAAGACACAGCATGTTGTAGAACTCTTTATCAAGAAAAGAAGAAAGAAAAGGGTGGTTGGTATTCAACTAACTCTTGACAAGTTTATAAAGAAAACACCTGAAAAAAAGCACTTCAACACGTCTCATTAACTTAATTATGTATATTGATAAATAAATACTATTATTATTGATAAATAAATGTTTTAAAATACAATTTTTGGTGGGTTTTTTTACATCCCTCTACTTTCGAACATTCAAAATTCGCACACATTTTCAGGAACCAATTATGTGCGAAAGTCGAGGGCCGCATGTAATTGAAATTATGTTCTATTTAATTGGTACTTTTAATATCTTGCATTTTATGTATGTACTTTCAGCTGCACGCCCAGCCGCCATAAACATAAAATAAAGTCAAATCAAATAAAGATAACTGTAATAAATGACCCACTGTATCAAATCACCGATCACTGCAGATCTGAATACAAGCAGAAACCGAAATATGTGCATAAATCATAACTAAATAGTTTTTTATTATAAACTTGTCATTCGCAGGTACAAACAAAGTTCTTTAATATAAGATTGCGTTTTCATATAGACATCCAATCAATAGGTGGTTAGGTTTCAATATAAGTAAAGTAACACCCTTTTTTTACCCATAATCCTTTCGTGACGTAAAAAACATTTCGAAAGAAATTACTATTGATAATTCAAATTATTAGTATTATAATTTCGATGACTCTTGTTTAATCGAAAACATAATACAAATAGCGCATGCGGGTTCTTTTAATGCATTCGCGTGGAGATTCTTACAGCGCATGTGCGTGGAGGCTCTTACAGAGCATGTGCGTTGAGGATTGAACATGGTGGGAAGACTTGGAGTGATGGGAGAGAATATATCGCATGCTCATTGATACTTACAGCACATGCGCTTAAGTGGTTCTTACAACATACGCGCATAACTCTTATTGCGCACGCGCGTGGCAATTCTTACAGCGCATGCGCGTGGAAATTCTTGCAGCGCATGCGCGTGAAGGCTCTTACAGAGCATGTTCATTGAGGATTGAAGAGGGTGAGAAGACGCGGGGAGCGAATTCATTGCATGTTAGGATAATTTTTACAGCGCACATCCGTGGCAGTTCTAACAGAGCATTCGCGAGCAGCGATCTTACAGCTCATGCGCGAGCAGAGATCTTACAGTGCATGCGCGAGCAGATATATTACAGTGCATGCGCGAGCAGCGATTTTACAGAGCATGCGTGTGAAGTGCTTTTACAGAACATTCGCGTGGACATTCTTACAGCTCATGCGCATGGAAACTCTTACAGAGCATGCGCGTTGAGGATTGAGAAGGGTGGGAAGATTTGGAGAGCGGGGAGTGAATTCATTGCATGTTCATTAAAACTTACAGCGCATGCGCGTGGATGGTTCTTACAATATATATTCGCATGATAATTTTTACAGCGCAAGCGCGTGGTAGTTTTAACAGAGCATGCGTTAAGCGCGATCTTACAGCGCATGCGAGAGGAGCAGTTTTACAGCGCATGCGCGGAGATCGATTTTACAGCGCATGCGAGTGGAGTGCTCTTACAGAATATAGTGGTGATGGTTCTTCTAACAAGGTATGTGCGTAGAGGCTCTTATAGTGCATACGTATGAGTATATTTTTGAAGTGCATGGAAGTTCTTACAGAGAATGCGCGTTGAAAATTGTACAGCGCATGGGAGTTCTAACATATTAAGCATGTGATTGAACAGTGCATGCGCTTGGAGAGTCTTTTAGCGAATGCGCGTTGTAGTTCAAAAGTCTTACAGCACACGTACGTTGTAGCTCAGAGCATGCATGTAAACTGCTCTTAAAACGCATGCTTGTGGTGGCTCTTCCAGTGTAAAAGCATTAAGGATTGCAATTCGAATGCGCGTGGAGGGTCGTACACCGCATGCGCGTGAAAGGTAATAGCGGATAAGCGTTAAATATATTACATAACAAGCTGGTTGTGAGTCTAACAGCGCATGTGCATGGTAGTTCTAATACAGCATACGCTGTGATACTTTTAATAGAGCTTACCCTTGGTAGTTCAAACAGCGCATATACGTGTGGAGGCTCTTAGAGTGCAAACATATTGAGGAGGGAATGCGCTTGGAGGATCTTACACCGCATGCGTGCGGTAGGGTCATTAATGGGGGTTTAAGAAATATTACAATAAAATTCAAAATTCCTTTGCACGTTCTGCGTTCAATATGTGCGTAAAAGAAATAATCGCTCCGTTGTTTTCACAGTCATGTGGTAACACACCACTTCATATGATATGGTTTCAGTCAGTTTGTAAGTGTTTAGAAATACATGGACAAAATTTTTTCTAGTTATCATGAGCCTTTCTGGAGATATTAGAATCTTTATTTTTTGACAAGGAGGGCTGTAGCTTTAAATACTGAAGCGAATTGTTTGAATTTTGGTACGCTGAATTTTTTATGTATCAACAGAAATTCTCTTGATATTTAGCGATATCTATTCTTCAGAGATCTGATTTGTGTTATTGTTTTCTAAGAATAACGAAATTTGTTAATCTGCAATGCCAGGCGTTGGACACATCAGATCTTATATTATTTAAAGTCGACTGCCATCGGCGTTAACGTGTTTTGTTCGTGATTGAGATATTGCACATTTTTTTTTATTTGAAGTTGAAAAATAAAAGAAAGAAGTTAAATTCCCATCAATAAAGATCCATTCTTTTGACAAGCATTTAGACCAAAATTCACTAAAAATTGGTAATTCGTCAGCTTTTTTTATTTCAATGCAGCTTGCAAATATTAATCGAAAAATGAAAGGGAAGGGGTTGGGGCGGCTAAAATCCTAAAGCCTGACCTGGTTACTTGGCCGTTGGAACGCCCGCGATGGAACAGATAAGGCACATATAATAGTCACTGAGGCTCAGGACGCCCCAGAAAGACAACTGCCCGAGAGAATCGTGCCAGGAAAGGTGCCACGGCTACATCAATGGTGTCGCTATCAGCCATTCAAAGGCATTTTTTTTTTCGTGACCCAGACCCGAGGGCATCCAAAATCTCGGACCAAGAAAAAACAGATGGAGAAGACCCCCAGCAAGGAGGAGAGTCAAAGGGCAACCCAAGTCCAACGGACAAAGGAAAACGCCGACTCCCCTCGCGACGCACCACAACCCAGGACTCCAAGGATTTATTTAAACAAAAAGGGCATCTGGCCAAGACAAGTACAGAGACCTGCAGTTCATCCGCACATTTTGCGGTCAAAATTGTATAATCATATCCAGTAGAACATAACTCATAAGCAAAATTAGTAGGCCAACATACTTCGATACAAAATTCACTATAATATTTATTTATTTATTTACAAAGACTGCAAGCAACAGGACGTAGTCCCAGTTACAGCATGCAGGAGCAAAACTACATTCAAAATACCAAGACATACATTAAAAAAGTTAAAATACATTAAAAAGTTAAAACATTAAAATTAAAAAACACTTCACAAGAATACATGTAATAAAACACAAGATGTTCACAACAAATGCTCTTTAAAATCCTTCTCAGAAGAATAAAAAATATCAAGATAATCCGGGAAACCATTGTATAATTTAGAAAAGCAATTTATAGCACAATTATTGCCAATACTCGACCCAAACTTCCTAATGGCAAATAAATTCAAGCTTCTAGTTCTATACTGTGGGACATGAAAACCAATCCCACCCAAGACATGGGAACAGTCAACTCGGCCACGAAACAAACCCTGAAAAAAGAACACAGAATAAAATCCCTTCTTCTCTGCAAGCTTACAACACCAAACAAACCACGCAAAAAAGCAGAAGACAATGCATAACAACTAATGCCAGTTTTCCTATAATAAAGATATCTCAAGAAACTATTCTGGATGACCTCAATCCTTCTAGAGTGAACGGCCTAAAAAGGCCTCCAAACCACAGACGCATACTCCAGCCCAGACCTGACCAAGGCATTGAAAAGAACTATTCTGGAATCCTCATTTACAAAATCATGCGTAATCCTCCTGATGTAGCCCAGATTTCTGTATGATTTAGCACAAATATTGGAGACATGTGTGGGAAAAGAAAAATCAGATGTATACGTGACCCCAAGATCAGCAATAGAAAACCTTCTAGTCAAAACAGAGTTGCTAATAGCATAAGAAAATAAAATAGGCACTTTTTTACGAGTAAAAGATACCACACTACATTTACTGATATTGAGATGCAAACGATTTTTGCCACACCAATCAGAAAGGACAAGCAGCTCCGACTGAATATTATTACACGAAACAGCATCAAAAATAGGACACAAAATCTTCAGATCGTCCGCATAAAAAAGACAATTTCCAAAACAATCAGCAAGATCATTAATAAAGATAATAAATAAAAGGGGACCAAGAATAGAGCCCTGGGGCACACCAGATGTAGCCGAAAAGCTCCTACTCGATGACGAACCAAAATTTACACATGAAAACCTAGAACCCAAATATGACTTCAACAACATAACCAAATCAGGACAGAACCCAATACTATTCAATTTATGTATCAGAATACCGTGATCCACCGAATCAAAAGCCTTCGCAAAATCCGTGTAAACAACATCTAATTGACCCCCAGCATCAATGGCATCAATTACATACGAATTAAAACAAAGAAGATTTGTAACAGTTGACCTGCCACTCATGAAACCATGCTGATTGACAGAAATAAAAGACCTAACTTGTCTGTATATATATCTATGCAACACAAACTCAAAAACCTTGGCAAAAGGAGAAATAATGGAGATGGGCCTATAGTTATCAATACGACATTTGTCACCTTTTTTAAAAATAGGAACAATTCTCGATCTCTTCCATTCCTCTGGAAAAACATTACACCTGATGGACAGGTTAAACATAATGAGTAAACGATATACAAGATATTCAGAACACGCCTTAATAATATAAGCAGGAATATTGTCTAAACCCAACGAGCCAGAACCCTTAAGACCATTAATGCCATCAGAAACATCATTCAAAGTAACAAGACCAACACTCACAACACCAGAGATATCCGAATTGTAATGCCCAACCGGAAACGAATCAGCATCGAACGGTGTACTGACAATATAATTAGCACAAAAAAAATCAGCGAAAGCATTAGCAATGGATTTATCAGTGGAATACAAAGTATTATTCAAATTCATAGTTTTGCACACAGTCTTATCTTTAGACTTACTATAGGACCAAAAACGCTTAGGATTGCTTTTAATAGACAATTCAACCAACCTAACATAAGATTTATGATCACTATTAATATCAGACTTAATCTTAGCTCTAAGCACTTTATACTGAATAAGGTCATAAGTCAAACCTCGCTGTCTATATTTTTCACGAAACCTGTTCTTCAGCCTGATATTCCGTATAGTACCACGACCAAACCAGGGAGGGTAGTCACTGACTCTAGCAACCGTCTTAGGAATACATGTATCAAAAATTTGAAAAAGATGAAGATAAAAAGCACTAACCACATAGTCAATATTATTAGACCAATTCAAGAAATTCCAATCAACATTACTCAATTTTTTATACAAGAGTTCAAAATCAGCCTTTTTAAAATCATATCGCACACAATCAGAAAGAGGCCTCCCAGTCACCTTGACTCTTGGAGTCTTAGTATAATTAAGAGTTATAATGATAGAGGGATGATGTACATCCTCAGGAAGCAAAATATCCTCAACACTAGCCCGTTTAATACTTAAAATACGTTCATCATATCTAGAGATAACCAGATCCAAAGCTCTGTCATTGATATTCAACACCTTGTTCAGTTGATTCATCTCATACAGGTTTAAAAAATTCATAAGTAACATTTCAGTATTCGTGTGATTAACTTCATTAGACATGACACAGGGCCAGACAATACCAGGTAGGTTAAAATCACCAACTATAATAATGTCATGATTAAAACAACCAAAATCAGCTTCAAACAGATTGAAAAATTTGTCATAGGCAATAAAATCAGAAGCAGGTTTAATATATACTACACATAAAAACAAATATTTGCCAACAGCTAGATCAATTTTAATCCACACCGATTCCCCCTGATCATCACCCATGGATAACTCTTTGAAATAAATATTAGACTTGAGTGCAATCAGCACCCCACCTCCACGTAAATCCAGATTATCCATATTTGACCTATCTCTACGTATAACAGTGTACCGGCCATCAAAAAGTTCAGAGCTTTTTATACTTTCACATAGCCAAGTCTCAGTAAAACAGATTATATCATAGTCTTGGGCCAACGTAGATAAGAACACTTTGTTCGTTTTTGTCCTAAGACCCCTAACATTCTGGTAATACATCTTAATGTCCCGGATTGAAGAACATCCGTCCTTGACCACTGGCCCAATATGTAGTCAATTCACATCATTATCCTCGAGGCCATCCGTCACACCCTCCCGGAAAACTTGTTTATCATTTAATTTGCCAAAAAATTTAGTTATAAAACAACCTTCTGGCCAAATATCACCCTTTAATAACTTCGCCATGTCATGTTCAAGGTATAAAACCAAGTATAAACACATACCAGTCCAACAAACAAAGCACCAATAATTTAATTAAACAATTTTCACCTTAATTCAAAACCATCTTATTACCCTATAAAATCCTCATATACCGGGCCAGAACCCCCTAAACACAAGGGCCAAATACCCTAAATAACAATTATTCCGAGTTCACGGGCCCGAAACTAAACCTAGAGAAAATCTCTTTACCTAGTATTTTCTTCATACAACTTATGTATTCTTCATACAACTTATGTATTCACATAAATATACAGTACCATTACAAACAATATATACATTTACACCTATATACAAATATACTCCTATATACAAATATACACAGTATGAAATATTTAAAAAGGCATTCAAAGACATTTGCCATCCTCCATGCATTTTGTATCAAGGCATACTATTCAGATACGACTGGTAGAAGGGGGGATTAGGTGTCGACGCCCATTAAGGCGCCTACCACTAACTCCTCAACATAGACAGTCCAGATTGGTACCGAGCTCGGTCAGCCTCGACAGTGTCCGATTGAAGGCATGTTGTCTTTAGCGACGAATCCCGCTTTTCTCTCAGTGCTGATGACCGCCGCATACGTGTGTGGAGAACTGGCTTGTTGTCGAGCGACACACGGTCATCATATGTGGTGCGATAGTCAGGGAAGTCCTTTCGTGGGACAGCCGATATCCTCTGGTTGTGCTGTGAGCCAATCTGAAGGCTTGCTTGTACACATCGGCGATATTCAGCAGCTGATTGTTATGCCTATGCTGTCAAACCGTCCCCATTTGCCACCAAGACGATGCTCGATCACACACTGCATGACTTTCTCAATAATGTCTTCGCAGATTTAATACCCTACCACGGCCATCCGGGTCCTCAGACTTATCACCAATATAACTCGTATGGGACGTGCTAGGACGACAATTGCAAACTTTTCAGAATACCACTGAATTAGCTGACTAGTTGCAACCTTTGTGGCAGAATATTCTGCAGAGGGACATAAGCAACATAATTGACTCTATATTGCATCGAATATCGGTTTGTATAGCTGTCAAGAGAGGATTTACCACTTACTAAAATGTCATCTTCTTGTCACTATTTCTTAATAAAACGTTTCTACTCACAAATTCTAATCATTTGCATATCTCCTCAAACGGTACATGCATAGGGAGTTTTGGGACTGTAACCCAATTTCTTAAGGGTGCATATATTTTTTTGTAACAGTGTATGTAAATGACTAACAAATTTCAAAGTATGTGTTTTCAGTATATAAAGCCATACGAAAGTACATACATTCCTGTAAATTCAAATAGTAACTGGAAGAAGTTTGATAAGTTTGATAAGCAGTGCACATGAAGTGAAAAACTTAGGTTCAGTAAATTAATTTACTGTTAAAACTTAAATTGTGGAGCAAAAATTACTTTCATTTTCCTTGAAGAGGTTGTATAAATTTCTTATTTTATTAATATTAAATTTGTTTTTCGAAATGCTTTTACTCCATTTATTCACATTGTTAACTGAGTTTACCCACATTGATATCTTGCATGACATTGTATAGCTCATATATCGTAAACATTTTCAATTTATTTCTTTTTCATCATTATAAATTTCCTACTCTGGCGGTCTCTCCACTAGACTTGTGATGCACTTTAAGAATCTCTTCCATAGAGTCCACCAAAGTTTCGTTCTAGAGTTGTCCTGCCTAAATTAGCGTAAATACCTATGTACTTACATAGGTATTTACGCTAATACTTTTATTACGATCCTTTGTAATACGGTAATAAACAATGCTATATTTCAACTTTCAACTCTTTATTACGTACAACGATCTGGCTGGAAAATTTAGCCTGTTACTTTTGTTGAGACCCAGACCGTCCGACCTACCAGAAAGTTGTAAGGTAAGTGTTTGGACGGTCGGGAAGTGCCGCCCAATTTAGACCGGAACTCAGTGGGGGAGGCATCCACAGGGACCGTACCCTCCTTCGCCTACCACCAACCTCTCGGAAGGACTTACGGACCCGCATGTTTAACGTGATTGTACTCCGCGTGAACACGACGGCAGTTTCGGCAGCGGAGGGAATCGAACCTGGGCCTACCGAGTGCAACTCCCATGCGCTAACCACTGGGCTACCGCGCCCTAGCCTGTTACTTGTTGTTGTTGAGACCCAGACCGTCCGACCTACCAGAAAGGTGTAAGGTAACTGTATGGACGGCCGGGAAGTGCCACCCAATTTAGACCGGAACCCAGTGGGGGAGGCATCCACAGGGACCGTACCCTCCTTCCCCTACCACCAACCTCTCGGAAGGACTTACGGACCCACATGTTTAACGTGATCGTACTCCGCATGAACACGGCGGCATTTGTGGTAGCGTGCAAATCTAGCTCGCAAACCACGGGGATACCGCACCCGAGATGGCCAACAGCACGCGGTGTTCCGAGGTGGTCATCCACCAAGTACTAACCGCGCCCGATGCTGCTTGACTTCGGTGATCTAACGAGAACCGGTGTTTTCAGCACGGTACGGCCGTTGGCCCAGCCTGTTACTTGTGATAAAGCTCGCAATATTACCTGCCAAAAATTATAGTTCATTTAAAAGACCAATATCATAATTTCCATGTATCAATTTTTGTGAGAACTGATAATTTGCAGCACGAGTATTGTTGAGGTTCAGTGGTCGGAAGTAGCGCGCTACAAGTACCGTACGCGTACCGCGCTACGTAGTACCGTTGTACTACGTAGCACGCGTACTACGTAGCTACTGTTGTACTTCGTAGTACGCGTACCGTACAAGTACCGCGCTTCAGTAGTCACTACTTTTCTCGTAGCTTGTAGTGTAATGCACTACTTTTAAAAATAAGTAGTGTAGCGAGTAGCGTGATACAATAAATCACTAGTTTGTATCGAGTTTGGACGCTACTTTTCACGTTACTTCAGTAAACAAACAAGGTGCCATTCCACATATCATGTGATCACCTTTTCTTCATTTGTATGAAAGTGTTCTGCGCAACGATGTACGATGAATAGCTGCAGGGTTAGGATGGCCTTTGCCTCATGAAGTTGATTTTTTATATGGATATATTCAGATGTGTTGTTTCCCAAAAGATCCTGCTTATCTGATTGCAATTTTGAGATGCAAATTCTACTAAAAATGAACAAACATGTTTTTAAATAAATAGTTTTTACTTCTATTTTATTTTATACTTTTAATAAATAGAATGGAGATACACGTTAACTTTAATTAAACTTTGAAATCAAAGACGACCAAAAATAGGTTTAAAAGTCCTTTAACAAAATCTTCTGTCCTCAACGTACAAAAATTACACGGTCAAAGCGCTTTCGGGCATCACAATGTCCTTCATCAGTAGCTTCGCCACTAATGAAAAAGAATAAGAAGAGATAAGAGAGAGAGAGTCGAGGAAAAGAAATATTATTAAAGGACTTTTAAACCTATTTTTGGTTGTCTTTGATTTTAAAGTTTATACTTTTATTTTATTTTACTGTTTTTAAAAGTGGGTAAAAGCGCAAAGATTGGCAAGTTGATCAGTAAATTTTAATTATTCAGAATAAGTATGTTAAATTACTGCAGTATACCCAGACCTTCAACTTTTTGTGAAAATTTAAGCTGTGGCAAAATTCGTCTTATAAAAGTAGTTATGCACTGACTGCATTTTAAAAGTAGTTTGTAGTCACTACTTTTTAAAAAAGTAGTTGTAGTTGTAGTTAACTACATTTGTCATAATGTAGTTGTAGTTGTAGATCACTACAATAATAAAGTAGTTTTTCCAACCACTGTTGAGGTTGGGGGTGGGGGTGAAGACGTTAAGAGACTCTCGAGATAGGCTCAGTAGCGGGACTTTAGAAACAACTTAGTCCAATTACTCTTTTAGACTCTACACTTTCTGTATTTAGCAGTATGATTAGAATCAAATTTTAGTATTGAATCTGCTATTGTGGCCAATACAATTATGACACTCGGAAGGATTTTCACTGTTATTAAAATAATGGTCTTTCACTTCACAGAGACTTCAGGTTTAGGACAATACCTACTTATATGTCCGTATTTGTAGCGTTTATATATAACAGATATTCGCTTTGAGATATTTTTTTAAGTCAACTAACCACTAGGTTGACATTTTTTTTGCAGGAAGGAGATGGCCTTGAAAAAGGTTGAATCAAAAGCAATTATCCAATTTGTTCCTCTTCTTCCCTTAAAGTTAGCCCTTAATACCTCAAAGTCAGTCTAGTGTTGTTGTAATTCAAGGTTTTGAAACTGTATTTTTATTTTTGAGACTTTCTTTAGTGTAGTCTACACTATAAAATCCTCTACACTATAAAGGATAATTTGCAGCCTTTGGTTTTTTAATAGTCAAAAAATTATAATAGTCAAAAAATTTCAAAAATTTTTAATAATCAAGTCTATTTCTTTAAACTCACCGATGAGCTAGTTTATCAATATCATCGGAGTTAGCGGTTTCCATAATTATCCCACCCTTCATTATTTTTCTCACACCTTTAATGCTAATTTTAAATTTGTTTGGATCAACGAGACCTTGCACTTCTCCCTTGGTGGCACCCAATGATTTGTTTACCTCTTTTAGATAAATACTCACAACGTGATTTACATTTCTCTTTCTATTTAATGAACGCTTATCGCGTTTTCTTTTGACACTTTCTGCATAATTTTTAATAGGTCTTCCTCCACTCTAAGAACTGATATAATGGAAAATTATAGTCTATTGTTTAATGATGACACTTCGTAGGCTAGAAACCCCACTTCTCATATTCTGTTGAATTTCAACACTAGTCCTGGTTTGTGTAATGAGTCCTTGTAAGATGTCTTCGCTTGAGGCTTGCTTCAGATAATTATTGATTTTGTTATCAGATTGACTGAATTGAATTTCAGTGCGAGCCGAAATGTCGTTATAGCATATGATAAAATCAACATGAAAAATTACTGTTTACATATATTTATTAGTAAGGTGGTGGGTGGGGGTACAAGCAAAAATGTTCGAATTGTCGAGTGAACGGGGAAACCCCAGGTATTTTGAGTTAGGGACTTTAATTTTAGTATAATAGTAGGTCATGTAACAACAAAGATCAATCATGCATAAAGCATTGATTATGAAACACTTTACAACTTCAATGCGATTTTATTTAAACATCTCGAAAATGCGATACATTCCTCGGTAGTATTTTATAAATTATCACAATACTACATTAATTTATTATATTTGAAAACTTAAAACTTCATCGAAAAAAATTAACTTAAATGATGGAATTAAAATATAAATTGCTTGGTTTAAACATCTCTAAAATGCGCTACATTCCTCGGTAATATTTTTAAAGTTATCATAATACTACAATAATTTATAATATTTGAAAACTTCATCGAAAACAAATGAACTTTATTCAAATGACGTCATCGAAATATAAATCACCTGGCTCTTTATATAAAAGCAGCATTTCATTCATAAACTGTTTTCCATTCCTTTCATTTATCACAATACTATAATAAATTATTTTATTTAAAAACTTAAAACCATAGAGGTACAAGCAATTTAACTCTATGCTTAAAACTTCATCGAAAAAAATTGTCTGCTTCTCAGTGTAAAATCAATGAATGTTTCATTCATATCAGCTATATTGCAGACTCCATGAGCTAAATAATTTTGCGTTAAAGAAATACAGCAATTCTTATACAACTCATTCTACATCTTTTGGTGTTTACATTTTCCATAAGGGAAAATTAGGCTTCGTTGTAGAAATGATCAAAGTTTGATGATCATTTAAATTCAAATATATTGTAATTGCATTGTTTCAGTATGTAGATGCACAGAATTTAAGGAAAAATAAAGCGGTTTTAGGACGGATACAACATTAAATATGGATTAAAGAGAACTTTAAAAATCACGATTTTGACACAAGATGGATGTCATATTTTATTTTGAAGTGGGTCACGTGATTACATCATATAATGGTCATGTGATCTCTTCATATAAAGGGTGTAATTATTATAATTTTTATTTAAAAAACTACTGAATGTATTTTGCTGAAATTATTTTTATATATTTTGTGGGATAATTTGAATATTTCCTAAAGCTTTTGAAGCAATGTTGTTGTTGAGACCCAGACCGTCCGACCTACCAGAAAGGTGTAAGGTAACTGTATGGACGGCCGGGAAGTGCCACCCAATTTAGACCGGAACCCAGTGGGGGAGGCATCCACAGGGACCGTACCCTCCTTCCCCTACCACCAACCTCTCGGAAGGACTTACGGACCCACATGTTTAACGTGATCGTACTCCGCTTGAACACGGCGGCATTTGTGGCAGCGTGCAAATCTTAGCGCGCAAACCACGGGGATACCGCACCCGAGATGGCCAACAGCACGCGGTGTTCCGAGGTGGTCACCCACCAAGTACTAACCGCGCCCGATGCTGCTTGACTTCGGTGATCTAACGAGAACCGGTGTTTTCAGCACGGTACGGCCGTTGGCCCTTTTTGAAGCAATGTGTGAATTTTAAATTCGCTTTAAAAATGTTTGAAAAATCAGGTCCCATAGGATTCAAGGTATTTCATTTTTTTCAACACAGGTTCAATCCAAAACTAATTGGGTGATATTATTCATTTATATTCCCATATGTCCCACAGACCGTCTGAACAACATACTAAAACTTCATTTTGAGAAGTTCATTTTTACGGCAGTTATCGTGCTGACTGACAGACAGACAGACAGAATGAATGAACAAAGTCATAAACACTTTTCAACTATGTTGTAAAATGTTAATAAAACTAAGAAGGATAATTGGCGTTTTTAAATATTTATTAATTTAGAGGTCGTTATAGCCAAAAGTGTTCGAATTGTCGAGTGCAAGTAAAACACCAGGTTTATTGAATTAGAGACTTGAAATTTGATACAAAGGAAGATCATATGATAACATAAGATCCATATGGATAATTGTCGTTTCAGAGTATTTATTTATGTTAGGGTTTGTTATAAGAAAACTGTTCGAATTGTCGAATGAACTTGAAACTCCAATTTGGAAGTCACTCCCGTTACAGATATCATCCATGGACCAGTTTCGCAATTATTATGCGTTCGTCAGAATGCCACTAACAATACTATTTGACAACAATACTACTAGAGAACAATACTATTCGACGTGGGAATGCTAGGGTTCTCCATCATGTGCCTCGAAATGCAAACGCCTCGGATCTTTGAATCTTCAATGGCAGCAAGAAATTTGCTACAAGCATACAACTTTTATGAAATTGTCAGTTCCATAGAAGTTCATTGGCAATTTCGCAAAAATTGTTGCTTATAGCAAGTTTCTTGCTGCTATAGACATCGTGCTCATCATCGTGGAATAGATATCTGCTATTCCACGATGGTGAGCACATAAGCGCGAAACCGGTTTATGGATACTGTTATTTGCAATAGGAGTGAGTGTCTTCAAAGTTGTGGGGATCGCCCCTTAGAGGCGGGTTTTGTGATTTTAAAACTCCAAACTCCAAGTTTATTTAGGTAGGAAGCTGAAACTTGTTACAGCGCAGTAGATCAAATAACAAAATCAACAAGGATTACTTTTGTTTTTAAATATATTATTTTAGGGAGGGGGGGTAGGTCATAAGCAAATGTGTTTGAATCGTTGAGTGAATAGAGAACTTTGGCTTCCAAATAGTTTAACTTAAAATGAAATAAATAGAAGGGTCGTTTGATAAATTAAACAAAAAAAATGAAAGTTTTCAATTTTACACAGTTAAGGAAGTGCTGTGGACATTAAGAAGGTGCTGCACAATTCAGAGACGTTTGAATTCTGAAATAAATTCAATAAATTGAAGACTGAAATTTTATTGCAGGTAGTTATACAACAGCGAAAAAAATGCAGTTTGAAAAATGAAATATTTTTGATATGACAGAAATTATAACATTCGAATTTGAAATTCGAACTATCGATTATTTATATCTAGAACCGATTTTGCAATTATATATGAATTAACTACTTTTTCTTTGCTACAAAATCATCGCAAGATAGTTTTATAAATTATTTAGAATGCACTGTTAGTTGACGGGTTCCAAACTTAACGCACGGCAAATTGGCAATGGAGCATGATGGTATAACTTCGATTGGTTACATTTTCTTCTTTGGCTATTGTAATTTTTCGAACATCTTGTAATTGCGCAATCTGTTTGCATTACACTTTAAAATATTCCATTAATACTTAAGATTATATACCGCGTACTATTACGCTGATGTAACAGATCTTTTATAAGATATATTTTGTCGAAAGCAAAATAAGGAAAATTTCAGAGTAATTTTTTATACACTAGAATCATCTATGATTTATTATTTATTAGTTATCTATTTTCACATTGTTTTATTTTTAGAATTAAACTGTTGAAAGTACAATTTATCTCCTAGAACTTATAAAAGTGATAAACTACATGTGGTTCAAAATTCATATGAACAATAAAATTCCTTAAATCTGTACCTTGAAACGTTATAAAATTCAAATAACACAGATAATACCTATATATTCATTTTTATATCATTTTATGTAAAAAAAATAGAATTTAAAAAGATGGAAACAACAATATATTAAATGTAACACATTCACTTTTTTTTTCTAGATGATTATGATGTTACAATATTCATACAGTTTTAAAAATTGTTAATTTTACAAAATATGTTCAACTCACCCGATAACTTCTAATGAATGATGAAGAAGAATATCTGCACTGATTTAGCATTCTTTAACGGCATTTACATCATATTTTTTAAACAAAAGTTGTACGTTTTCCGTGAAAGATGGCTAAATACAATGCTTTAAATTTGTGTACATTTTTAAAAACAGAATCGTTTGATGTATGATTGTCCTTCGAATTCTTGATAAAGAACTAAAAACACAGCTTCAAAGCAGACGATCCCGTAATTACTGAATGGAATAAATATGAATGCAGCCGCCAACAATGCAAATGTTGCATTCGGCTCGTTCGAAAATTAAATGTGCTCGTTTTAAAAATTGAAAAGTCGTTTGGAATAAAAAAAACTTAGGAGTAGAAGATTAGAACACTCGATATTTACAGAATTAGCATATATCTTAATTTGGCATCCTGTTTCAGAAATTTCATGTATTCGTATATGAAAACTTAGTATTTCTATAATTAAAATAATCTTTCTACTACATTTGCGGCAAAGTTATATTGACGGAAGTGGAGTAATAAGAAAACTATGAACCTCCGCTAAGTTATATTTCCCACCTACTAAAAGATGGAGAACACTGACCTATACTCGTGGCAAGACTAATGTGTACTAGTACTATAGTCACTCATTTTTTGCCTTTATACGTCCATTAAGCATCCGTTGACTAACTATGTAACTTGGCGGAGGTTTACAGCTTTTGCTATACTGTATATACTCGTGTTGTTGTCAAGTTAGGTTTGCGACAAGTGTACACTCAATGTAGACATAGTGGACGCATGGAGATGTAATTGAGAAAATAGGAAATAATTTATACTTGCGGCGTACTTAACTTGAATATATTATGGAAGCTATATGGGAGCCTTTTGACTCAGTTTTATTTGTTCATGCGCATATTTGACAAAACTTCTTCACTTAAGGCTGTGAGATTGAACTATTTATCGCGAAATTTGGCGAAGGAACAGTATGAAGGGAAATGCGAATAAGAAATACGATGGGACTCGCAGAATAGATTCATTCCTAGCCAGAAATCTTTATTTCTTACCATTTGGGGCCCAATTTTACAGCCACTAAAGAAAACTACTGAGATACTGAATGAGAAATATACCAAAATTAACAAATGATTTTATGGAATGTTGTTTTTAGCTGTAGATTAGCAAAATATAATCATAAAAATAATATTTTTTTTAAATCATCTGCAGTATTTTTAATCTTAAAAATAATTACTTAATCCTCTAAAAACGAGTTTTGAAATCTGGGATTTGGTTACCATAAAATTATATTCATTACATAATGCCAAACCGAATTCAAATTTTGAACAGTCATTGATTTTAGAAATGATAAAAACTTGTTTTATTGAAATATGGTTGGAATTTGAAATGCAATTTTAGAAATTGATTTATTTAAAGTAAAATCATCAGATACTTACAAAATATTTAAGGTTTTAACTTTTTATAATGTTAAACACATTGGACAATATTCCTTATCGGAACCCTAAAGTTTTCCCTATACCTCTCTGTTGTCAAGTTAGGTTTGCCGCAAGTATAGCTTTCATGGTACTGTGAAGTTAACTTTGTCGCAAGTATATATATAAATTGATTAATAACTTTTTATAAAATACTTTATAATTTTTAATAAGAATAAGGGTTCTGTACTTGACGTATGTGCATTGGTATTGTTACATAAATATGAGTATCTCTTTTGTGTATATTTATATAATTTTACTTCTTTATTATTTACTAATATTTTCTTATGAAATTTTGAATAGGTCAACAGCCAATCAGATTGAAATAAGTATATATGGATATATTTATAACCTATGGGGTAGTATAGATAATCACATATCGAAATTAGTACTATTCGTTCATTACTCCGATGCAAGATATTTTCACCAATGAAAATATCATAGGGAATCAGTAGTTTTTCAGTACACCAATTCCAAATGTTATAAGAAAAGTTTGTTTAAGTATATTATGAGTGAATACACACTTATAATTATGAAATATTACTATAACCATGAATATATATGAAATATTAATAAAACCAGGGCACGAGTAACCCATCAAGTTGAGGGAAGCACAACCACATTTGTGGGCCTCATTTCGATCTTATAAACATATAAAAGTGATAAACTGCCTGAGAAAAGTTTTCAAAATAAATTTCCCATCCACATATCAGTGCTAAAAAGATCCTGTTATTCGAGTTGCTAGGGTCAACTAAATGTTCTCATAAAGTAACTGTTTATTTTTCTAACTGGTTATCTGTACTAAAATTACAGTATTTATTTTTCTAAATCATAGTCTATTTTCTAATTTATTCACTGCAGTAAAAGTTTGCTTTTGTAATTAATTCAAACTTAAATGTTAACTGTCATACCACTTTATTTTTCGCTAACAGTATAATATTAAAACAAAAAAGATGAATCGTGCATAAAGTATTGAGTATGAAACACTTTCCAACTGAAATGCAATTTTTTTAAACATCTCTAAAATATGATACATTCAGCGTTGATATTTTCTAAACTATTACAGTACTACAGTAATTTATTATACTTGAAAACTTAAAATTTCATTGAAAAAGACAATTCTAATTAAGCAAAATGAACTTTATTCAAATGACGTCATTGAAATATAAATCGTCTGCCTCTCAATGCACAATTAATAAATATTTCATTTATATCACTTACTAGCAGTATACTCGTTCTTTGCATGGAATATATAATATGAAGAAATTAAAACTTCAATTATGTGTAAATTCCTAAAATATTTTAAATTACATTGTTATTCTAAATATTTTATTATAATATTTAATTTAATTATTCTAAAAAGATGTATAGGAATATCTGATCTCGCTATACAAAATTATTTTCACGGGTAGATCTGAAGAATAAAACATTCTGGTCCCGTTTATAAATGCTAGCGTTCTAATATTTATGACAATCGTTTTCTAATGAAAAAATACATAAGAAATGATCATGTATATAACATTAGAGGTTTTGATTTTTTGATGATTTTTTTTTTCAATATTTTATTCAAAAATTTGGGGGGTCTTCCGAGCATTCGATTGCGTTTAAAACCAATAGGGTTCCAGTATTCACAGATTGTAATTGTTGTGCCAAATTTCGTTCGAAACGTTCCATTCGCTCACGAAATATCTTTTCCAGGGGATTCACGGACAGACATTTTACTCACACAAAGAATCACGGGCATACACACACATAGTTACACTCGCACTCACAGACGCACACATACATCACCTCAAAAACGTTCGATTTGAGTTCAGCTATGTTTGATACGTGCTCTTCTGTCAAAAACTCAATTTCAATTATTTGACCCCCTTACAATACTTTTCCTATGCATTATACTATGTATATAGGGAAAGTAAAAACTGCGAATCGGGAACGCAATTTGTGGGAGTTCCTTTAAATATTTTGAAGGGAAGTACGCACTTCCCATGCCTTTTCGGTAATCAGGCAATGTATAAAACAAGCAAGTATTAATTCAACCGAGTATATTTCTTGCTATGCTTAATTTTAAGATAGTTTTACTGTTTCTGCAATACATGGTAATGTATAGGGAAAGTATTGGAATCGCATCGAAAATCGCAACTCGAGTTTTCGACAGATCTACACGTTTTGGGACCTCTAGAACACGAAAAAACTATTTTAGCTTGACGTTTGTGTGTGTGTCTGTCTGTGCAATGTATGTATCCGCTCTAACTCAAAAAGTAATGGAGCGAATTTCATAAAATTTTACAGGTGTGATTTCACTTGTGTGTGACCCTGGTGCTGATTAGATTTTGGTACGATTTGGAATAATAGAACCCGCTTTCTTTTGCGAAATGGCCCGCAAAAATATCGTGTATCCACTCTAGCTAAAAGCTAATTGAACAAATTTCGCAAAAATTGGTAGATAAAGTCACTTGTGGTATACCCTGGTGCTGATTAAATTTTGGTACGATTCGGAAAAGAACCTGCCATTTTTACGAAATGGCCTGCAAAAATCGCCAAAATCTAAAATAAAAGACTACGTGTGCTCAAATGTATGAATTATATGTTTGTTTTATACGTAATTTTTTGAAAAGGAAAAGAATAAGACCAACCCCATTACTCTAGGTCTAGCCGTTCTCGAGATATTTGATTTTTTTCGCACTTTGTTACGCCGCCTTTTAAAAAATATCCAGTTACCAAATGAAAACGAAAATTGAATTAAAAGTACAAATTCAGTGTTATTTTGTGTATTTAAGCTTAATTTAATAAATTATTAAAAAAATAAAGAGAAAATAAATTTGAGTCTGCAGTGAAAGTCATGTGCTGTCCATATCAGATTTTTTTCTTTTGTTGGTTTTCTTATTTTTCTCAGACCATTATTTGAAGAAATACCACTTTCATTCTATTATTCCATCCTTACATACATAGTATAATGTATTGAGCATGCATGTATAGTATAATGTATTGCGATGGGGTCTAATTAGAGTTTTCGACGGAAGATCACGTTTTAAGCATCACCGCGCTCCAATCGAACGTTTTTGAAGTGATGTCTGTGTTTATATGTGTATGTATGTTAATGTATGTGTATGTATGTTAGTGTGTGTCCTTAAATCTGTGGATGCTATATTTCACGAACAAATGAAGCGTTTCAAACATAACTTGGTGCAATTATTACAATTAGTGTATACTGGAACCATATTGACTTTAAACATTATCGAATGTTCGGAGAACTGTCCAATTTTGAATGATATTTTTAAAAAATCATAAAAAAATTAAGACTTTTAATACTGTTAAACAAATAATCATTTCATACGTAATTTTTCATTAGAAATCGAATAACATGAACTTTATAAAAAAATATATATATATATATAAAATTAAAAAGTACTGAGGAGTATATGTGTTCACTTTCTATTTGTAATATTATGCAAGAAATATGTTAACATTATTTTCATGGATCTAGTTCATTCCATTTACGACAGAAGTTATTTTTTGTAATAGATTTGTATTTTGACGCCAAGAATTTGTTAGTGCTTACTTATTGCACGGTATATTAATGTCAATTGTATTTTGAGGAATATTTTGCAGGTGAATATGAATAAGTAATTCTGTTTAGACTAATAAGTTTGCCAATAGCGCCTAATTTATGTGGTATTAATTCAATACCAACAATATTGTGATGAGGATCTTGTACACTATTTCGCTGTGAACCCTAGTAGCATTTAATATTGGTCTAATATATGACCAATATTGTATATCTTGGCATTACATTGGAAATATTTCCAATGTCATCCCAATATTGCGGTTACACTGGTCTCCAATAATTAATATAAATATTTCCATCACAATATTATGCGGTATTGGCCTAATATTGTCCCAATATTTTAAGCCAATATTGGGACTAATTCCGTCAAAATGTCCTTTTTCATATTGCTCCAATATTGGATTGCTACTAGGGAAGGAAGTAAAGTCACCGCATTATGTAGGGAACGTCATGCGCTGCTCACATCAGATTATTTTAAGATGATACTTTGCAAACGAGGTTTACGTATATTGTGTTTCTGCTTAAATGCATGTATGTGCACGTATTGTTATGAAACCATTGATATAGCTCATAATACATAAATATTGGTTTTGGGTTGTTGGATCATTTTCTCTCCATATTGCATTCTGCGAAATTTGATGTAAATATTATTTACGAATATTATACGCACAATTATAATTGATGGATCGGAAAAGAACCTTTGTTATGGATCGTTTAATATAACAGTCATATCAATCAGGTATGCCAATACGATTATTGGATATCTTATAGCCCTTCTGACAGATTTATTTTATAAAAAAATTTCGCATCTCGGTCTAATCGATAAATGAATGCAGTTAGTTATCCGGTAGATGTGCGTGCCACTGAGTTTGCGATAGATGTGTTTTCTTTATTCCATACCTGTGATTAAGAAAACATTCTGAATTGTTTTTTCTTCATTTATAGTTTATTCAATATCAACAAGCTATTCAATAGCAGTAGATATAAAGAATACATTCTCTTCAGTTTTCTCCTAGTGCGAACTCTGGTCTGTTTCTATATATGCAAACTTTATAGTTCTCAGAATTTTGGGCAAACTTTATCAGTATTCAAAATTTTGTGCAGATTTTATCAGAATCCTATTCAAACTTTATCATTCTTCAGCATTCTGTACAAACCATATAAACAGATTGAAGTGAAATTTTCTCTGGTCTCAGTGTTGTCATGGCAAAATTGCATCCTATTAAGAATTGTACTCATGAAGTTAAACGGGGATTGGAATTTCTGTTCCAAGATTCCAAAGAAAATGGCGAGTTCGCGAAATTTGCTTGGAATACAATTGAAACCTCGAAAGAAATTACTGCGTTCTCTGAGTTGTCACCTACCTTGTTCTTTCTGAAGTTTACTGGAATACACATCCAAAACGCACGTACTGATGTTGAAACTACTTGCACTCGTCTCTGCAAAGTCATTGGAATTTTATTATTTGCTGTTGCTTTTGCATTTATTGTTTCAGAAGTTGCATTCTGTGGAATCACCAGATTTGTCAGTTCTCCTGTTGTGATATCCATGTCTTTGACTCTTAGCATGTCTTTGACGTTATGGATTTCTCTGCTTCGAAACAGGGAAAAGTTATCCCTACTCATTCATGAGCTAAACAAAACTGCCTGTTGCTACGTTTCTATTTCTAACATATGCTACTTTCAGAGATGTAGCAAAATTGCTTCATACTATGTTCTGTTGATTCCTATTATAACGTCCATCCTGTGCATATTTTCTGTTCAAGTTGAAGATATGCACTTCTATTTCCACTGCTACCTTTTTGGAAGCGATTTTCAAGACATAAATTATAATTACCAAGAAATACTGTTATTCCTTTTTCTTAACGTAGAAAACTACATACAGTTTTTTCTACCGAACCTTGCTACTTTCCTGATATTCCTTCTCTGCGAATACATGAGTAAGTCAATTCAAGCCTATGTAAATTATTGCAAATTCGGTAACTGGCCAAAGTACTACACGCATCACAGAATATCGAAAAAATTGAAGACAGTGAAACTTTATAAGAATCTTAAAGCAAATTTTGACTTATTAGAAGGTCTGATGTCTTTTCCCATTTTTCTTATCCTTTCTCAGAAATTCGTCACTCTTTTCTTCACTTTAACTGTGATTCTTTCAAAAGAGAAGACACCAATGCAATTGATCGAAGCCTCTTTTTTTGCAATGAATGGCATTATTGCGATTTCGTTACTGATTGTATCAGGTTCTCATATAAAGGAAGCGCATAAAAAGGTAAGGGAGTTGTTTTTGGAGCTCTGTTCATTGCTGCATGACCAACATGGCTTCGGACTTCAAGAATGTGATGTTCTGTCAGTTTTAAAGACGTTTGTCGAGCGTGAGGACATGATTTTGTCTGCTGCTGGGATGATTCCTCTCACCAGAAGTCTTTTTCTTAAGATAGGAGCTGCATTGGTCACGTATGGTGTACTTATTGTGCAGTTAGACCCTCGAAGTTAGTTAATTGAAGATTGTTTGCTAAGTTAGTCACCGCCTTATTTGTAGTCGTTTCTGGCAGTTTCTAAATTATTCTTTTTGTGTATCAGTGCTTCTCAAGCTATTTATGTTAAAATAAAAAAAAAAGATCACATATTTTACTTTCTATGCAATATCACAGTATATGTAAAAAGAAAGTATTTCTACGGGAGTAAAAAATCCGACTTGGATTTCAATCCACTTACACGTTCTAAGCATCCCTGACTATAAATCAAACATTTTTCAATGGTGGCTATGTGTCTGTATGTGAGTCTGACGACAGGGTATCTCAATTTAATACAGTCGAATGCGATTTAGAATGAATATTTCAATCAATGAACGCCAGAGGCAGTTTGATTTTCAGGGAACTCAGATCAAGAATTGACCGAAAATCATCAGGCATCTTTCGTTTTTACGATTGAAATGAAAGTACCAAATGGCTTCGTTTTACTATGCCAACATATTCGAGAGATATCAAATTTAAATCCAGACATTACTGAAAAAATGCTTGATTCGTAACCTGGATGCTCAAAGCGTTAAAATCCATCAAAATTAGGGTCGAAATTTTGACTCCAGAACAATACTTTCTTGTTTACACATACTATGTATTGTAAGGTAAGTAAATTTCTTAGAATCGGCAAATTTATTCATTGTCTTAATATATCCATAGTTTATTTAAGGACGCTGAATGATTCACAAGATACAATTAAATAAGCAAGAGGAATACAGGCCATTGCAGTGTTTTATTGCTTTACTGGAAGAGATATTACAGTTGTTGCATTATGTATAGTTTATTGCATAGTTGAATGGTAGAAAAATATATAAAATTCTTTTTCTGTATGTCGAAAACAGTTTTCAGATTCCTTTGAACTACAAAATAGGGTCATTGAAAATTTTATTTTATGAAATTTTTATTTTTCTTAAAAACTTTTAGTAGCAAAACTTCAATGTACCGTTATGTGCCTCGATAAGACTGAAATGTCGCTTTCCTACTACTTATTTATAAAGAGCGATGTTTTATGAAAACTCTCGTGTTATAGAGGAAAGCATAATATGTAATTTATCTTTTATCATTTTACGTTCATCTCTGTTTTGATGTGAAACCTCTTTATGCGCATTCCGCTAAATTTCAATTAAATTGAATGATAAAAAGAAAGTTACGGAAACTGTGTAGAATTTGGGCATATATTCAATTGGCTCTTAATGTCCATATTAAAAGAGGTAACAGGATGCTGGTAATTGAATGATCATGAAGGTCTTTGTGCTGTATCTATATACCTATTAAATATGTATATATGCATTACTTATATACTGACTGATGGTCACAGTCCTTTTACATGAACGACTGTGAAGGATTCTGTAGAGGAAATGGATATTACTAAAGAAGAGAACGAATTTAGGCAATTATGCAATTTATAGGACCTTATACATGCACAGGGAAAACTTTAAACCACCTCTACGTTTCCATCTATTCGGAAAAACTTTAAATTTCCTCTTAAGCTTCCATCTGTTCGGAAAACTTTAAGCTTCCTCTTAAGTTTCCATCCATTCGGAATAACTTTTAACCTCTTTTTAAGTTTCCATCTCTTCGCTATCAATAATTAAGAAATAAAATTCTGATATATCAAATCGATGGATTGAGTCAAATCTATCGATTTTTAAAATAAATATTTAACATTTTACTCATATTTTTCCAAATTTCAATAAAAAGAAATGTATTCTAAACTGATAACCAAAATCGAGTCTGTTTCTATAGAAACCATCATGCCAATGCAAGCATACTAATGGGCGTATGTAGACAAAACTGAATAAATAGGCAGTCATACTGTCTAGGCCTTTTGATGACAGAAGGACGTATCTGAAGATCCGTCCTTTTCAGAAGATCTGAAGATTTACTTTTACAAGGCTGGTTAGGTTTCTTTTTAACGGATTAATACCATCATATTTTTGTTGAAAGGAAAATTAATTAATAATCTAAATTAATAAAGCAGACATGAGAATGCAAATATGACGTATATGTTCAAAAATACAGTTTCTTGTTGCGCAAAAACGTTATAAATAAACTCACGTCACTTCGCCGTTACAAGTAAGCTATATTTCGAACATTCTTAGTTGATGTGAAAAAACGATGTGAAATTAATAAAGTGTGAATAAGTGTGAAATTTGCATAAATTATATAAAAAATGTAATCAAAAGCAGAGGCACGCAAAAACTAGACCTATTTTTTTTTATTATTTTTTCAAAAATAAAAAGATATATATAATGGCAACAAGAGTATTATCAAATAATGAAATAATGTAATTTCGAGTGTGCGTAATTTACGCGCGTTATTTTGTTTTTCGAATGACAACAAGCATAGTATCAAATAATATAATTTCGAGTGTGAGTAATTTAAGCACGTTATTATCATTTGCGGAATGGCAACAAGCCTATTATCATCAAACAACATAATTTCGTGTGTCAGTAATTTACGTACGTTGCTGAGTCAGTTCGACGATAAGAGCTTGCAATTGCGTCCCAGTAGTTCAAGGGTAGAACGTCCGCTTGCCAATTCGAAGATCCAGGGTTCGATTCCTGGTTGGGGCAGCAAGGCTCTTTACAATGGCGCCCGAATAAATCAACCTTGTAGGTTAGTGCAAAGTTTGAAAGTGACCTTAGTACGACTAGTACGGATTCAGTGGATTCTGGAAGATTGAGCATTGATTTCAAATTGAGAGGATGACGACCACGCAAGATACTAACGTGGGTAAAAATAGTAATAGCAGAAGGCTAACCTGAGGTAAAAATAGCAGGAGGTGGTCAGTCAGATGGTAAGTTTCCCTGTCAATCTGACATTAGAAGGTGGAACATGCAGAGTCTACTTGTACGATAAGAGCTTGCAATTTCGTCCCAATAGCTCGACGGTAGAGCGTCGGCTGGCCAGTTTGGAGATGGGTTCAATTCCCGATTGGGACAGCAAGGCTCTTTACAACGTTATTATCGTTTGCCTAATAGCAATAAGCATATGCACATGTTCAACGATTTGGGCTTGTTTACGTTATTTGCTTTTAATAAAGTAAGAAATTACGTTATTTTAAAATACCTTTTTGTAACAATAGCACTTTATACACAATATTTTTTATCTTATTTTATAACTTTCAGTTGATTAATAAAATCTTATACTAGAGCAAAAGTTCCATATATTTACCGAAGATTATCCGTAAGCCCACAGTTAGGCCTAATTAACATTTAGCGTTTCAGCCATTATTCTCCTGTCATTAGAGAAAGAAAATATAAAAACCAATTGAGATCATTTTGAGTCGTTTTATTATGGTAAATAATACTATATAAAATTTATATTAAAGATATTCTTTTTGAATATATCTTTGATATAAAAAAAAATCAAACTTAAGGATCTTTTATGTTTATTAACTTTCGGTGAATAAATGTTTTCCCGTGATTTTTCAAGGGCACTCACTAGCATTGGTATAATTTTCAATAGCATTAATCAATTTGACAAAAAAAAAATTCTTTAAATTTTTCTCCCCACAGAATGATGTTGTTCAAGATACGCCATTATACCATCACATGGCCGGGCTGTCATGATGAATTCATACTAGCTTTGCGCGAAGTTTAGACATTTAAAATTTTGTGTGGAGAGTGATTGTAGAAGAAAAATAATTCTACAGAGATGTTTCACATACAAACACCGTTCGCGCATATCCGACATATGCTTTCGTTAATGTTTTTTGGGGGGATTCTTGTAGAAAAATGCACTTTTCCATTTTATTTTTCCATTTTTGCTTCAAAACGCCGAGGTGAATAATAGAGAATTGTTCTCTCAACAAATGTTTGTTAAGAATGATTCCAATAATGAAATCTCTTCCTCGGAAGTTCTCATGTATGGTGTTCTAAATATATACTCTCACTTCTAATGATAGTACCTAATTTACAAATGCTCTCTATGAGGACAGTTGTATATTTATGTAAATGAATTCGTCATGCACAACTCTAAGTTGTTTATAATTGAAAATATCATGCACATTAATAATGCTCTATATACTATCACAACGTTCCATGCATTTGTGATGCAATGCCGTCGGCAAAAATTTAATCCGCGTCCCTCAGTATCGGAACGACCATCGAACTCAAACTCTAACTATAACAGAGTTAAGTTAGAGTTTGATAACAATGGCTGGGGAGGCTCTAGTTCTAAGCTGTAGCAATAACGCCAGAAATCGTATAATCTCCTCTTTCCATTAAGCCGAGGTTTCAACAAGGGCACCCATATTTTGTCATCTCTGCCAGCGCTTTTCTGTCAGCACAATCTTTATTATATCAAATGTTACTAAGAAAAACATATTCCGATTGCCACGTTTAATGTTTTACTGTTAGCATATGTCTCGAGGTGAGAGCTCGTATATCTAAGATGCAACAGCAACACTTTAAACCCCCTACTTGATACCTGTTATGTTGTTCGCTGTCAAAATTCCTTCCTTTTTTAAGAAATTCATTTTTGAACTTTTTTACAATCCATTTTACTTTTTCGTATCAATTTAAAAAATTTCTAATGCATGTTTTATAAAGATTTTTCTTTTTGAATACAGAAGCTTTTTTAATGCAGAAACTTTAAAAAGAAGTTTGAATCTTTGAAAAGGGTGTGAAAAACGACATTATTCTATTATAATCTGCTGATTAGAATTTCATGTTTAACACACCACCAGGTATAGTTAGATAAATTATTAAATTAGACGTTGTCGGATCATATGATGGTGTTCATCAATGGTGTTTGTCGTATGATGGTGTTTATCGTGTAGTAACTAAAACGAGTGTAACTGTGCACAGTCGGTCGAACTTAAAAAGTCGGGCAAAACATTTTACATCTTGGAACTGTCTCCTCGTTTGAATGCATAGGTTTTCGAATATAATAGTAGGTTTTTAATTTTTTTAAATCTATTCTACACTCTTTGGGTGAGCTGGACGGCCTGCGGGTAATAAAAATTACTTCAAAATGTTTAATGCTTAAAGTAACTATTAAATGTATTTTAGAATAAAAGTGTACTTAAATAGATTTTTAACGCAACACATATAAATATAGCCGCATGACGTAATAATAGTAGCCATCTAGTGGCCACTGAAAAATTGGCTGCTAGTCACTTGGGTACTGATCTAGTAATTTCAACTCTTTGAACAGCTGATGACGGTTTGCAAGCTACTCTAATGATTTAATTTCTGATAACTAAGTCTTCAAATGATTCCCATTAATATCATAGCTTTGAGACGGTGTGGAAAATTGCCTTATTTAATGATGTAATAAGCAACAACTCTTATGCAACAGTAATGGTCTTACAAAGTGTTAAAAATTGTCCCGAACTGATAATTCATTAGGCTTGCTGTTCTGATTATCTAAACTGTGGATTTTGAGATACTGTTAATGGCATCTAATACTCATTAGTAAAGGTAGTGTTATAAAAACCAATTTCTATAACCTCTACTAATGCTATAGATATGAGTATTGCTATGACATAGTGATTAAAATGTACTTAATTATACTCACATGTGAGTTTGACTTGGGTTTTAATCATGAACAAAAATTAGCTCAGCCATCAGATTTTTACCGGCTTTTTCGGTATCTGACCCACTGTGCGGCAGTCGTTCTATACACATTTGCTAAGATTAGTACCAGTTTGGTTTATTGAATTAAAAGCTTGCGAACTATGAACAAGCTACTTTCATCGTGCTATTTCTTTTGCTAGATCTCCTGAAGTTGAAAGATGCACATTACTGTAATAATGAGCTATATTTTTTCATGAACTTCAAATAACACGATGTGCAAACACAATTTATATACATAGTTTGAGCTTTAGAAGCATCTCCGTCTAAAATAGTTCTACAACAAATCGGGAAAAAGAATATTGAAAGCTAGATAGTTGAGTTGTACTTCCAAATTAATTGAAATAAAAATTCAAATCTATGTTTTGATAACAGAACTTTTACGAACTTAATAAATGCATCACCAATCTTCAGTCATGTAGCTTATCAATGTAATAATATTTTAAACATAAATATCACCAAAAGTACAAAATCTCATATACAAAGTTCATGGAATGTTTCTGCTAAAAATCACCTTTCTCCATATTTAACGTGTGGCACCACTTATCTTTCCACTCGACGTTCTATTGAACACCCTGAGCTGTTGTACTAAATATTTAGATTGGATCTATTGCTTCTTACTGGCAACTACTACCCCCATTCCTTTCGCTTGATGCACTATGTTATACCGTCTTGACCAGCGTCCTCTGAATACAAACTAACTTTTTCTCCAAAGACATATTTGCTCTTATTGCTTTTTCCAGCAAGTGCAGCAGCCTTTTTTCTGACGCTTGCCAACACCGGATCATTTCCTCTTTGGTCATCGCGCGAAGAATTAAGTCGTCCATAGGAATTTTTTCGGACCGCATTTCGCCATCTAGAGAAGAGGCTCGTCTGCACTCATACGATGACTTACGGCACGGCCTGACGTCCCCCAAACTCATACTTCGACGTCCCAATAAGCCTGGAGTAGGAGTTATCTCGGATGTTGATGAATGGAGACTCTCAACCTCTTGGGGAGCATGCAGCCTTTGAAATAAAACAGAAAACAACATATTGTACTGAGAGAAGCTCTAAATTCAATGCGCAAACGTTGCAAAGTTACCACCAAAGTTGTATTGGTAATTTAGACATCAACTCAAAGTATACAGGCGTTAAACAAAAATATGCACTACAAAATAAGTTATATGCACAGGGTTCGATTAACCTTTTGCTTACGGATGGGACAGTATCCATCCCAAACGAAGAACCTCCCAAAAAGACAGGTATTTGACATACCCTATCCCAAACAGTTTGATCCTCCTTTGCAGATATTGGCGTCCATCAATGCCTGCAAAGGGAGATCGGACTGTTTTGGATAGAGTATGTAAAATACCTGTCTTTTTGAGAGGTTCTTTGTTTGTGTTGGACGCTGTTCCACCCGTAAGCAAAAGGTTAAGACCTTGGAACATTATAGACCTGATGTTATTTAAATCCCCCATCCCAATGAGATAATTATTAGTTTTTAATATAATCATCGATCTTTTGTAAGTTTATTATGAAAAGTTTATAGATCTAAGGTCAGCTATCTTTATAAAAGGCACTATTAGAAAATTGTCACCATCTACCAGTTTTCAAAAGAATCGTTTGAAATTTGAAAGTATTTATTAAATTTTGATCTTTCAAAACTTGTTTTATTATAATTTATGCTTCAGTTACTAGTTTTATTACATTTGTGGCAAGAATGCAAAATCACCAACTTGGCAGTGGAGAAGTTTGATCTCGGAGCCAAAGTATGGTAGGCCAGCATCATAGAGTTCAGCTAAAGACGTCTCCAGCTCAAGGCCTTATGCGCGGTCGCTACAGAATTCCTCTTCCGAATGAAGTTTTTGTTTCTGGGTTGCAGATAAGGCGTGTGAGCTACAAGAAAGAGCATTCAGAATGCCATGAGAGGTCTGCTGCGTCAATTATGTTGTCAATCACGTGGTCGATCAAGAGAATGCGGCAGAGTTTGAATCTTTGGTTCAACTACCTCCTGGATCCCATCTCATGGGAACCATCCGAAGCTATTATTAATGACAATTTTGTCCCGATTTTTGATAAAACATTTCTTTTAACTAATTGCAATAATCCACGTAATATCTTTTCGAATCCTTATTTATTTATATTTACCATGACTCCATTCGTAATTGTGATCCTGTTCAAATTTCAGTTTCACATGGCGTCTCATTCTCGACTCCTTGAGAGTTAAATAATTGTCTGAATTTTTAAACATCTAAATGTGTCATTTTTGTATTTTATTTCTGCTGTGTTAATTTTTAAATTATACGTTTATTCATCACAATATTTTCCCCTTGTGTAATTTGATAATTAATGTTATGTAGATATTGCTCGCGGTTTTTGACTGGGTATAAAAAGCCAATATATCTTGTTTTTTAGCACATGCTTCTGATGAAGGACGCTTTGCGTCTCTAGCTCTAGGGCTTATGTCTTAGGGCTTAAGTCTAGCTTACGTCTTAGTTCTAGGGCTTAATGTGTTTTTTAGTCTTTTTAGTGTGATCAAATAAATACTTTCATTCTAAAGTGTTTTATTTTTAAAGATTGTACTTACGCTTTACGTATTTCTTGAAGGATGTCATATATCTGAGGATTTTTCTTCTTTTTCAGCCCTTCTTTATTCATCTGTGAATATCAAAGCACATGTTCAATAATGAGATAGAATGAATTTACATAATAATATTGATTTATGGAAATGAATTTATGTGATGTTGATTCGATATCAATAACATTATGATCTAGGTTTTGAACGTCTGTGTGTGTGTGTGTGTGTGTGTGGATATAAAGGAGTAGAAATATTTTTTCTAACTGGTATTTAATCTTGTCAGATAGAAGGAAACAAACACACTTAAAAAATATTGCGACATTATAAAATAAGTTTTTTTTATTTAACAATGTATGGGGTGACTCTGAGTGTTCAACATATGTTGTTGTGTATTGAAATTACTACTTGAAATATCGTTGCTAACCCAGGAACTTAACGAATTGGATATCACAAGGTTACTATATTTATAGGTAGCTACTTAAGGATAACTCATTCTGAGAGTGCAGAAAGGTATTTCACCGGTATCTTTCCCAGGGCATGTTCATAGATCTTTTAGAGTTTTCTGCATCTTCTATGCACATGATAAAAGAATGTGGTAGCTGCGGTTTCTCAAATGTGTTTCATGAGCAATGATAAATGTCATAAAATGCATAGAGGAATCCAGAGGATCAACTGCCTTGCTGTATTCCATCTATTTAAATTGTACGGAGATAAGGCTGAGCTGATACACGGAAGGTGTGCGGAGACTCGTGTCTGGATACGAATCTGGCATGCCGTATCTATTCCTGCCTTGCTCTTAGCAATCTAACTAAATGAAAAGTGGTTGAGGTGGGGAGATACACGAAGGTCGGTATGGTCTCAGACTGGCTTTTAGATATGAATCCGTTGACAACATCTGTTCTGCTTTACTCTTAGCAATCTCTTTAGATTGTGCATTAGTTAATGTAGTTAAGATGCGCGAGAGGATTGTATGGAAACTAGTCTCAGATCGGAGACGTACAGGCTGCATCTCTGAATTTTTTGTGCCGAGTTGCCCCTTATTATTTATTTAAGTATTCTGTTGCCGACATCATATCGTGAAAGGCGGTCTAAGTACATCAAAACATCAAAGAAAGTGCCTAAATGTGCGCTTATTTTGAGTTATATAAAGTAAAATAATAACATCTATGAATATGGAAGTATAAATATTTAAATGAATTTTAATTTATGAATAAAAATACAATAATAAAATGTTGAAGTATTTTCATTGGTAGGCATCTTTTAAAGTTTCACAACTCTTCAATAACTTTTGTATTGGTTTCAGGAAAAAATTCATGTCCACACTTTCATATATATATTTTATTTCTTCCCTCAGCAAATAAAATTTTAGAAAAAAGTCGGTTAAAAGATGAAAATTTTTAGAACAGTTATCGATGTCTTTATTTACATTATTTTATCTCTGACCTTTTCAATACACAATAATCTGGAAATATGCAATGTACACTGTTTTCATAAACAGCAGATTGAGTTGGAGTTCAACTATGGATGCAACACGTATTTCCTAAAAAAGAAAAATAAATGACCTGAAAAATGAAATCTATTTTCTGGCGAATATGAAATAAAATATCTTATAAGCTACCTCGTAAATTAGTAAAATGTGAAAAGCAATTGCATCTAATTAAAATTCTCTAAATGTGAAAAGATATGTATATACTTTTAACAGGAACAGCGATAAATAATACAAAAATATTTTTAGCTGTGTTGAGGGTTTGATGCCGATTCTATTTAGAACATAAGTCTTTAGGATTGGCTTTATAGCTACTTAATTTATCCTTTTCTCATTCTGTTTACTGCAAGACTGAATTCAAATATCAAAGTTGGTAGGAAAGATATTGTTTCAGTATCGTTAGTTTTTTTTTTTTTTTTTTTAATTTCAGACAAGTTATTACTTTTAATAATTACTTTTTAGGCGGATAAATACTCAGAGGAATAATTAAAATGTTTTCACAGAGTTACGTTCTGCGTAGGTATCAAGTTATATTAGCATATATGTTGTTCCAATGATGAGAATAAATGCATTACATACATTTTCACACCCTATCTTATGTTTAGATTAATATCTAGTCAAGAAAAAGGCGTGCATCCCATTTTGAATGCTTAGAATGTATGCCCGCCTGACGAAGTTACTCAAAATATCTTCACATGCCTGATTATTATGCCGTTACTGCTAAGCTTGATAGCTTGATTATCTTGAACATGTTATGCATACGAATCTCTGTTTTACGAATCTCTGTTTGAAGAAATGATAAAATGGTTTAAAAATATCAAATATCTTTGCCATATACACGAACATACATGTTTAGTTAAAAAAAAAAAAAAACTAGATTTTATGATCAATGTCACTTTATTGCAAATTTCGATTTCTTCCCTCAACATTAATAGGCGGCGGCACTGGGGAAGTGTTTCAGCACCCCATTACAAATTGAGCAAACACTCCTTTCTGATTAGCAACTGCCCCTTATTCCAACAATTTTCAGTTTCTCCCTCTCTATTTTTTTTTAAGAGGACGGCGGACGTTGAAATTTTTTTTATTTATTTATTGACTTAGAAACGTGAAAATTTGTATAAATATTCCTCTTAACATTACTATATACAATACTATTAAATTTTTTTCAATTTTGTTATAATTTTGTATTATTTTTTAATTTAATTTTTTTAACGAAAATTTGAAAATGCTCCTTGCGTGTCATTTGCTCACATTTTTGATTCATTTTACATTATGATCACTCAAAAACACATTATGAACAAATTTGGGTATTCATTTTTAAATCCCTTAGAAAGTTAATTTTTTAAAAATATTTTTCTGCATTAAAATTTAATTTTCATCATTTAATTAAGTTATTATTCACTTTTAATTACCTTAATAAAGTCCAATTATAAAATGCATACCCAGTTTCATTAAAAAGTATGAGAGGTGTCTTCTTGACAAATTTCATGCATCTCAGACAAAAATTAAGACTTGTGGAGCATTTAAAAAATGTAAAACCTTTGAAAATTCCGTTTCGAAAAAAATACATCCAACCTTTTGCTTACAGGTGGGACAGCATCCATCCCAAACGAAGAACCTCCCAAAAGGTCAGGTATTTGACATACCCTATCCCAAACAGTTCGATCCCTCTTTGCAGCCATTGGCGTCCATGGAAATCGCTGCACCGTGGAAAACATTGCACCTGCTGCAGCAGGTGCAATGTTTCTGTCAGTGATTTCCATGGACGCCAATGCCTGCAAAGGGGGATCGAACTGTATGGGATAGGGTATGTCAAATACCTGTCTTTTTGGGAGGTTCTTCGTTTGGGATGGACGCTATCCCACCCGTAAGCAAATGTTAAATGTGTAAAATAATGTTATATATTAAAACTTTTTTTAGTCGATTTTTGCTCATTTCAACGTCCACCACCGTCCCCTTAAAGTCGTTATTTTATTTATTTATTTTTGCTTATTTATATACCTGAAATCAGCACCCCTAATTGCATAGCACCAACCAATGCATAGCACCCCCAATTGTGAAAGCCTGGCGCCTCCTATGGTCTTCACTAATGTGCCGCATATTTGACTATGTTAATAATCTTAGTGGGCGAAATTGTCATCTTTTAACTTTTCAAATTAGTATAAAATCTATATAACATGCACTGAACTGAGTGAGTGAGTGATTGAATGAGTGGGTGATGTATCAAAATTATCTAGCTACTATAGCCAGAATCTTTGTTTTGGTGCCATACTTTCGGTCTTAGCTTCAAAATCAAGGAAAACACCTAAAACTTAAAAAATTCGAGCTACTATAGCCAGAATCTTTGTTTTGGTGCCATATGTTCGGTCTTAGCTGCAATATCAAGGAAAAAAACCTAAAACTTAAAAAATTCGAGCTTCTATAGCCAGAATCTTTATTTTGGTGCCATACGTTCGGTCTTAGCTTCAAAATCAAGGGAAAAACCTAAAACTTAAAAAATTCGAATTAGGTGTGGCGGTGCAAAGGGGTAATAAAAGGAACTAAAACCAATTTACTTAATTATCAGGAACTTCCACTCGAGTCAAAATTTCGGTTTTGGTCTCATTCGATCCGTTTCAGCTTTCAGATCAACGGAAAAGCAAAAAGTTTGAACATTCGAGGTGACGATACACAGGGACTTTTAAAAAACTTACACCACTTTGACTCTCAAAAATGTGCTGTATTCCATTTTTATGTTGAAATTTGGAACGGGTTTTGATATTCAAAACGTTTATCAAATGTATGTTATCACATCGAGTGACCAATAGCCACCGAGAAAGAGCGAGGCGCGGGTGAAATGGTTAGTATTAAAATATCGAAATTAGATCCACATATTTAGAAAAGTTCAAAATATTAAAATATCTAAATTATAACCACGCTAGTTCAAAATCTAAGAATCCGATCTAAAATCGAAGTATATATCCCATTAGAACTTTTAAAGGGCTACAGCTGAATTATACAGCTACTGTTTATAGTTTACACTTTTACTTTTCGAGATGTAAACATTACAAATTTTAAAAACGGAAAAATTTTCAGTCCACTTTGACTTAAGAAGACGATTGTTCTAAACCCAAAACTTTTTCATTATTTTCGAAAAATATAGTTCAAAATATTCAAATATTGAAACTATTTTTGTATAGTCATAAATGGTACCCTGTTTCCGACAAAACAAGTATAAATTATTTATACTTTTATCTATTAGGTTCAGAGACATAAACGTCCAAAGTGTTTACGTTTCTCGTAACACTTTGATTTTAATTGTAACACTTCGATTTTTCGTAACACTCCGACCATACATGTTGTTATTCGAGTCAAAAATTATATTTAGTCTGAAAGTCAACTTTTTTTTCATAATAATGTAATTTTTTACATAAATTACATCTAATGTAAAGAAAGGAAAAATAACTTTCCCTCCCAGAAAAATATGCCCTCCTCCCCCAGTTGTCAGAACACTACTTACCTTCTTCATACTCTTTTGAAAAAGCCTGAACACTTGTCCATGTCTAAGATTTGAAGCGATCTCTTTTGCTGAGTGATGGGGAGACACAAGTTCGACAGTGTTGATAAAACGGTACAGTTTCTGCGAAATAAAATAGATTGGAATATATGAAAATGTCTTTAAATAATTCATTATTTTAGATTGGAAAATATTTAAAATAAAATGTTTGGCTAAAATTCTTATATCAGGTATTTACTGATCTACTAACTATGATACAAAACTCTACTGAATTTTTGCTACAATTTATACTAATTCGACCATGATGAATCCAATTCTAAAATCCGTTTTACAAATTAAACCTTGGATCTGAAGAAATAGCCTATCAAAGTTTGGCGGTTTAACACTTTCCAACATAGTTGAAAAGTGTTTATGACTTTGGTCATCCTGTGTGTCTGTCTGTCCGTTCGCACGATAACTGCCGTAAAAATGACTTTATCAAAATGAAATTTTAGTATGTTGTTGAGACGGTCTGTGGGACATATGGGAATGTAAATTAATAATATCACCCAATTACTTTCGGATTGAACCCGGGTTGAAAAAATGAAATACATTGAACCCTATGAGACCTAATTTTTCTAGCATTTTTTAAGCGAAGTTAAAATTCACAAATTGTTTCGAAAATTTTAGGAAATATTCAAATTATCCGTTGAAATGTATAGAAAAAATTTAAAAAAACTACCGAACATATTTTGATGAAATAAAAATTAAAATAGTAATTACACCTATGATAAAGAGATCACGTGACTCGTTTCAAAATAAAATATGGCTTCCATTTTGTGTCAAGATCGTGATTTTTAAAGACCATTTAAATTTATATTTAATGTTGCATCTGTCCTAAAACCGCTTTATATTTCCGTATTTTCTGTGCATCTATATTCTGCACCAGCGTAATTACAATGATTTTGTGTTTAAATGATCATCAAACTTTGATTATTTCTACAACGAAGCCTACTTTTAATGGAAGCAGAATGTAAACAAATTAATTGTAAGATGAGTTGTATAGGAATTTCTTATTTTTTTTTCACGCAATATATTTTTCTCTGGAGTCTGGGATATAAGTGATATGAATGAAATATTCATTGATTTTACATACAATTTATATTTCGATGACGTCATCTAAATAAAATTTGAATGAAGATTTAAGCATGCAGTTAGAAAGTACTTTTACCTCCATGGTTTTAAATTCCCAAGTAAAATAAATTATTGTAGTTCTGTGATAATTAAAAAAATATTGCCGCTGAATGTATCGTGTTTTAGAGATGTTTAAATAAAATTACAGTCGGAAAGCGTTTTATAATCAATGCTTTGTGCATGATTGATATTTCTTATTTTTTGTTATTTTTAACACTTTACAACAAAGTTGAAAAGTGTTTATGATTTTGTTCATTCTGTCTGTCTGTCGGTCTGTTTGCCTGTTCATTAGCACGATAACTGCCGTAAAAATGACTTAATCAAAATGAAATTTTAGTATGTTGTTCAGACGGTCTGTAGGAGCTATGGGAATATAAATGAATAATATCACCCAATTAGTTTTGGATTGAACCCGCGTTGAAAAAATGAAATATACTGAACCCTATGGGACCTAATTTTTCAAACATTTTTTAAGCAGATTTAAAATTCACAAATTGCTTCGAAAGTTTTAAGAAATATTCAAATTATACCATAAAATATATAAAAAAAATTTCAGCAAAATATATTCAGTTGTTTTTAAATAAAAATTAAAATAATAATTACACCTTTTATATGAAGCGATCACGTGACCATGATATGAAAAGATCACGTGACCCATTTCAAAATGAAATATGGTATCCATCTTGTCTCAAAATCGTGATTTTTAAAGTTCTTTTTAATTCATATTAAGTGTTGTATCCGTCCTAAAACCGCTTTATTTTTGCTTGAATTCTGTGCAACTACATACTGAAACAACGCAATTAAAATATATTTGAGTTTAAATGATCATCCAAATTTGATTATTTCTACAACGAAGCCTATTTTTCACTTATGTAAAATGTAAACAGCAAAATATGTAGGATGAGTTGTATAAGAATTGCTGTATTTCTTTAACGCAAAATTATTTAGCTCATGGAGTCTGCATAGCTGATGTGAATGAAATATTCATTGATTTTATAGAGAGAAGGACGATTTTTTCGATGAAATTTTAAGCATAGAGTTTAATTACTTTTAGTTCCATGGTCTTAAGTTTTTAAATAAAATAAATTATTTTAGTACTGTGATGAATGAAATGAATGGGAAAATGTTATGAATGAAATGAATGGGAAAATGTTATGAATGAAATGCTGCTTTTATAGAGAGAGCCAGGCGTGTTATTTTTTCTATGACGTCATTTGAATGAATGCCATTTGTTTTCGATGAAGTTTTCAAATATAATAAAGTATTGTAGTATTATGATAATTTTAAAAATATTACTGAGGAATGTATCGCATTTTAGAGATATTTAAACCAGACAATTTATATTTCAATGCCGTCATTTGAATGAAGTTCATTTTTTTCGATGAAGGTTTAAGTTTTCAAATATAATAAATTAATGTAGTATTGTGATAAGTTTTAAAATATTACCGAGGAATGTATCGCATTTTAGATATGTTTAAATAAAATTGCATTGAAGTTGGAAAGTGTTTCACAATCAATGCTTTAAGCATGATTTATCTTTCTTGTTGTATTTATAATCTCAGGTCGAAGGCGTTGCCAGAACATGGTACAATTGTATGGGCAGGAGACTTTAATGCCTGAAGAAATAAATTGAAAACTGTATTCAGCTCATGGAGTTGGAGACGGAACCACCTCCTTGATTCAGCTGAATAGGAAAGTTAATATTGAAAGATCATCCCAATTTAAGAATCCATAATATGAATATTTAAACCATGGAATTAAAGAGATTTACTTCCTTCTTTATCTTCAAATTCACGTTTTAAACAATGTAATTAATACAAACTTTGTTCATAGATACTTGGATCTGAATTGTGTGCCCCATAAAGTTAAAGAGAGTTAGTTGCTTTTCTTCTATGGTATGACCAGAAATTGAAAACTAGAGATAAGATGTTTGAGGTATTAAACTTGATAAATTGGTTTGTTAGAGAGTCTAGAAGAGCGTAAATAAATTGCGTTATGTTAGTGGTTGGTATAGTATGTATGTTCTGATAGGAAGCCGTATAAGAAATCAAATAGTAATATTGAATGGGAGGGGTATATGGCTCGTGTGTGTCTGTGGATATTGGGAGCGGATGGGAGGGTCGACATAAGTTGATGTCCGACGGTTTCTGTTTACCATACATGGCTGTCATGTACTTAGGCGGGCTTAGTGTGCGAATCGCGCGAATTTCGCTGGTTAATTAAAAAAAATTCCAATTAATACTGTCCAAAACAGCAAAAGGGATGAAAAATATTGAAAAAAGGAGAAGGAGACAAACGAAATAAAAAATTAAACCAGAGAAAAAAAAAAATTCGAAAAGGGCAGTCGCTTTAGGAAACACGATAAGGGATTTATAAGGGAAGATTTAGGAATAGGGACGATTTAGGAAACACGATAATTTCCGAGCCAGGAAAACTCCTATCAAGAGCTATTCAACAGTCACAAACACATACAGGGAATTATACAAATATCTATTGTACAAATAGCCACTGTACAAATAGGGGACATTCCGCGAACTACAAGGCCCATCCATCTGTGCAAACTAATCGCACTCTATAGAGCATGGGCACGAGCGTAAATAAACAACCTGCGTAGTAAAATACGCAGAAACGTAAAAGCAAAAGGACATTATTTTTTCCCTAGTGTGTAGTGGTAAATTGACGATGATGGCCAATAAAAATTGAAACCAAACCCATTACACATCGAAATTCATCTTTGAGATTAATATAAATCATTTAGAATACTTGAATAGCAATATATATTTAAAGATTTAATTTGTTAAAGTGCACTTTAAGTGATTTTAAGTGAATGTACACTACTACTCATTTTTACCTAGTCACTAAATAACGTTGTAAAGATGTATACATTTACAAGCAAATTCTGCGAGTGAATATTTTATTATAAGTGAATATTTTATTTTCCGGTAAATTAAAAATATCCATCAAAGAAGATAAATTTAGATATATCCTACTAAAATTATAGATTAAACAATTATAAGTTTCTAAAGTAGCCGTTTTTAATACAGAAATAATGATGTCATACTGCTAAGCAAACGAGTATTTTGTTTTGGAAATGAAGGGTAAAATTGTCCTTGTGAAGTCACGTGTCCATGCTCTATAGTATTTATATTCACTGGAATCGAATTTGATTTCCCTGTACAGGTGGAGAGTTCTATGTATGCATATCTGCTGGTAATGGTTTGGAGTCTGTTTTAAACTTCAAGTATCAGTTTAAGTAGTCTTAGTGTGAATAAAAGAATAGTAGAGTGTCAAAACAATCCAATCGAATCGAATTCGATATCTGAAATCACCGTAGAAAGTAGATTTTCTTGTTAAACCATCTACGTAACAAGACAACTGTCAGCTAGATTTCTGATTCTCACAGCACAGTTTAATGCATATTTTTTTACAGTGTAGTTTTAGGATATAAGGACAAGTTTGATCCACAGATAACTTTAGCTTTATATAGAGCACTAACATTAAACATTAACAGGAAATAAATAAATATGTTTATTTGGAAGAGTGTTAAAACAATAGTCAATTAAAAGAAAACAGAATGCAAATGCTGAACGAGTTAATAAAGAATTGGTATTCTCAAAACACCGACCTATTTACAGGACAATGAACTCTTGCAGTCGAGAATAACACGTGGAACAGATACGGACACAGGCAAGCCTGTTCTTAAAATGTTTTATGAAAAATTAAAGGAATTTCTGAAAACTATCACTTCTGGCCTCAATTTTCAAAGTTTATGAAACTCGTCAAAAATCGCCAAGTTGGTGATATTTTGTCAAATTTGTTTCCAAGACAACGTTACCACTTTTCACCGCAATGGCAATATATTTGAAATTTGTAAAAGTTGTTTTTCCTTCGGCAGACAACTGAGCAGGGTTGACTCCAAAGTACGGAAAAGAGGGAAGGAAAGTAGAGATACCAGGTCAGTACAACAATAAATTACATTAATATGTAATCATCAAAATTCAGGTAGTGAATCAGAGATACAAATACGGGTGTTTAAGATATTGTATAAAAGCTACTTTTAAAAATAAGAGCTAAAGTATTCATGTTACATACTTAGAACAGCAAAATCTAAAAGTAAAGCGCACAACTTTAATTTATCATAATTTTTAAAATGAAATATTTATTGCGGATTAAATAAAAAAAAATTAGATCCAGCGGATTAAACTAGACCTTTACAGCAGACAACTAATAAATATAAACTTGACAGTACATTATAATACAAGTATTTATCTGTATGATTTTAGCCCATGTACGCACATTTTTCTTAATATACAGAATATATTTTTTTTATTTCGCCATTTTAATTATATTTTTAGGATATTATATTACTGAAAATGATTAATCGCTATTTCGCTTCAAAATTGTTTTTTCATAATCACGTTTTGTGCACGTAAATTTGTTCAACCTTATTTAAAATAATTTTTTTTTTATTATATTTACTCTTAAATCTTTAGCTCAAAATCACACATAGATTCGATCAACCCATCCAAATTCAATAACATAAAAAGTGCATAGTTCACTTCAATAGTAGAACTATTCAATTCTGCATGTTAGATGCATTGGATCACTGAAGTCTCTAAAATACACATTTTCGATTTTTCCAAGGACCTTAGTACTAATGGCAACGGTTTTCAATTCATGTCGAACAGAATACTTTCCTGGCTAAAAGGAAAGCAGAGGATGAAGAAAAGGTCGTTCAGATATCGTAGACATACAAAGAAAAGGCACTAAGTAAAAAAATCTGATGTGGGCAACACATGACTTTCCTTATATAATGTAATGAATTTACTACTTTTACAGTAAAAAAATAGGTTTTTCTTATAGTATATACTAATATTCTTTCCAAGATATTGAATTTTCGACAATTAGTCGTCATTTTCATTGATTTAGCATCATTTTTATCCGTTTGGCGAGATTTTCATTAATTTGGCAACATTTCAAAAAGTCGCCAAGTTGGCGACATTCCGCCAAATTCGTCGCCAAAATCTCGCCAAGCGTTATGCATAAAGAAAAAAGTTATTCTTACAGCAGATAAATGACTATTGGCGTTCAAATACAAAAGTATTATTCAAAGTATATCTTTTCATGAATGGAACGAGCTAGATCCACGAGAATGATGTCACTCAATTTATCGCATGGTATTACATATGAAAAGCGAACATGTTTCTCAATAGGAATTTTTTTTTATGTGACTTTTTCTTAATTTTTTTGAAAAATGTACAATATCTCGAGAACGGTTCATGTTAGCGTTCTAAAATTTATGCCAATCGTTTTCTAATGAAATATTACATAAGAAATGTCTATTTGCGTAACTTCATTAGCGGTTTTGATTTTTTGACGATTTTTTCAAAATTTCATTCGAAAATTTAGGGGGGTTCTGAACATTCGATTACGTATAAAAACAATAGGCTTCCAGTGTTTACGGATTGTGATTTTTGTACCAAATTTGGTTCAAATCGGTTCATTCGTTCGTCAGTTATCGTCTCCACAGACTCACTGACACACACACGCACACACATACTTTCACACACACACACACACACAGACAGACATCACTTCAAAAATGTTTGATTCGTGATCAGGGATGCTTGAAACGTGCTCTCCCGTCGAAAACTCGAATTCGAATTTTCGACCCCGTCACAATACTTTCCTTATACATTATGTATATAAGGAAAGTAAAAAGTTAATTATAGTAATAAGTCCAAAATGTTGTGTTTTGTTTATAGAAAAAAAAATCCAAGTGCTATTAATACTTTCTTCATAATAAATGAATAATTCATAACTTGATGACACTCACAACATGATGCTGTCATATTTTAAATTTAATTTGTTTCAAAGCTATCTTTTTGGACTTGATGCCTCTTTCTTGTACGATATGAAGTTTCATTTCAATTTGTTTAGATGTTTCAATAAGAATGCACTGAAGAAGTGTAAGTGTATTTCTATGTTATATAAATTACAATTTTGTAAGTGTATTTTAATTGTTATATAAATTAAGTTTTGAAAGTGTACTTTTTATGTTTTATAAATTAAGTTTATTTATCAGATTCGATACAGTCGGTCTACAGAATCCGACTCCGGCTAAACGGAAAATTCAGTGTCGGTCACCAGGGCCCGACGCCGGCCGAATGGAAAGTTCGGTGTCGGTGGACCGACACCATCTCGAACGTGTTAACAAATAATTTAAACATAAAAGAGATAAAAATTCCACAAACAATAATTTGTGTTATGAAAACTAATTCTTGGAATTTATAGAAGTACTTTTACTTGCCTGGCTGAAGAACATGAGGTTGGGACTCTTCCAGAATCCTTTGGGTGTTTTCCTGAGCTTGGGCAGAGCGAAACGAAAGGCTGCGTGCTCGCCAGCGAGTATGAGCAGACCCACAATCACTCCGCCTAAAAGGGCCAAGAAGACGCCCGCCACGGAAGACGGGCTGAGAGGATGAGCTTTGCCCCAAACTCCAAAACCATCTCCGAAGCCTAAACAGGGCTGATGTCCGGCCCATCCACTTCGAAGACGTTCCGTCAGGCCGAATTCACTATATCGCAGCAGCATGGTTGAAATGGCATTCTGAAAATATAAAAATTGGCGAATTTCAGTAAGGATGTTATAAGGATAAATAAAAGTAATTGTGGCGAGTTAGTAAATATGAAATACTTCTCATCAATATGAATATTTTTAAACTGCATGGAAAACTGATGGTGAAAATATATATTTTCCTTAGCAATTTGGCAAATATAGAGATCTACAAAACAAATTTTAATTTGAATCCTTGTCAATAAAGCGGAGTTCTGTAAAAAAAAATGTAGATATACACTACGTGACAGTGAAAATGAGACAACAAGAAAGAGTGGGCAGAAAAATATGCAAATTGCAGGGTAGAAGCAGCTCATAGAGTTATGTAAATGATGCGAAATGCGCAGCTGTCCCGAGCACGTTGAGTGAGATATAAGAGAAGGAACCCCAGAATCGGAAATAGTCGCGCCACTCTGTCTGCTAGAGAAATCATTTTGCAATTTTTTTGTCTCAGAGGAAACGTGTAGTAGCAGGGAATGCCAGGCCGTCGCCAACTGAGGCAGCTTCAGCAGACAGACTATTTCACGAGAGGGTGATCGGACTCAGAAGTGCAGGTTGGTCCATAAGTCAAATCTCAGCGGACAGCCACCTACACGCGTCCACGGTGCACCGGCTGTGGCGAAGGTAGTTGGAACAAGGGAATGTGAGACGGTGAAATGAGGGGTGCCGGTACGGTCAGAGCGACGTCAGCACGCGTGGACTGACGCATCGGCCGGCAAGCGTTGGCGGCCCCGCAGGCCACTTTCTTCGCCCTTTTGCAGCATGTGCAGGACACCCTTGATGTTTACATATCGACCAGGACCATTATCTGCCGATTAGTCGCTGCCGACCTGCACTCATGGCGCCCGTTAAGAAGACTGCCATTGATCCAACAGCACAGACGCCTCCGTTTGCAATGGTGTCGGGATAGAGCCATGTGAACTGCGGAAATGGCACAGGGTCGTGTTCTCAGACGAGCCACACTTCTGTTTTAGCAATGACAATCGTCGTGTACGAGTCTGGCGCCGAAATGGTGATAGGTCCAATTCGACCGCATCTGTGGAACGCCACACTGCGCGACACCGCGGCATCATGGTTTGGGGCGCCATCGCCTACGATAGCAGGTCACCTCTGGTCTGTATTGATGGCACTATGACGGACCAACGATACGTGGATGACCTGCTGCGGCCGGTAATACTGCCCTTCCTTCAGGGGTGTCCAATGCTATTTACCAGCAGGCTAACGTCTGAACACACACGACAAGCATCAGCTAACATGCCCTGCAAGGTACCTAGTGCTTCCCTGGCCACCAGTCTCCCCTGATCTCTCACCAATCAAACACGTCTGGGAAGTGATTGGACGTCGCTTGCGTGCGCTGCTACCGCGCGAGTTTAGAAGACCGAACTCTGGCAAATGGTTGACAGTGAAAGGACAGCCATCCCTCAGGACACCATCCGCACGCTCATTGACTCTGTACCTGGACGTATTGCTGCCTGTATTGCCGTCCACGGTGATCCTACAACCAACTGATCAGACGGTGTTATCGCTCAGTGTATCATGTTGCAATAAACATCACTTATTGTTCGTTGCTGTCTCTCTCTCTCTGCCGATTTTCATCCCCTTCTGCCCACTCCTTCTTGGTGTCTCATTTTCACTGTCACGTAGTCTATATATATAGTAGAGTAGTATTTATTTAGTGTTTTAATAAAAATATTAAAAAAGGATACGCAATTAGTTTAATAGTATGTTTTTAATCGAAGCTGATATTTTGCAATTTCAGTAATTCAAGTTATCCATCCAGTATACCATGTGATCTTTACATGGATCCCTCAATACTTCAATTTCTTTCTAACTCACATTTTTTTATAGTAAGATAAATATCTGTTAACCTGATTTAGAACTTATAAAATACATAAACACATGATTATACCTACATTGATATATTTTTATAACTGTGATTATAGCTCTTGAGCTATAATACCTTTTTTTGTGTGAGAAATTTTCGACTAATTTTTTGTTAAGGATTTAAAATCAGTCTTATAATACTTACTATAAACATCCTTTACTTCTATCAAAGTATTTGCTCGAAATTTTCAAATGCAGATCTTTGCCTAAATACGTGGAAAAATGCATTTTTCTAATATTATTACATATTGTAGAAAACTGTGCACTACTTTCAAAGTGAGAAAAATGTTCAGTTTGGGGACAACGAAACCCTTACTAAATGCATACTGTCAGTCGGCATATATCAACTTAAGAAGGTAAATGCTTATTGCAATATTTTTTTTTTATCTTGTTTCAAATGTTTATTTCTTCTTAATGTTCTTTTTATTAATGTCTTTAAAGCCATATGATTATGCCAATTTACTTCTGATTAGGGAACTTCTGTCCATATTTCTACGATAAATCTCCTGTTAACATTTTAATCATTCCACTTCATGAAATTTTAGAGTTTTAGAGGCAGGAAAAATACATAAGTCAATATTTTCTTTAAAATTACATGTTACTTTCAAGTGGGAAATGCCGTTACGGAGTCAGAAGAAAATTTGTAAAATGAACAGTGCAATCAATGAAAAAACAATTCATTAGGGAAAAAGACATGTTATAATATCTTTCGGTTCCGAACTACTATATTCAATCTGAAGACAAACAATAAAAACAAGATTTCAGTACGTTTAATTTTCAGAATCGGGATAATTGTATAATTAGCGGTTTTCTGTATGTTCATACATCGACACTTCGCTAACAGAAAAGAAATTGCATAAAAATTTGTGGAATAGCAAAAGGCTTATATTGTGACTTAATTTTAAAGAAAATATGTTTTTGCCTATCTAATTAAACATGGATATCTATATAATATTAAAAAGTGATCACAACCTCTTTTTTGAGGGTAAAAAGGACGCAAAATCGCGTATGCTTGTTTGTATCCTATCATCCGAAGCCCCCATTCGGCTTAAAAACTCGAGTTTTTCTCTTCTATGTAGTTATCAATCTGGAGTTTTGCAATATTGTATTTAGAATTTGAAAAATTTAATATATTTTTAAATATTTAAAAAAAAACCTCCTCTGTTACGCCTGTTGGTTTCTACCCTCCCCCCCCCTCCCCCCCCCCACACACACTTGGCTTAAAAGCTCTTGGTTCTTTTAATAAAATGTGCGCGATCGATCCGTACAGATTTGCAACGTTCTTTTCGAAAATTCGAAAAATTTAATAGCATTTGTAAAAAAAACACCCTCTTTTGTTTTGTTTTTCAAGAAACGCGTACGTTGGTTTGTATCGTCTCATCTGAAGCTACTTGGTCTAGAAGCTCACATTTTATTTTTATTACTTTCCTTATATACATAATGTATAAGGAAAGTATTGTGACGGGGTCGAAAATTCGAATTCGAGTTTTCGACGGGAGAGCACGTTTCAAGCATCCCTGATCACGAATCAAACATTTTTGAAGTGATGTCTGTGTGTGTGTGTGTGTGTGAAAGTATGTGTGTGTGTCAGTGAGTCTGTGGAGACGATAACTGACGAATGAATGGACCGATTCGAACCAAATTTGGTACAAAAATCACAATCCGTAAACACTGGAAGCCTATTGTTTTTATATGGAATCGAATGTTCAGAACCCCCCTAAATTTTCGAATGAAATTTTGAAAAAATCGTCAAAAAATCAAATCCGCTAATAAAGTTACGCAAATAGACATTTCTTATGTAATTTTTCATTAGGAAACGATTGGCATAAATTTTAGAACGCTAACATGGACCATTCTCGAGATATTGTACATTTTTCAAAAAAATTATGAAAAAGTCACATAAAAAAAAAAAAATTCCTATTGAGAAACATGTTCACTTTTCATATGTAATACTATGCGATAAATTGAATGACATCATTCTCGTGGATCTAGCTCGTTCCATTCATGAAAAAATATTCTTTGAATAATACTTTTGTATTTGAACGCCAATAGTCATTTATCTGCTGTAAGAATAACTTTTTTCTTAGTGCATAACGCTTGGCGAGATTTTGGCGACGAATTTGGCGGAATGTCGCCAACTTGGCGACTTTTTTGAAATGTTGCCAAATTAATGAAAATCTCGCCAAATAGATAAAAATGATGCTAAATCAATATCTTGGAAAGAATATTAGTATCTACTATAAGAAAAACCTATTACTTTCCTTATATACATAATGTATAAGGAAAGTATTGTGACGGGGTCGAAAATTCGAATTCGAGTTTTCGACGGGAGAGCACGTTTCAAGCATCCCTGATCACGAATCAAACATTTTTGGAGTGATGTCTGTGTGTGTGTGTGTGTGTGTGTGTGTGAAAGTATGTGTGTATGTGTGTGTGTCAGTGAGTCTGTGGAGACGATAACTGACGAACGAATGGACCGATTCGAACCAAATTTGGTACAAAAATCACAATCCGTAAACACTGGAAGCCTATTGTTTTTATACGTAATCGAATGTTCAGAACCTCCCTAAATTTTCGAATGAAATTTTGAAAAAATCGTCAAAAAATCAAAACCGCTAATAAAGTTACGCAAATAGACATTTCTTATGTAATTTTTCATTAGAAAACGATTGGCATAAATTTTAGAAGGCTAACATGAACCGTTCTCGAGATATTGTACATTTTTCAAAAAAATTATGAAAAAGTCACATAAAAAAAAAATTCCTATTGAGAAACATGTTCACTTTTCATATGTAATACCATGCGATAAATTGAGTGACATCATTCTCGTGGATCTAGCTCGTTCCATTCATGAAAAAATATACTTTGAATAATACTTTTGTATTTGAACGCCAATAGTCATTTATCTGCTGTAAGAATAACTTTTTTCTTAGTGCATAACTCTTGGCGAGATTTTGGCGACGAATTTGGCGAAATGTCGCCAACTTGGCGACTTTTTGAAATGTTGCCAAATTAACGTAAATCTCGTGAAAATGACAACTAATTGTCGAAAATTCAATATCTTGGAAAGAATATTAGTATCTACTATAAGAAAAACCTATTTTTTTCCTGTAAAAGTAGTAAATTCATTACATTATATAAGGAAAGTCATGTGTTGCCCACATCAGATTTTTACTTTCCTTATATACATAATGTATAAGGAAAGTATTGTGACGGGGTCGAAAATTCGAATTCGAGTTTTCGACGGGAGAGCACGTTTCAAGCATTCCTGATTACGAATCAAACATTTTTGGAGTGATGTCTGTGTGTGTGTGTGTGTGTGAAAGTATGTGTGTATGTGTGTGTGTCAGTGAGTCTGTGGAGACGATAACTGACGAACGAATGGACCGATTCGAACCAAATTTGGTACAAAAATCACAATCCGTAAACACTGGAAGCCTATTGTTTTTATACGTAATCGAATGTTCAGAACCCCCCTAAATTTTCGAATGAAATTTTGAAAAAATCGTCAAAAAATCAAAACCGCTAATAAGGTTACGCAAATAGACATTTCTTATGTAATTTTTCATTAGAAAACGATTGCCATAAATTTTAGAAGGCTAACATGAACTGTTCTCGAGATATTGTGCATTTTTCAAAAAAATTATGAAAAAGTCACATAAAAAAAAATTCCTATTGAGAAACATGTTCACTTTTCATATGTAATACCATGCGATAAATTGAGTGACATCATTCTCGTGGATCTAGCTCGTTCCATTCATGAAAAAATATACTTTGAATAATACTTTTGTATTTGAACGCCAATAGTCATTTATCTGCTGTAAGAATAACTTTTTTCTTAGTGCATAACTCTTGGCGAGATTTTGGCGACGAATTTGGCGGAATGTCGCCAACTTGGCGGAATGTCGCCAAAAATGACGCCAAATCAATGAAAATGACAACTAATTGTCGAAAATTCAATATCTTGGAAAGAATATTAGTATCTACTATAAGAAAAACCTATTTTTTTACTGTAAAAGTAGTAAATTCATTACATTATATAAGGAAAGTCATGTGTTGCCCACATCAGATTTTTTTTTTACTGTAAAAGTAGTAAATTCGTTACATTATATAAGGAAAGTCATGTGTTGCCCACATCAGATTTTTTTTAATGTAGCTATCGATCCATGGGGATTTGCAACATCGTTTCGAAAATTCGATAAATTTAACAGATAATTTTATACAGATTTTTCAAAATCGAAAATAGCTGCTGAAATTCATTCTCAACTTCTCTTTCGCATTGATGTTTATGTCTATCAGTCGGCAAAGATCGTAGTTTGGGGAATGCCAAACATCCTTTGTCTAGATAACTGACGATTAAAATGTAAATGTCTGAATTTACGAATTTAACAGATAGATTTAGTTTTCTAAACATAAGATTGTAACGTTATTATAAGTATTCCTCGAAAAAAAAAATCACTTTTCTACGATAAAAACTTTAAAAGTTATCAATAAGATTTTAATTCTACTTCACCCCAGAAATTTTCGAGTATTCTCCGCATTAAAACTAATTATTAATAACTTCGTTAAAAAAAATCTGATGTGGGCAACACATGACTTTCCTTATATAATGTAATGAATTTACTACTTTTACAGTAAAAAACTAGTTTTTTTTTATAGTAGATACTAATATTCTTTCCTTATACATTACGTATATAAGGAAAGTAAAAAGCATATAATATACGAAGTTTAACGAATTTTATTCTTTATCAGTAGTTTGAGCTGCACGTATTTACCGTATTGCTCCGGTCGGCACTGAAAAATTTTTTGAGGTACAATCTTCAAAATTTACTATCGTAAACTGTCATTCCTTATCTCTAGAAAACGGGTTTTCGTTGTCACTTTAATTTGTTAATATTTTACAATTAAAATGGGGATTCAATGATTTTCATTTCAATTATCGAGTATCCTTCATATTGCTCTTGCTGATACGGTTGGGAATGGTCTTCAAAATTTCTAATCGTGAACCCTCATTCCTTAGCTCCAGAAAACGTTACCTGTTTTCGTTGATATTTTATTTGTTAATTTTTTGCAATTAAATTAAGAATTCAATAACTTTCATTTCGAAGTCTAATACCAAACGTGTAGAAGGTGGACGTTTTGGGGGAGGGGTCGGTCCCCCCTTTATAAAATATTCGTTTTTATCTATCTTAGCGACTCTTTCTCTGATTTTGAAACTTTTCATATTGTCCGTATTGCTCTGGTCGGTAAAGAAAATATTTTTAAGGTACGGTCTTCAGCTGTGGTGTAAGGGGGCGACCGGGGATGTATGCAATTTTTACTTTTGAGAAAGGGACGGCCTGGGAGAAGGATCTATCTAGTCGTCTGCACACGCGCAGCGGTTGTATAGAACTGGATAAAAACTGATTGCTATCAAAACAGGTTGATGCATTTTGTGACCACTAGCGGGCAAAGCCCTCTAGTATAATGAGAAACGAAGAAATGAAAATGCTCAAGTCATAAGATAATAGTAAAAATGCTAGTACCCGTCTCGACCAATAAAACACAACAACAAATAATAAAACCCGGTTAAAAATAACAATACAAAATAATCACACACACATACACTGAAAACTAATTGCTTAGAATAAGATAGGTTATAATGGAACTTAAAAAACTGAACAATCTTATTATCGCGTATGTTTGTATGTTCCGCTTATTCCAAAGCCCCTATTTGGTCAGAGGCTCGCAGTTTTTCTAAAATGTAGTTAATGATCCGGAGATTTGCAGCATCATACCAAAAACTCGAAAAATTTAATATATGTTTAAATATTTGTAAAAAAATGCTCTCATGTTTGAAGGTAAAAACAAGGGTTACTTAAAAATATATCTCCTCCTTCAAAAATAAAGTTAGAATCTCTGTTTTTGGTGTGAACGGGAGGCAAATAAATTTGAAAAATTCTTTGGAAGTCGTAATTTTGATAGCTTTTTTAAACGTTTTTTTTTAAACCAGGGTTCATGCCCATTTTTTAAAATGAAATTTCCTGAGTTTTCTAGGTTTTCCCTGTTGCCTTTATCAAAATTCCAGGTACTGCGTACTACTGTTTTAACGCCGATTTCAAAAAAATAATTTTAGATTTAACGGATATTTAAGGTGACAGTGAGAAGAAAAAAACATTCAAAAAACTCAAAATTTTCTATATTTGTATGCAATTTTATCTGCATATATAGTATACAACCTCGAAAATCTGGACTAGCAATGTATTTATAGATGTAAATATAACAATTTTAATATATCCTTGCCAAAATGGTTGCTTTTTTATTTGCTTAAATCATTATTTTAATACCCCGTTTTGGAAAATATCCCTTCTAAAAGTTCATACCCATTTTTCAAAATAGGAAAATATGTATTATGCAAAAATAACAATAAAAAAAATTAACTAACCTTAATAAGTAACTGGAATATAAAAATAAGCTAGTCTAGTTAATCTAATATGCAACATTTAGAAGATGGGAATAGGTGGAAGTAGTTATAAATTGGGGGTTCCAGTCCAAAGAGGGGAGGCGGCTCAGGAGGAGAGGCCCTCTTTGGGAGGAGGGTCCCTCTTTTGAGAGGATCCTCTTTGGGAGGATGCCTCTTTGGAGTGGACCCTCTCAGAGGGTCTTGAGACCCCCAGGAGGGAGGATGCCTCTCACTGTCCCCCTCCCCTCTTTTGGAAGTTTGGTGAGGCGGTGCAGCACCGGATGCCTCTTTCGGAAGAGGGCAATTGCGAAAGTCTTTCACAGAGGCATGATGACTCATACGGAGTGAGTTTCACTTCACTCGGAGTCTTGAGAGGGAATGTCACAATCGCTGACTGACCCTTGACCTGAGGAAGAGGTTTCAAGGGATTTCGCAATCGCACAATCTGGAAATGACGTGTCGACCTTAGAAGTGACCTTTGACAAGAACACACGTCCTCCCTCTCTGCTGGTCAGCGACAGACTGAAAGATCTTATCAGCGTGACGTAGTTAAAGCGCCCTCTGACGAATTTTGATGAAGTGCTGCCATCTATCGGCATTTTTTTTTCCAAAAGAATTTAATGTTTCACTGGTCAGGAGCTGGATTCGAACTTAGGTCCAGCCGATCACAAGCCGAGCGTCTTACCGCCATGCCAAAGCACCCGTGCTTTATAGGAAGTTATCTTCGAAGTGTACCTTATCAGCGGAAGTTAGATTATTTTTCAAAGTTCATTCGAATCGCTCGGTGAATAGCGATGTGTTTTAAAACAGAATGCTACGGAGTGAATATAAAATTGTGTTATTAATTGTGTATTATAACACTATGATTTTTTAAAACAAATTGTGTTCAGTGGACACAAAAATTGTGTTCAGTGAATAGGATTCGACCCTTTCAAGTGTTGTGTATCTAAAAACAAATTTATACACGTACACAAACTTTAAAAACACGAATGTAATAACTAGCTAAAATTGTATTAAGTGATATATAGCAATGTGTTTAAAAATAAATCTAACAGCATATATCAATATGATTTTTTTTTTAAATGAATTGAATACACCCAAGTATAGTTACGCATTTTCAAAATGGTGTTAAGTGAATAGCATTCAACCCTTTTAACACTTAAAAACATGAATGTAATACATAGTTGAAATTATGTTTTGTGAACAGGATTCGACCCTTTCAAGTGTTGTGTATCCAAAATCAAATTTATACACGTACACAAACTTTAAAAACACGAATGTAATAATTAGCTAAAATTGTATTAAGTGATATATAGCAATGTGTTTAAAAATAAATCTAACAGCATATATCAATATGATTTTTATAATAATAACGAAATGATTTTTTTTTTCTTTTTATAAAAATAATAATGAAAATTAGAACTCACGGAACAACGTCTTCGCAGCTTCGCATCCACGCTGCAAATGAGTGATATACTCTCATTATGCTATTAAAAATTAGATCTTATCTATAATGACGTCAGCAGTATGAGGTGTTGCCACCTATTTTTTCTAATAATATATTTTAATAGTTGAATACTTCAAGGGTCTGATTTGCTACACGTAATCTGAAATACATCATTTTAATGATATTACGCATTGAATATGATTTGACCATTTTAAAGTGGTGGATGTAATTGAAATATCGAAGTTTATAGAATTTAACAAGCGAACGAATTTTCACCCCCAAAATTTTAGCATTAAGTTTAAATAAAATAAAAACCAACGAATATGATATAACCATTTTAACAGTGAAGGGTATAATTTTTACTACCATTATAGAACTTAGAATTGAGTGTACATTATTTTTTTTCAGGACACCTACACATTTTAAAATCTATTGAATAGGAATAGACCATTTTGCACATACATGTACCTAGATTTCAACACCCGGTATTAAAACCTGCTAAACATGAAACGAGTAAGTATTGTGTGAGATTTTATCACACTAACTTTCAAACTTTTTAAATTTTTAAAAATGTCCGAAATAGTTGTATTTCATCGGTAGACATGAATTGTATGGAACATATTTTTATGAAAAAAATATCTGTTTCGACAGCTTTTAAAAATAGATTTCTACAGTTGTACACTACGGTTCTAGAATTTTCTAAATACGAATCGACTGTTTGAACTACCAATGGTGGTTTTGCCGATGCAAATATTTACAGGACAAATATTTCGATGAAATCGAACTTAGTTGAAGCTTCTAAGTTTGAATATTTAGAATCATTTCATATAATTTTTATATTCACATTGAAAATAGTTAACAAAGTTGGAACTCACGGAGCGACAGCTTACTGTCCACACTCCAAATGAGTGATACACTCTCATTACATTATTAAAAATTAGATCTTATCTATAATGACGTCATTATGTTGACGTGTTGCCACCACACAATTATTATTTCCAAATTATGCATTTTTTTTTTTTTTTTTTTTAATAACATGCGACTGTCTTATGCTATCCATTTTTTTTTTCATATAAGCAGATATTCCATATACCTTCTAAATGTTAAGTTATAATTTAAAAAAAAAAGCATTAAAGGTGTATTTTACGTCTGAATTCGTCCAAGTGGAAATCCGACGATTGCAAATGCATGATTGCATCCTTACATTTCAATAGACACCACTAAAATGTGTGGATCTTATTTTGAAAAAGCTGCTCTCAGAAAGAATATGTATATGAATACATATTTTCCATAAATATACCCCCTCCCCCCACAATACACACAACATGCAAGCCAAAGACTCACTCAGAATACATTCCAAATCGGCTCTATAGCTTATCGTGCTTATCAGTGTAACAGATAGTGACCCAAAGTTCATGTTCGCAAAGCGAGATAATTGCAATGTTATTGTTTTAAGCAGTTCCCATATTTAAATGAAAAATTTATCAAATTATACAATACATACAAGAGCTGGAAGATCTTAACATTTCAATATTATGGAATACTCACGAATGTTTTTTTTTTCCATTTAAAATTATCAAATTTTAATGCAATTTGACAAAAATTGCACAATACTTAGTGTATGACTATCAAATAAGAGCTAGATTTTATTGTTACAACAACGTTTAAGATCATTAAACGAGTATATATATATATATATATATTTTTTTAAAGAAGAATAGCATATAACTTACTGTTTTTAAGGATAGGTGATTGTTAACATTGAATTTAAATGAAAGAGTGACCCTCTGAGACAAGTACAGTACATTGCAATAACATTAAAAAATATGAAAGATATGCAATTAACACCTTAAAAGAAACATGTAATGAGTCTTGATATCTTAATACGAGACATTATTGACATGCACATAGAAATGTCACAATTTTGTGGTTGTAGGCGCTCCATAAGACCCCTCTGCTCTTAATAAATGATCCCATTTGAATGTACATATTTATCAACACACAGAAAATGACAGGACCACAACAAAATTTTACACCTATTACAGAATAAGTCCCAACTTCGTAGATTTTTAAGAAACTACAGTCGAATTTTCACCGATTCTTAGAGATTGAAACACAACATTGTTTATGAATCTTCATACTTTAGAGAATGGAACATAGATTAGCATTTATTTTGAATGAATTCAGAATTTTGACATTGATTATAAATTTATGATTTAAACTCTGTAAAGTGTAAATATCTTTTGTCATGAAACTCACACTGTAGACATTTGATATGATTCGAATAAATCTATTTTTAATTTTTTATATTTTATTTTAAAAAGTGAGATTAGTAAACCTGTTACACTTGAATGCATAGATACATAACTCATAACAATATAACATTTCTTAAATGGAACATGCTAAAAAAAAAAAATTAGCTAATGAGTATAAATAAGGAATTCAATTTGAAAGATAAAAACCATTTAATGAATCTATTATTCATGAAATACACATTAACCATTATCAGTTGTACATTTAAACAAATAAGTTAAAATAATTTCCTTATCGCACTTTCATAGTCCTCTGATTTGAATGACTCGAAAAAATTTCTATCATAGCAGTAAAAGACTTCTTCACCACGCAACAAAACTTTCTTAGCAATGCTATTAATGTCAAGATTTGGAAGTACTTGTTCAAACACTCTGTCATACATTTGTAATGGAGTGCTGTAAAGACATTCATGGTAACTTAAATCTTCAACTTGACCAACACAGCCAACACATTTAAAAAGTTTTCTTACATGACACATGATGTTGTCATGAATACAAGAGATTAATTGTTCGAATGCAAAATTTTTGTCACAAATAAGTGATGGTAGAAAGGTTATAGTGTTCTTTATTTTTAATATTTGAGCAGGAAGCCACTCTATAAATATACTTTCTCGAAGATGTATACTAATGTTGTTAACACTATTCAGTAAACATGCTATTTGATTTTTATCTAAGGTAATATGACACTGTGTTAGACAAAATTTTGAATCATATAATTGAATTATTTTCTGCAAATGCAATTTTCCGTTGTCATTGAAACAGAACAACTCATTGCGACTGACGAAAGAGGTATCTCCATATAGAATATTGAACGACCACAATTTTTGAGAAAATTCACTCCATGTAGCCGGTGACAGTGTAACACCTTCACGCGTAGGCTGTAATTCATTTCGATCGTTAGAGAGATATTTCCATATATACACTTTTAACTTCCCATGACGAAGTTTCAAATACACATACACATTAGAACCTAAATGCCAACGACGGAGTGCATCTTGCATAAAATCTGAAGAAGTAGATTCAGTCGAAACTGATTCTACATTGGAAGATAACAGTCCGCTATGTGTTAGAGCACAAGAAAGCAGATCTTGAGTTGAGTTTTCAACCTCGGTGAGAACTTGTGAATTGACAACGGTAGATGTTTCTGCTGGGGTTTTGGAAGACATAAGATAGGTTTCTAACCAATCCACAGCAAATTTTTGTGAGGGCGAATTAATCACATCTGAGACAATGTCCACAGATTTTGTTTCTTCTAGGGCAGGAACAGTCAACTCAGCACTATTTACACTAGAAATTATTTGCTCGAGTGATGGCATACTTTGAATTTTAGGCATTCTTTTTAGATAGTAACATCCAACTACGACATTCACAGTATAAGATTTATTTTTAAAACACTAACATCTTAAAACATTATAATTTTGTCGCAGCTATGAACGAACCAAACCTATCCACTCAACGCCCAAAGTTGAAATGACTTATCAAACAACTTCATAAGTATAATCACGTAACCTAAATCGAGTGTCGTGTGCAAACAGATCACATAAGATATGAAGTGATTAGAACTTATAATTTTTAATGAATCGTACAACATTAGATTGTGGTAAATACAATTATTATCTACATGAGAAAATTTCTATATTATTTCATTCAGCTTCGAAATCATAGAGTGAAAATATGTACCAAACTTACTTAAAGTTCCGAATTTTAAATCACATTGACATTATATACTTAGAAAAATTTTATATATATTTTTATAACTTTAGGTGATATGTATCACGCGGAATATACAAGAATAGCTACCAAAAACACGAAAATAACTAACAGTATGAGGCCTTCACAAGTCGACATCCAAACTAGAAATGAACGATAAACACACTAATTGCAACAATTAGATGAGAGCTTATCAGTTCTTATCTTATCTAAGATTCCACATAAAATGACGTCATCACTCCAAAGTTCACAAGATGACGTCATTGGTCCAAGGTTCGCAAGATAGCCATTTAGCCTTTTAAAATTACGAAGTAATTAAAATTCTTAATTTTAAAAGGCTAAATGGAAAAAAAATAAAAAGAAAAAATGCATAATTTGGAAATAATAATTGTGTGGTGGCAACACGTCAACATAATGACGTCATTATAGATAAGATCTAATTTTTAATAATGTAACGAGAGTGTATCACTCATTTGGAGTGTGGACAGTAAGCTGTCGCTCCGTGAGTTCCAACTTTGTTAACTATTTTCAATGTGAATATAAAAATTATATGAAATGATTCTAAATATTCAAACTTAGAAGCTTCAACTAAGTTCGGTTTCATCGAAATATTTGTCCTGTAAATATTTGCATCGGTAAAACCACCTTAGGTAGTTCAAACAGTCGATTCGTATTTAGAAAATTCTAGAACCGTAGTGTACAACTGTAGAAATCCATTTTTAAAAGCTGTCGAAACAGATATTTTTTTCATAAAAATATGTTCCATACAATTCATGTCTACCGATGAAATACAACTATTTCGGACATTTTTAAAAATTTAAAAAGTTTGAAAGTTAGTGTGATAAAATCTCACACAATACTTACTCGTTTCATGTTTAGCAGGTTTTAATACCGGGTGTTGAAATCTAGGTACATGTATGTGCAAAATGGTCTATTCCTATTCAATAGATTTTAAAATGTGTAGGTGTCCTGAAAAAAAATAATGTACACTCAATTCTAAGTTCTATAATGGTAGTAAAAATTATACCCTTCACTGTTAAAATGGTTATATCATATTCGTTGGTTTTTATTTTATTTAAACTTAATGCTAAAATTTTGGGGGTGAAAATTCGTTCGCTTGTTAAATTCTAAACTTCGATATTTCAATTACATCCACCACTTTAAAATGGTCAAATCATATTCAATGCGTAATATCATTAAAATGATGTATTTCAGATTACGTGTAGCAAATCAGACCCTTGAAGTATTCAACTATTAAAATATATTATTAGAAAAAATAGGTGGCAACACCTCATACTGCTGACGTCATTATAGATAAGATCTAATTTTTAATAGCATAATGAGAGTATATCACTCATTTGCAGCGTGGATGCGAAGCTGCGAAGACGTTGTTCCGTGAGTTCTAATTTTCATTATTATTTTTATAAAAAGAAAAAAAAATCATTTCGTTATTATTATAAAAATCATATTGATATATGCTGTTAGATTTATTTTTAAACACATTGCTATATATCACTTAATACAATTTTAGCTAATTATTACATTCGTGTTTTTAAAGTTTGTGTACGTGTATAAATTTGATTTTGGATACACAACACTTGAAAGGGTCGAATCCTGTTCACAAAACATAATTTCAACTATGTATTACATTCATGTTTTTAAGTGTTAAAAGGGTTGAATGCTATTCACTTAACACCATTTTGAAAATGCGTAACTATACTTGGGTGTATTCAATTCATTTAAAAAAAAAAAAATCATATTGATATATGCTGTTAGATTTATTTTTAAACACATTGTTATATATCACTTAATACAATTTTAGCTAATTATTACATTCGTGTTTTTGAAGTTTGTGTACGTGTATAAATTTGATTTTGGATACACAACACTTGAAAGGGTCGAATCCTGTTCACAAAACATAATTTCAACTATGTATTACATTCATGTTTTTAAGTGTTAAAAGGGTTGAATGCTATTCACTTAACACCATTTTGAAAATGCGTAACTATACTTGGGTGTATTCAATTCATTTAAAAAAAAAAAAAATCATATTGATATATGCTGTTAGATTTATTTTTAAACACATTGCTATATATCACTTAATACAATTTTAGCTAATTATTACATTCGTGTTTTTAAAGTTTGTGTACGTGTATAAATTTGTTTTTAGATACACAACACTTGAAAGGGTCGAATCCTATTCACTGAACACAATTTTTGTGTCCACTGAACACAATTTGTTTTAAAAAATCATAGTGTTATAATACACAATTAATAACACAATTTTATATTCACTCCGTAGCATTCTGTTTTAAAACACATCGCTATTCACCGAGCGATTCGAATGAACTTTGAAAAATAATCTAACTTCCGCTGATAAGGTACACTTCGAAGATAACTTCCTATAAAGCACGGGTGCTTTGGCATGGCGGTAAGACGCTCGGCTTGTGATCGGCTGGACCCAAGTTCGAATCCAGCTCCTGACCAGTGAAACATTAAATTCTTTTGGAAAAAAAAATGCCGATAGATGGCAGCACTTCATCAAAATTCGTCAGAGGGCGCTTTAACTACGTCACGCTGATAAGATCTTTCAGTCTGTCGCTGACCAGCAGAGAGGGAGGACGTGTGTTCTTGTCAAAGGTCACTTCTAAGGTCGACACGTCATTTCCAGATTGTGCGATTGCGAAATCCCTTGAAACCTCTTCCTCAGGTCAAGGGTCAGTCAGCGATTGTGACATTCCCTCTCAAGACTCCGAGTGAAGTGAAACTCACTCCGTATGAGTCATCATGCCTCTGTGAAAGACTTTCGCAATTGCCCTCTTCCGAAAGAGGCATCCGGTGCTGCACCGCCTCACCAAACTTCCAAAAGAGGGGAGGGGGACAGTGAGAGGCATCCTCCCTCCTGGGGGTCTCAAGACCCTCTGAGAGGGTCCACTCCAAAGAGGGACCCTCCTCCCAAAGAGGGCCTCTCCTCCTGAGCCGCCTCCCCTCTTTGGACTGGAACCCCCAATTTATAACTACTGATGGAGAAGATACTAATGGGCTCTCGGCAATTCACGGGAACATATACTGAATTGCATAATCGCGCTGTTTATGCGAAAATAATTAAAAAACTAACCTTAATAATAAATCAGAATATAAAAATAAGTTAGTTTGGTTAATCTAATATACAATATTTAGAAGATGAAGATAGATGGAAAAATATACTAATCGACTCTCGGCGGTTCACGAGAACATAAACTGAATTGCGCAATTACACTGTTTATGCGCAAATAATTATAAAATTAACCATTCAGCGATTTATGCGCAATTTATTACTTCCATGAACATACATTTATTACTTCCATGAAAAAAAAAATGATCTTTTACATTTCACGCAGAGGTAAATTATCATTGTCACGGTGATTTGATTGGCCTTACCGTGCATGCGGCCATAATTCCCCGTTGTCACGTTAATTTGGTTGGCATTAACGCACACGCGACCGTAAATCCCCATTGTCATGTTAATTTGGTTGACATTACCGTGTACGTAGTCATAAATTTACACTGGCCTTCACAGAAGGCAACTTTGCATAGGAAATTATGCAATATGAGGAAGTTTCCCGTAGAAACTACGGATAATCCGTAGTAATCGGCATCTCCGTAAGCAGGTCGGCAAGTTGAAAATTCCCTGATTTTTCCAGAAATTTGAACAAAAAATCGATTTTCCTGCAATTTCCCTGACACAAAGTCCACTTTCAAATTCCCTGTAAATTCCCGGTTTTTCCAATTTCCAGAGTGCGCATAAACCCTGTTTTAAAAATCTCTTTTCAAAATTCCTTTTAAAAATTCTTCTCTAAATCTACGTTTTTATCCATAGTTAATCTTGGTCTGATTTTTAATGCAGTTTTCATATTGTATTTTCTATTCTACAATAAACCCATTTAGACTAAACTTTGACTCACTTTTGTTCCTTTGTGGCTTTTGTACCCCCTTAGAGGGTGTAGAACTTACTATAAAACTGATTGCTATAAAAACTGGTTGCTATATTTAGTGACTGCTAGTCGGTAGTAGGCAAAACCCGCTAGTATAAGGAAAAAAACTGATGGGAATAAAAATTTCAATGGATTAATAATTCTCAAATTGCTTCTAATTGCATTTGCAATCACTTTGACAATGTTGACCATTATATATTTCTTTGTTCCCATACAAAAATTTCCATTTATCTAAACCATCTTCTGCTAATCAATCATTATGATTTTAAAGTATAAGTAAAAATTAAAAAAATATACCGACAGAATTAAAAACTGTATTCTCATTGCAAAAAGGATTTGTGATGGTATTAACTTATTTACTGGTTTATGAGTTAGTTGCCTATGCTTTTAATTTTCTTCTGATCAGTGGAACATGGACTACAGTTTTGCACTATTCATATTCTTGTTCATATATATTTTTGGTTTTTCTTTTATAAATTTTGTTTATTTCTTTCGACTGTTTCAAGCATTTCATTCAAAATTATTTTTCTATATTGTTGTATCATTTTATTTATTATCAATAAGCTAGTTAAATGACTTTAATATCGAAATACGATTTTCAAATTAAATTCGAATATTATCTTCGAAATAAAACCGACATGAATATACTAACAATATTTGATCCGAATACCTGTTTCCGGGAACTCAGGATTGGATACCTAGCCAGGACAAATCTTTTGATAATGAACGAGTTCGGCAATCGTGAAGCAACTGAAGTAAAATGAAATGTAACAGAAAGTTCAACAAAGGGGTAAATGATTGAAGGTTAGATAAAACAAAATATTTTACAAATACGGCCACACTGCACTGCTTTTCAATAAAATACCCTAAATGTATATAGCATAACGTCTATGAGTACCTACCTTGAGAGGAAAACCTTTTTGCATTCCTATTGCATAAGCATCCTCGAATAAAGACTGGCCCAGAAGGCGGAGGCTGCAGTCTTCTCCGCGCACGAAATCCAGCAAGGGGGTATCGCCGATGATAACGTCTAAATCCCCACGTCTGAAATGAAATTGTTGCAATTATCAGGTTTTACTTTTCCTGCCTTAAAAGTTTTTTAAATGAAAAGCACTATTTGCAGTTACCCATTATTATTTCGGCAAGGGTCCGCCAACAACACTTGCCTTGACTGGGACCTTGCTGTCATGACTATTGATTGCTGCAAATGTTGCTTTACACATTTGCAGTAACTAATCAAATATATAGCTAATAAGTGGTTGAATAGATAAAAGAGCCAATAAATGACGCCTTTAAGTAAACATCCAAGGTCACTATATCATCACTATGGACACCCCTCTCATGTTTCATTTGTTTATCAGGTAAAAAATCTGAGGAGGGTAGTTTATAACTTTCCACACACACCCAAACTCATTTTCTCTTTTATTTCCATAATACATTAAACTAAGTTTAATAGCACAAATTATTTAAAATTCCATTTCTGTTTTCATTTGGCCGCATGGCGTTTTTTAAAATGGCGGCATACAAAATAAAAATAAAATGACTTAAGGACAGTTTATCATAGATTCATAGAGATTGTTTTTCTCATTTTGTTATCGAAAACTGTGTATGAAAAAACATGTATAAAGAATAAAGCATTTAAACATATTTATATTGTTGCGAATTATCAAACGCTTCGTAGTCTATTTTCCCTCTCCTTTTATTAGTCTCTTTCGAAAATTAGACGGAGAAAACACCCGTAAAAGCATCTTTTGACGTCAGTCTATGGTTGTCAGAAGCTGAAGCTAGAAAAAGGGTTTCCAGATTTCGCGATGTATCGCCAATTTGGCGACTTTTCGAAGGTTCAAGAAAGAACGCGAAATAACGAGTATTCTACGAGATATGAGATAATTTCAGAAGTTTCTATAGACAATAAAAGGAGTCATCACTCCGGTGGAGAGCAGTTGACGTGTTACTAGCTACATTGAACTATGATTTTCGTCATTATTTTAAGAATAGTAATCACTGTTTTGTGAAATTAATTTCGTCAATGTTTTCAGAATAGTTTAGGTTATTTTGTGAAATTAGTAAAGCATTTAAGTCTTGTTTTACTGTATATTTCCTGTTTAAGCTATGCTGGTGAATAAACGTTTTAGTTATCCGGAAATTTAGACTCATTCTTGTATCCTGAGTGCACACCCACAATTACAGAGGAAATGTTGTAACAATATTATTATATCAGATTCTGTCGATTTTTAGAGATCATAAAGATAAAAAAAAAAGGCCGGTTCTTTTCTTCCAAATTATATTAAAATCTAATAAACAGTAGGCTAACCTATAAGTGACTCAGCAGATTTTACGAACTTTCATTCTACAGTAAGTGGAATGTATAGATCCATCGAAAACTAGTGTTCCAATGTTGAATCCTATTCCAATATTTTCCATATGCATTGTCAGGAATTGCAGAGAAAATGAAAAATCAAAAACTAAAATCAATACGTCCAAACTGCATCCAGTTTTTTTGGGGAAAAAATCTTACTTCAGTTTGTCCAGCGCTTCATCAAGAGTCTCCGACCCGTATCGCTGAATGTGTTGCCAAAGTTGTGGATTCTGTGCTCGAATGTAAGACTCCGCAGAGCTCGCTTTCACCGTTCCAGTCTTTTGATTTAGGAGCTAGGGAACGTAAATAAAATGAAAATGCAACATACAAAATAAATAGATAATATATAATAAATAATAACTTATTTATACTCATAAAATGAAAAACAAAAATATTGAGTAACTCCGTTACTCGTTGTGGACTGATGTGAAACATCAATCTTTTCGCAGATTTCGAAACGGGAAAAGGTTGATATGTGATGTGTGTGACGAGGTTCAATGTTTTTATTTATTTATGTATTTTTGTATTTTGGAAATTAAACAGTTTGGATAGATAAATACAATGCAGTTTATTTCGTTCGAATCCCATTACAAACGACGAAGTTGTGGATGATGAAACAAACGTTTGGATGCAACGCCTCTAGGCACTCTACAGGGAGAGCGTGCTGTCAGGGCAGGCAATAAACGCATACTGGCGTATAAAGTAAATGTCAATGGACAGATATCGCAGATCTAAAGTTTTTTTTTAAACTTTTCTATCAAAATTATTTTATATTACAGCTTGAAAGGTATATGGGACGCGACAGCCTAGTGTTTAACGCTCGGGGATTGCACTCGAATAACCCAAGTTCGATTCCTGCCTCTATCCAAACTGTCGCTGTGTTCACGCGGAGTACGATCACGTTAAACATGCGAGTCCGTTCCTTCCGAGAGGTTGGGGGTAAGGGAAGGAGTATACGATCCCTGTGGATGCCACCCCCATTGGGTTCCGGTCTAAATTGGGTGGCACTTTGGCCTTCCAAACAGTTACCTTACACCTTCTGGTAGGTTGGACGGTCTGGATCGAAGAATCTTAATATATATATATAATTAGAAGAATAATTACATAGTGGATTCTGTATTGAATTCGGCAGATACTTTTAGTCTTATCACGTCAATAACTCAACTGAATGATGACGAGTTTATATACCCTCTGTGGAAAGTTCTGGAAAAAACACGTAATTCGTGAAGTTCCTATCTAATCTACGAAATTCGAGAAGTTTATAGAACTCATCAAAGGTCGCTAAGATGATATTTCATCAAATTCGTCGCCAAGGTCACCGAATTTGTCACCAATGTCAAGCGACCCAAACCTTCAAATTATAAGAGTGGTTTTATGTGATGTATTTGTAACTATATTATGTCATTTTCGTTACATACTTTCGTTAAAGGCCCAGACCACACGACCAACCCAAGGGTTTAAGGTAGCAAATTGTGTGCTCGTCATATTTCTTTCATGATGTACTCCGTATCCCGCTCCGGAGCATGTTTCACATTAAAAATATAGTATCTATGCAAGTGGTTCTCAACCTTTTCCCCCATGCACCTTTTCCTCCATGCACCTTTTATAGCACGTATAAGAATATCATACTCCCCCCCCCCCCATCCTTTATAAGATAGTCGAACTCAAAAGGTTCATTCTAAATAATATGCATATAATATTGAAAATCTGTTATTTTTTCTACATTAGTACATATACATTTACTTGGATTATGTTTTTAGCGCAGTTATACAAATTTAATACCAATAGAAAATGTTGATGGATTTGAAAACTTGAATAAAAGTAGTGTTTTTTATATATTCATTACTTAGCAGACTCAACTGAAACCTATTTCAATAAACAATAATTTCAATAGAATGCCATGGTATAGTAGTTTAATTTATTCAGATGAACATTACAGTTAATGAGAAATCTGTGGTTACTTTCTCCATCAATTCTTGGATACGCGGAAGAGTGCATGGAAGGGCAACGAAGATTATTTTCAACCTCCAACCTACTTCGTTGCTTCGTTTTTATTGGCGACAAAGTTGAAAAGCCTCACAAAGATATGTCGACACAACTAGAAGCAATGCATAGATAGCTTTTTCTAACGCTTTCAGGTAGGAATTGCACATCAAGGGTCAACATTCTGTGATTAATTTCTCATTAACACTAGAACGACGGAACTGATCATTTTGACCGCACAACTACTTTGAGAAATGATTCCTCCAAAACGGCTAATCCCAGCCCATTGAAATTTTATGACTTTTCTTATTTTCTTAAAGTTATTAAAAGATTAATTTATTAAGATTATTGATTATTTTATATTGATTATTGATTATTAAGAAAATTATTCCAGGTTTTATAATAATTCAAATTGACCGCTGCCCGTCGTTCTAGGTAGTTTAAAATATCTGTCGTTCTAGTGTTAAACTCTTACTACCGAATTATTCTTCAGTTTTGGAGAAATTCATCATGACTATCATCAGGAACTTTTTAACTGACAATTTGAATATATTTTGTACTAAGTCCAATCATTGAGTTCAGGAAAATATGAATTGAATTGATTTTCGTAACTTATTTGAGAAACTGTCAAATGCTGCAAAATTTTATATTTTGAAAATTCTGGAAGCTTTTGGTCATCTCCAGCAACAAAAGCTGATGACAGTGTCTCAAATAATGCAATATATTTTACCTCGAACCTTCTCTTTCAATATTACAGCTTGCTCATGAAAGCTTTCAAGGAATCCGTGAATTATTCATCTGCTCAAGAATGTCCACCAGGCCGCATGATCCATTCCTCATCATCTAACTAGGAAAGAATTGCATTTTACCCTGAACTTCAAAAAATAATTTGAACTTATGTCTAAACTCAGATACTCGCTCAGTTACAGTTCCTCTTGAAAGCCATCGAACATTTGTCCATAAATAACCCCTTTTATGTATGATCATATGTCAAATTCTGTCCTATGCTACCATGTTATAAAAAAATTCCGAATAAATGACGAAGTTTTCGTCGAATTTGAAAAAAAATCTATTTAGTTCTAGATTTTTCGTCAACAAAGTCGAAAATAAAATTTCGTGAAAATTCATTAATATTATGGTAGCTATCGTGTACACAAAAACTCGATCACAGACAGACAGACGGACATCCACTCCAAAAATAGTTATAACGTGTTTAGGAGGTATTAAAACATATATTGGCACATCAAAATCTCGAAATATAAAACTTCCGTGAACACAGTAACGGAAGTAACAAGAAAAAGTTAAATATTTAGTTCATACATAGCTTGTGCAAAGATCAAAATTGCAATAACTTGAGTCTGTAGTTCCAATTTCTATAAATCTGGAGAAAAGCACCTGCTTGAGAACATCTGACCGGTACTATTAAAACGTTTGTGACCCTTTATTTATGTTTCTATCTATCTATATACTGCGGTTTTCCCAGTTGATTCATGTTCCTCCAAATTGTGGTTGTTGTTCAATCAAAGCATTAATTCTATGGAAAATCGTTTGCTATTCATAATTTCGAAAAGTTCCATAAAACGGAAATTATTCGCAAAATTGGCTAGACCCCCCCTCCCGAACAAAAACTACCATTTGGTTCATTTATGCATTTATGTAAGGAAATAAGGTGATTTATGCATTTTCCGTCATTTGCTGTAACAGGTTTTATTCGGACGTTGAATATGCGAATTGCAATGTAAACCCTTATCGTTTATCAGGGAAAGTGAAAGGAGCTCTTTGCAATTTCAGTTTTAGGGTGCATTTAACTTAAAAGACATTTCAGAAAGAGTGGTTAACTGCATTTGCCGTAATTCAGACATATTTATTTTATTATACTGTAGAATATAGTATAGAAAAAATATTGTTTTCCCCAAAATTTTAATTTCGATATTTTTATGTAAATGTTTTAGGACCTACTGAACACGTTTGGACTATTTTTAGAGTAACGTCTGTTTGTTTGTACCTATTAGTTGATTTCTTGTCTACACGGTAGCTGCTACAAATATTCATGGACTTTCACGAAACTTTATATCCTGCTTTTGTTAACGAAAAATCTAGAACAATACATAAAGTGTTTTGAAATTCGAGAGAATGAAATTTATTCGAAATTTTATATTTGCTTAACATGGTAGCATAGGACAAAGTTTGACACAATTATGCATAAAAGGGGTTATTTGTAGCTGAATGATTACGAAACTTAACAGTTTCAATCACGGTAGTGAAAAATAGTCGCGATACAATTTTTATGTTCGTAACGTCACAAGCCCCTATCTCCCGGCAACACAAACAGCTGCCATTAGCCTTCGGGTTGGTCGTGTGGTCTGGGCTTTCTACAAGCCCCTATCTCGAGAAAAAATACCCTCCTCTTCCGATGGGGATACATTGTTAAACTTGATATCAATCGAAACATTTTTTTCTGCCCTTTAAAAGGAAAGGTAGCCTTCTATAATTGTGATCATTTGGAGCAACAATACAGATTTTTCAAATATTTTCTTGCAAAATTAGAAAAAAAAATCATAAGCCACTTTAAAATGGATTGGATTATAGAAAAGTCGAGTTGAGCTACGTTCCAATCAATTTCTAAATTTTAACAGATTTTTCAAAGCTGTATTTTACAGGATATGGTCTTATATATGTGTTATTATACAGGGTGATTAAAAAAAGGTGTACCAAACTTTACGAGGTGGTACTACATATCAAACCAAGCATTTTTTGTCATAGTTTACCAGGTTGGAAGTGAAACGTAAAAACGTTACAGGGCAATGGATTGGTCGAGGTGGTTCCATAGCTTGACCTCCATGATCGCCCGATCTGTCGTGCCTTGACTTCTTTTTGTAGCGATATCTCAAGAGTCTCGTTCATGACAGACCCCTCTTGGCTCTGAAGACGAACTCGTCGCCAGAATTTCGGCTGCTGCTGCCGAAGTGCCCGGCATGTCTGGTCTGTTTGAGAGAGTTCACCATTTCCTCCATCGCCGCTGTGAGACGTGCATTCAGGTTGGCGGTCGCTCTTTTGAGCCATTACTGTAATTATTGTTTATTAAATATCATTTTATAACTTCTAAGTCATTCTTGTGTTTTCGCGTCACCTCACAGGTTTCAGAATTAAGCACCCACCGGTGCTTTTACGTTTCATTTCCGACCCGGTAAACTATGACGAAAAATTCTTGGTTTGGTGTGTAATACCATCTCGTAAAGTTTGGCCCATCTTTTTTTAATCACTTTACATAGTCTTATATATGGCAGTAAAAAATGCAAAGAGAGGAAGCAAAATGACAAAAGTAACGTGAGGTTTATTTCTCTATTCATTTTATTGGTGGGTGGCAGAAGGAGAATATATATATAATGGTATATATATATAGCTGGTAAATAATAATATAGGAAAGACTGGAAAATATTTTATTTTTAAAATGTAAATGGCGTTTATTTTAAATATTTTTTTAGTTTCTGCTAGGTGCAGAATCTAAAAGTTACAGTTAGTTACTAAGAAAACATTAAGGTGTATGTCGAGTATGCGGTTTTAAGTGAAACGCCCTTGTAATTATCATTGAAATTGTATTTCGATTTTAATAATGCTATTGAAACAGATCGCAAATATAACGTATAGAGTCAAACTTGTCCTGTAAGAATCTTTGTTCAAACTCACCATGTAAATTTCAAAGCACATATTATTTCTCATAAAGTAATGCAATTCGCTCTTTCATAACTGATGGTACTGGTAGATAGAGCACTGCTATTTGAAGGCTTAGCTAAGCATAGATAGAGCACTGCTATTTGAAGGCTTAGCTAAGCATAACAGTTGAACTTGCTGAAATTGTACTTGTTTCTTTTGCGTTCGCTCTATTTTTTGTTACGCTTAATGCGAATTTTAGAGCCATTTTGTTCAAATTCGAGCTCATTTACTTTCGAGATATCTTGTTTTAGAAATTATTAACGATAGAATTTTCCACTAAAGTTTACATTTTTGCATTATCCGTATTCACTTAGACCCGAAAAGATTGGCATTTGAATTTTTAAAATCGTCTCACTAAAACTCGAGTTACACCACCGGAGACGATAACACGTCAGGCATACCATTTTTATATTAGAAATTAATTGATTCCAATTCAAATCATAGGTTTATCACCATCTACCGATGTATGGAGAAAAATAAGGTTCGTTTCTAACACAGTGACGTTGTGACTCAATTTTGACAACGTTATTGCCGTGTAATGCAATTATATAACCTATCGAATTTGACATTTTTTAACTCGTTAATATAATTTTAGCTATAACTAAAATACGTATAAATACTTTGTTCGTAATAACTTATATCTACTAAAGTTCGTAGATATTTATTTGCTGTTTTAACGTTGAAATGAGCGTGATGTTGAAATGAGCAAAAATCGACTAAAAAAAGTTTTTTTTTTAATATATAACATTGTATCACACATTTAACCTTTCGCTTATGGGTGGGACAGCGTCCATCCCAAACCGAAGAGCCTCCCCAAAAGACAGGTATTTCGATATACCCTATCTCAAAGAGTTCGACGAAGAGCCGACTATCTCAACTATTTCGACTATTTCAAAGAGCACCTGCTAGAAGGTGCAATGCTTCTGCCGGCGATTTCCATGGACGCCAATGTCTGCAAAGGAGGGTCGAACTGTTTGAGATAGGGTATGTCAAATACCTGTCTTTTGGGGAGGCTCTTCGTTTGGGATAGACGCTGTCCCACCTGTAAGCAAAAGGTTAAATGCATTTTTTTCGAAGCGGAATTTTAAAAGGTTTTACATTTTTAAAATGCTCCATGCGTCTTAATTTTTGTTTGAAATGCATGAAATTCGGTAAGAAGACACCTTTCATACTTTTTAATGAAACTGGGTATGCATTTTATAATTGAACTTTATTAAGGTAATTAAAAGTGAATAATAACCCAATTAAATGACGAAAATTAAGTTTTAATGCAGAAAAATATTTTTAAAAAATTAACTTTCTAAGGGATTTAAAACTGAATACCCAAATTTGTTCATAATGTGTTTTTGAGTGATCACAATGTAAAATTAATCAAAAATGTAAACAAATGACACGCAAGGAGCATTTTCAAATTTTCGTTAAAAAAAATTAAATTAAAAAAAAATACAAAATTATAACAAAATTGAAAAATTGATGGGTATTTTATATAGTAATGTTAAGAAGAATATTTAAACACATTTTCATGTTTCTAAAGCAATAAATAAATAAAAAATATTTCACTTCCGCCGTCCCCTTAACTGGAAATATTTCCTGTTAAAATATTAAATTAATATCCATGAACTGCAATAAAACCATTTATTTGTAAAACAATACAAAATGCATTATGTAATTGAAAGCTCCTTACCGTTGCATCGTGTAAGTGGTCTATCCTGTCTCGTACCATCATGAGACCTGCAAAATGAGCTGCAATATTGGCTGTGTAAGAAGACACGAAAATAACGCTGAAGCACCCCCACAGGTTAATCAGAACTTTGTTTGGCCAAGATTTAGGAGCCTGAATAAAGAAGACAGAATAATAGAAAATGTAGTTCCAATTGTTTTGAGACAGAAAAAATATTTTTACATTTAGAAAAAAAATTCGATTTGTTATTCTAATAGAGAAGAAGCAAAAATCGTATTCAGTTCATTAAACACTGTAAAACATTTGCTAGCATGTTACTGAACGTTTCAGAAGAGTCAGCTGTCCGTAATGGGAAGTAAGGTTCCTGATGGTTATGATAATATATATGTAAAATTACAAAAATAAAGCTTTGGCACACGATAATTAGTTAAATATTTCACAAATGAAGCTGGAATTTTCATGAACGCCTGCAATTGTGACTTTTCTTATTAGTTTTCTGACATTATCAACAAAGTAGCTAAAAAATGAGCAAGGGTTGCAGAATGTTTTACAGTGTATAAGATACTGCACTATTTGAGCATATGTTTCTAAACATAGCAAAATATACTCGGTTTCTTTTACACGTAGTAAACTTTGTTGAAGCAATACTTGTTGTCTTAGCAATTAATCACGGCCTTCTGAAGTGAATTTTGTATTGAAAGATATTGTAGAGATTTGTATTGAATTCTGAAAGATTTGTATTGAATTCAATATTTGAAGAAAGATTTGTATTGAATTCTGAAGTGAATTTTGCCTTCTGAAGTGAATTTTGAATTGCTGTATTTCTTAACGCAAAAGTATTTAGCTCATGGAGTCTGCATAGCTGATATGAATGAAATATTCATTGATTTTACAGAGAGAAGGACGATTTTTTCGATGAAGTTTTAAGCATAGAGTTAAATTACTTGTAGCTCCATGGTTTTAATTTTTAAATAAAATAAATTATTATAGTATTGTGATGAATGACATGAATGGGAAATAATTTATGAATGAAATGCTGCTTTTTTAGAGAGAGCCAGGCGTGTTATTTTTTCTATGACGTCATTTGAATGAATTTCAGTTGTTTTCGATGAAGTTTTTAAATATAATAAATTATCGTGGTATTATGATAATTCTAAAATTATTACCGAGTAATATATCACATTTTAGAGATGTTTAAACCAGGCAATTTATATTTCAATGCCGTCATTTGAATGAAGTTCATTTTTTTCGATGAAGGTTTAAGTTTTCAAATATAATAAATTAATGTAGTATTGTGATAAGTTTTAAAATATTACCGAGGAATGTATTGCATTTTAGAGATGCTTAATTAAAATTGCATTGAAGTTGGAAAGTGTTTCATAATCAATGCTTTAAGCATGATTGATCTTTCTTGTATTATGCTTCCAGTGGCGTGTACAGAAATATCTTTTTAGAGAAGGATTGGTCAACCCGAGGCACACGGACTGGAAAGGGCCCGTCTAGCTACAATAAAAATAAATTAAAATAAAGAGAAATGTAATAAAGAACAACACACTGCACTAAATCATCTACCACTACAGATCTTAAGACAAGCAGAAACGGAAATATGTGTATAAATCATAAATCAAAACTGAATAATTTTTAATTTTGAACTTATTCGCAGGTACAATCACGCAATTTTTTTTAGAAGATTGCGTCTTTATACCGGCTCCAATGAAGAGGTGGATAGGTTTCAGTGTCAGTGGGCTAATACCATCCTTTTTTTTACCCATAATCTTTTCGTGACAAAAAAGCATTTTGAGAAAAATCATCGTTGTTTGATCGAAAACATAATACTAATAGTGGATCAGCGTATAGGGCTCTTACAGATCATGCGTGTCGATAATCTTGTAGCGCATGCAAGCGAGTGGAGATTCTTGGAGCGCATGAGCATTGTGAAGACTTGCGATGATGGGTTTTATATTGCATGCGCGCAAAAACTTACAGCGCATGCCCGTGGTAGTTTTAACAGGGCATGCGTGTGGATGGGTCTTACAGCGTATGCGCATAGTGGTTCTAACAAGACATGTGCGTAGAGGCTTCTGTAACGCATCCGCGATGAGCCTATTGGAAGCATATGGAAGTTCTTACAGCGTAAGTGCTTTGAGGGTTTTACAATGAATGTTATTGTAGTTCAAATAGCGCATGCGTGTAATATATTCTTACAGCACATGCGCGTGGAAGCTCTTATAATGCGTACGTGCGGGCCTTTGGAACACGTAGAAGTTCTTACAGAGAATGTGTGTTAAATATTTAACAAGGCGTTGAAGATTGAACAGTGAATGCGCGTTATAGTTCATACAGCGAATGTGCGTTGTAGCTCAGAACATGCGTGTAAACGGATCTTACAACTCATACGTGTGGAAGCTCTTACAGTGCAAAAACATTAAAGATTGGATTTTGAATGTACGTGGAGGGTCCTACAGTGCATGCGCGCAGTTTCTTACAGAGCATGCACGTGAAAGCTCTTGCAGCGGATACGAGCATGCGTATAATATAACGTGCGTGTTGTGAGTCTAACAGCGCATGCATGTGATAGTTCTAATAGAGCACGTGCGTGGAGGCTATTACCCATAACAGTTATAAGTCATGAACGTTGATAAGTCCTGACGTTAATAAGTCATGTAAGTTGAGGATTATTGATCAGCGCATACGCATGGTAGTTCTAACACAAACATTCGCGTAAAAGTTCTACAGGGTATGCGTGTAGTTCAAAGAGCGCATCATCGTAGAGGCTCTTACAGCGCATGAGCGTTAAGGATGGAATAGCTCGTAGAATATTTACTTTGCTAAACAAGTTAAAAAAAGACCATGGAAGTACGCCAATGAAGATTTAAATCTATCGGCACATAATTTGACAATCGTTTCTCTGAACTTGCACAATACGAGAAATATTTTGTTCTTCATTTTATGTTGACCTATTACGTGACAGAGAAAAAGTATCCTGAACCAAAAAGTATGCTTTTACACAATAAATGTTATTGCTTTCAGATCCACTCAAGTTTGTAAAGTTTTCTTTTAAAAAATAGCCTTTAATAAAACAAGAAAGATCGATCATGCTAAAAGCATTGATTATGAAACACTTTCCAACTTTAATGCAATTTTATTTAAACATCTTTAAAATGCGATACATTCCTCGGTAATATTTAAAAAATTATCACAATACTACATTCATTTATTATATTTGAACACTTAAAACTTCATCGAAAAAAATGAACTTCATTCAAATGACGGCATTAAATATAAATTGCCTGATTTAAATATCTCTAAAATGCGATACATTCCTCGGTAATATGTTTTAAATTATCATAATACTACAATAATTTATTATATTTGAAAACTTCATCGAAAACAAATGAAATTTATTCAAATGACGTCATCGAAATATAACACGCCTGGTTCTCTCTATAACAGCATCATTCCATTCATAAACTTTTTTCCATTCATTTCATTCATCACAATACTATAATAATTTATTTTATTTAAAAACTTAAGACCATGGAGGTACAAGTAATTAAACTCTACGCTTAAAACTTCATCGAAAAAATCGTCCTACTCTCTGTAAAATCAATGGATATTTCATTCATATCAGCTATATTGCAGACTCCATGAGCTAAATAATTTTGCATTAAAGAAATGCAGCAATTCTTATACAACTCATTCTACGTATTTTGCTGTTTACATTTTACATAGGTGAAAAATAGGCTTCGTTGCAGAAATAATCAAATTTTGATGAGCATTTAAACTCAAATATACTGTAATTGCGTTGTTTTAGCATGCACAGAATTTAAGCAAAAATAAAGTGGTTTTAGGACGGATACAACACTCAATATGAATTAAAATGAACTTTAAAAATCACGATTTTGAGATAAGATGGATGCCATATATCATTTTGAAGTGGGTCACGTGATATTTTCATATCATGGTCACGTGATCGCTTCATATAAGGGGTGTTATTATTGTTTTAATTTTTATTTTGAAAAGTACTGAATATATTTCGCTGAATTTTTTTTTATATATTTTATGGAACAATTTGAATATTACCTAAAATTTTCGAAGCAATTTGTGAATTTTAAATCCGCTTAAAAAATGTTAAAAAATTGGGTCCCATAGGGCTCAATGTATTTCATTTTTTCAACCCGGGTTCAATCCAAAACTAATTGGGTGATATTATTCATTTGTATTCCCATAGGTCCTACAGACCGTCTGAACAACATACTAAAATTTCATTTTGATTAAGTCATTTTTACGGCAGTTATCGTGCTGACAGACAGACAGAATGAACAAAGTCATAAACACTTTTCAACTTTGTTGTAAAGTGTTAATAAATGGATAAATGGATATAAAAGTATATCTTATGAATGGACAGTTTGATTTTTCTTTTAATTATATTAATTGCTGACTGCGTACATCACTTTCATTTACTTAGGCAAAGAGTTTTCAGGCTTATATTGTGTTTAGCTACTAAACTCATATATTGTGTTTAGCCAATAAATTCATTTAGCCGATTGTTGAAACAGAAAAAGAGTAGAGCGGGTATACCTTCTAATATAATTGTAGTGTTTTCATTTAGTATATAGAAACGGGATCAGGATGTTTCATTCAGATCTACAAATTCAGCGATACGAATTTGGCGGGATATTGCTAATTTGGCAACTTTTCTTAAACTTTGCCAAATTGACGGAAATGTCGCCAAATTGATAAAAACGACGCATATCAATAAAATTTATTTTGTTTTGTTAAAAGAGAGTACTGAAATGATGTTTGGTTAGCATTTATCTGTCAGACCAACCGTCCTACTTTAATACATTTAGCAAATTTTTAAAATGTCACCAAATTGATAAAAATGTTTTCAAATCCATAAAAATATCTTAAAATTGATAAAATTTCAGGATATTTTTATGGATTTGAAAACATTTTTATCAATTAGGACTGTCAGTTCTACAGTCCCACTTGGTGATAAATTTGTCGATTTTTTAAAATGTCGCTAATTTGACGAAAATGTCGCTAAAGGTTCCATAGAAATAGAATTATTTAGACGATATTTTTTCCATCAATTTATTTGAAGAAAATGATATCATGTCGCTTAGCAACGGATTTAAATCCAATGTGTTTATGCGGCAGACGATTTTTATTAAATCTTTTCCGATTTGAATAATGAAGATATGTATATAAAATAAATTTCATTTCCATTTCATTTTGGACTGGATAATATCAATTACGCTCTTCAGGTTTAAACATTATTATTATTGATATTTTCCGGAATTATTGATTCAGAGATTATCTATATTTTTAAGTTATTACACCATTATTTTATTGCGGCAAAAATTGCTGACACTCGCATATTGTACGTTGTACGAGTAATCGCCTAGGAATGCACGGGTATATCTTCTAACCTACGAGAATATAAGTAGTACAGGTATATTGGCATATATTTTGACATATATTGGCATGCATATTGGAATCAAGTACGGCCTTCTGGTATGAAGATTAAGGGGGATTAATGATATATTCAATTTATTACGTCGTCTGTTGTATTTTGCCAAAGACATTTGAGACTCATATTGTGATACGGGTAATCTTCTACTAATAATCGGACATATCTTCTAATCTACGACATTATAAGTAGTACGGGTATATCTTCCCATGTAATTTTAGCACTTTCATTTTGACATATATTGGAATAAATGACTGCCTTCAGATTTAAAGATTACGGGTTTATTGATATTTTCAATTTATACACGTAATCTACTAATACAGAGTATATTTCTAATATTCGCGTATATAATTAGTACCGGTCCCATTCAATTTTAACTCTTTTATTTTACATATATTGATTCAATTCCATATTTTTTCTTATATTTGCTTACATAAGGGGTCCAGGATGTTTTATTCTTCAGATCTGTCCATGAAGATAACTTTATATAGCGAGAACAGAGATTCTTAAACTTCTTTTTAGGAGTATATTATATTAAATATTTTAACAGAATATTTTGATTAAAAATGTCATTTAGTATACTATAAGAATTTGCACATGATTGTGAATTTCAAGTTTCTTTATATTATATACTCCGTACGAAGAACGAGTATGCTGCTAGTAGGTAAATATAAGTAAAAATCTGATGTGAACAGCACATTACTTTCCCTGCGGATTCAAATTCATTTTGTATTTTTTTTATTTCATTATGCATTAAATTGAGTTTAATTTCCGAAAATAATATGGATAATTTTCTGATATTATATACAATTTGTCTTTTTATTGCATCTTCGTTTCGCTTGGCAACTTAATTCACTTTAAATTCTTCAGGACCTTAAAATTAAAAAAAAAAATACCTCGAGAACGGTTTATCCCAAAGTCATGGGGTCAGACTTATTCGCTTAGTTGTCAAATTTTACCTGTATCTCAAGTACTTAATTAATATATTTCAACAATTTTAATCATTTATTTCAGAATTTCACTAGCTTTGCAGGCCATTTCGCCAAAAAAGGTCGGTTATATATTTCCTAATCATAACAAAGTCAAATCAGCATTAGGATATCCATCAGAGGACTTAACTACTAAGGTTTAAGAAACTTAGTTAAATAGTTTTTTAAATACTGTGAAAATCGTCTTAATTTCCTCAAAATTAAAAATTTAAATACCTCGAGAATGGGCCATCTTAGAGTAATTGGATGCATCTTATTCATTTTTCGTTAAAAATTACATTTAATTGATGCATTAATTGATGCATTTGAGCATGATTGATGCATTTGAGCATTAATTGATGCATGATTTTTAACATTTAATTGATGCATTTGAGCATATGTAATATTTTATTTTGGATCGAATATTTTAAATTTGCGGGCTATTTCGCAAAAAAAAAAAGGCAGATTCTTTTCTACTGAACCGTGTCAAAATCTAACCAGCACCACAATATCCCACAAGCGACTTATCTACCAAATTTTGTGCAATTTGGGCAATTAGTTTGTTAGCTAGAGTGGATACGTACAATTTTTGCGGGCCATTTCGCAAAAAAAAAAAAAAGAAAAGGCAGGTTTCTTTTTACCGCATCGTACCAAAATCCAATAAGCACCAAGTCCAATTCAATAAGTCACAAGCGACTTATCTACCAAATTTTGTAAAATTTGATCTACTAGTTTTTCAGCGGATTGGATACATATAATTTTTGAAGGCCATTTCGCAAAAAAAGGCAGGCTCATTTTTCCTGAATCGTATCAAAATCTAATCAGCACCAGGGTATCCCATAAGTGACTCATCTACCAAATTTTGTGAAATTTGGTCAATTAGTTTTTCAGTTAGAGTGGATACAGCCAATTTTTACGGGCCATTTCATAAAGCAGCGCAGGTTTTTTTTATCCCGAATTGTACCAAAATCTAATCAGCTCAAGGGTCACCCACAAGTGACTTGCCTACCAAATTTTATGAAATTCGGTCCGTTAGTTTTTGAGTGAGTGGATACATACATTGCACAGACAGACAAACACACACACAGACGTCACGCCAAAAATACTTCTTTCGTATTCTATAGGTGTCAAAACGTGTAGATCAGACGAAAACTCCAGTTGCGATTTTCCACCTGATTCCAATACTTTCCCTATACATTACCATGTATTGCAGGGAAAGTAATATATGTAAAGGAATAAGTAAAAGGGAATAGTAAATATATGTAAAGGGAAAGTATTGTGATGTAGCCGAACATTCAACTTATGAATTTTGATAGATTAGTCCTGAATACGAATCAACAATTTTTTCAATGATGTATGTTTGACTCTTTCTGAGTCATTCTAAGAAATTTTATAAAATTTTATAGGTAAGTCACGTGTAGGTTATCTTGGTGCGGATTAGATTTTGGTACGATTCGAGAAGAACCTGCCTTTTTTTTGCGAAATGGCCCGCAAAAATATGTATTCATTCTAGGTAAACAAACTAATTAACTAAACTTCACAAAATTGATGGATGAATCACTCGGGGATTACTCTGGGGCTGATTAGATATTGTTACGATTAGAAAAAAAAAACCTGCCTTTTTTTTTTATTTGCAAAATGGCTCACAGAAATTGCCAAAATCTAAAATAAAAGACTACGCATTCAAAAATGTATCAATTAACTGCTTGTTTTATACATACTTTTTGACGACAGAAAGAATAAGACTAACTCCATAATTCTAGTACTAACCGTTCTCGAGATATTTTAGTTTCTCATGCTTTTGCCACATTGCCTTTGAAAATACGCCCCTAAATGAAAGCGAAAGTTGAAATACGTAAAACTGCAAATTCAGTGCAATTTGAAATAATTGTCCGTATTATTTTGTGAAATTAAACTCAATTTAATGAATTATAAAAAGGAAAATGAATTTGAATCTGCATAGAAAGGTATGTGCTGCTCACATCAGATTTTTACTTTCCCTACAATTCGTAGTAATGCATAGGGAAAGTATATTGGAATCGTGTCGAATATCGCAACTCGAGTTTTCGACGGATCTACACGTTTCGAGAACCCCAGAACACGAAATAGCTATTTTTAGCGTGATGTCTGTGTGTGTGTGTGTATCTGTCTGTCTGTGTAATATATGTATCCAAGCTAACTCAAACTATTTGACCAAATTTCATAAAATTTTATTTGTAGGCCACTTGTGGGTTACCCTGGTGCTGATTGGATTTTTGTACGATTCGGATAAAAAACAAACAAAAACCTGCCTTTTTTGCGAAGTGGTCTTTGTCGTGTGCTGTCCACATCATATTTTCATAGTTGGTTTCACACAAATTAGGCAAGGACGAAGCCAGTGCACGATTGCAACCGTCAATATGAATATTTGTGGACCTCCTTTACTTGTTCAATAACAATATTGACACAATACATTAGAAAATATTTACACTCAGATACATTAATTCAACTGAGATATAAACTGGCATCATTTAAACCAAGGGGAATATATATATATATATATATATATATATATATCCTCCCAAGTTTGTTATTAAAATTATCAACTCGATATATATATATATATATATATATATATATATATATATATATATATATATAATTATTTATTAATTATATAAATAAATAAAAATGAAAAATAATAAACTAAGTCAAAAAAATTAGAAAAATCGAAAAATCGGAAAATAAGATGCATTAACATTAATGTTTTGAATATTATTTTCACAAAAAAATTGTAACTTTTGCCAGTATTGAAACTACGATTTGAGCGCCCTTATAATGGTGTATAGTGGCATTCTCGTTTATCCAGTTTTTCTATGAATTACTTGTTTAGTAAGAATTTTCATCTTTGATTCATGTTCATATTCATGATTACATATATGGGTTGTTCATTTTCTGAATTGTTTGTCCGGTCTCCAGCTTAGACTCACTGGACGGGTCTGGGAGTATTACTGTGAACGTTCGTACTGCCTCCCTGGTAGAATTTCGACTTGTTTATTCCGGTGCTTCTAGATAATTAAGCTGTTGAGGTTGATCGTGTATACATGTGGTGGAAGAAGAAGGGTTCATGCCGCATAGTAATACAAATTTTCTTAATGTATCATATTTTCATTTTTTCATTTTTTGATGCCTGTAGTCTGGGTTGGAGTATTTATAGTAATGTACTATTGCTCTATCTGAAACAGGCATGTGTTTGTGTTGGTTAGAGTTAAATACTCAGACCTGAGGAGGAATTTAACTCTGACTAATCATCGAATTTCGGCTGGTGCTGTTCTCTTCTCTTATCGGCATTATGGCCGTGAATTTGCTTCTATGGTGATGTTAATATTACTTGAATTTTTTTTTATTTTTTATTATTACATATTTCTAATATATATATATATATATATCAAATGGCCAGGCACTTGACTTGCATCATTCGCCTATACATTGGCCGGGAACGTGAACCATTTAGCCGTCCTAGAATGTTGCCCCAGGCGCACCAGAGGGGGGGGATGGAACACACTGCGCCCAACAACACAACATCCATGCCTTACGTGGGACTCGAACCCACAACGCGGCGGTCGAACGATGTCTTGGAAACGCTCGCCTTGATCGCTCGACCACCGCTTCGGCTCTAAGGGGAATATAAACATTTGAATTGCACATTGGGAGTTTGTCAACATATAGCTAGTGAAAATCTATTAAAATTATTAAAAGAAAGAAATTGACATAGGTTAATATTCTTACATACATATTAATTTCATACATACTTTGAATGCTACCAGATGAGAAAACAGGAGTGACCACATTACCCAAAGTGCAGAGCCTAATGAAAAGTTTCGAATTCTACTCCTACCACGAGGGTTCAGTCCAAAGGGAGAAAGCCATTCGTATATAGCAGAGACCACTGCAGTTGTATTTAGCGAGGCAAAAATGGCCAGCCAAAGCTGGGCGCTAAAAAGCAAAATGCGATTGTAAGCATATAATGTTTGGATGGTAAAATTAATTTTCTTTGAAGAGAAATTAAATACATCCAAATAAAATTCTAGGAATGGTAGCAGAAATCTGGTATGTACGTATTACTTGGTTTTATTTGCAGTACATTCTTTCGGGGCATTCTATCGAATTCGCATATTGTGCATTCAGGAGTATCTGCTTTTGGTTGCAAGAGACTAAGCTGACCAAGCTTTGTGCTTTCAGTGTCTTTTCTAACTCAGCAGAACCAGCTCATTTTTAAACTTTACAATGTGCGCATAAATAGCTTGGGAAAATTTATATGGACATGCTGGACATCCCAGCTCAGATATATATTTTCTTTATACTGGCTGATTTAGTAGCGAAGGTTCCTTTAAATGGACTCCTATAGAGGATTCTGTAAAAATATATCTTTGTAGAGGAATAGACTAATGGGGAGCCAGAACATCAAAGACCTCTTGGAACGAAATGCAATTCCTAATTCGATTTTTCCTAAACATTTTCTTTCAAAGCAACTGCTAGAGATTTTTTGGATGTAAATTGCTTATGCTGCTGTCTGTACTAATTCCCAGTATAATAATAATAATAATAATAATAATAATAAACTTTATTTTACCACACAATACACACAATACATACAATTTCAGCTTATAAATGAAAGTATAACAAAAAGCAAAGAACTTGGAAACTGGGCAAAGAACTGCGGAAAAGGCCCTTCAATTGGGCCTGACGGTCCCTAGCCAAACTGGCAACACGCTAACATTAAATCAATGGTTAGTGGTAGAACAAAAGCCATAACAAAATGAACAAGAAATAACTAGCAGGAATACAAGTAGCAAAAAATAAATAAATAAATAAATAATAGATCAGCAAATCGATCAGACCTGTAAAAGAAACATCTGTAAATATTCCTTAAAACTACTTTCATGGTTCAGTGATTTTAAGAAAAGTGGAAAATAATTCAATAATCCTGAACCGATTGATATTTAATATGAGCTATTTGTAAGAGAAAAAGTATTGTATTCGGTTAAAGTATAGACTTTGAACTTTAAACAGATTCAGCTAACATTTTTATCTGTCTCTACAACTACTCTTTTTTTCGCATCATGAAGCAAGTCACTCTTTGGAGCTGGAAAATACATCAATACGTTCCAAGAAAGTGATAAGAAGCAGAATTTTTTTAGAATCACTGGTAATGCGTTGATTTTAATGTTCTCAATACAAAAATCAACGTATCGAGGGTTAGTCAACTGAAACAAGGCATCCCCGAATCTATATAAATAAAATTGAAAATCCGTCTGTCTGTTTGTCCCGTCATCGCGGGAGAACGGCTGATCCGAATTTGATGAAATTTTGTGGGTAGCCTGGAAATAGTCTCACTTAAAATTTAGTCTATGGTTGGAGTTTCTACGATCAGTGGTTCTCGAAATATTAGTAAAAAACAAAATTTTCGTTTGTCTCATCATCACGGGAGAACGGCTGAACCGAATTTAATAAAATTTTGTGGATAGCCCTGAAATAGCCCCCCATAAATTTAGCCCAAGTTTCGAGTATCTAAGACCAGGGGTTGTCGAGATATTAATGAAAAACGAAACTTTTTCCTAGGAGTTCTACTCTCTAACTCCGTGGTGTATCCAAACGAAAAGCTTGAAAATCGTTTGAAAGTGAATTAAAACTTTATCTCTGAGTTTGATGGGAAATTTTTTGCTCTAATTAGTCACTTTCTGAAAATATGAATTGTTTGAAACATGATTTAAATGGGAAATCTATCTCCATGGTTTACTTTTCACAAGCTTTTGCTGAACAATGAAAAGTATAAAGAAATCAAAATGGTTATTTAATTTCGCAGTTTATGAGGAAGGTTCTATCTTATATCATGTTGCTCAGAAACGCAATTAAATTAAATCTGTCTGTTAATTTCAATTATTTTTTTTATTTGAATAATAAATAAATGGATATAAAAATATATTTTAGAAAAGAACGATTTGATTTTTCTTATAGCATTTTTGACTGGATAATATCAATTACGGTCTTCAGGTTTAAACGTTATTATTATTGATATTTTCGGGGATTATTGATTCAGGGATAATTGATAATTTCAAGTTATTATGCAATTGTTTTATTATGACAAAAATTGTTTAAACTCATATATTGTACGTTGTACGAGTAATTTTCTACAAATACACGGGTATATCTTCTAATCTACGAGAATATAAGTAGTACTGGTATATTGGCATATGTTTTGATATATATTGGCATATATTGGAATCAATTACGACCTTCTGGTATAAAGAGTACGGGGATTATTGATATTTTCAATTTATTACGTCATCTCTTTTATTTTAGCAAAGATTTTTGAGACTCATATTGTAATACGGGTAATCTTCTACTAACACATTGACCTATTTTCTAATCTGCGACAATATAAGTAGTACGGGGTTGCATATATTGATTCAATTCCCCCTTTTTTTTTTGTAAATTTGCTTACAAAAGGGGCCAGGATATTTTATTCTTCAGATCTGCCCGTGAAGATAATTTTGCATACTGAGAACAGATATTCTTAAACTTCTCTTTAGGAGCAATAAATTTAATATTTTAATAGATTTTGCACATGATTGCGAATTATAAGTTTCTTTTTATTATATACTCCGAACGAAGAATGGGTATGCTGCTAGTCTACAATATGTGTATTATTTTGTAATGTGTCTGAATACTTTTGTGAATACAGGGTGTCCCAAAAAGATTGAAACGCGCTTTAATGCTTTACCTGTTGGAGATAAGTGGGCAATGTAAATTGCAAAAATGTTGAAAGTAAGGAAGGAAATAAGACTACGTTAATGAAATAGTACTACCATTCATTTTCAAAAAGTTACACTTTTTAAATTTTTATACGATCCCCTTAGGCAAATTTGGTCAATCAGAAAATTTATATTTTTAATGCAACAAGATCCTTAAAAAAAAAACCCCGCATATCTGTATCTTTAAAATTAACTGAATTATGATAACGGAAAAAATCTGACTTATGCTACTTCCCCCCCCCCCCCCCACGGGGACCAGTGAATATTATAAAAAATTTTTGTGAGTTATAAAAGTGATTAAATCGTGCGAATAAAATTGTGAATATTCCTTGTGTATTTTTGCATTTTCTTAAGTCTGGTCCTAGAGTCAGTGCCTTGGCGTGACCGGGGGGCTCCCCTTATTGGGACGAGATCCGACTCAGTGAAAATAATCGTTCCATCAGTACTCATAGAACATAGTTATTTGCAAATATAAACTTTTATTTGAGATAGTACTGAGATCTAGCCAGAAAGATGGCAATTGGAGTTGAAAGCGGTGAATATGCTTATCCAGAACAATCGGATGTAAAAATCGAAGTCAATTTTAACCATTATGTGGATAAAGCATTACTGGCTCAGGAGAGCATTATATCTACCATTGTCTCCCAAAAAGTGAATGTTATTCCGCAAGTCACAATAGAGAAGAACTTGGAAAATTGATTAAGATTGTTATAGAGCAACAGAAAATAATTGCTATTGAGAAATCTAAATGAGAGGATAGAGAAAGGACAATTGTTCCTACCTATGCACAGAAGTTGGTTGATAGAGGAGAACGGGAAAAAGGGACAGTAGTGACTAAAATAAGGGGAAGATCTCTAAGTGTCAAGAGAATTACCCATGTCGTCTCAATATTGCCGAAAACGGAACAATCACCTGAAACAACAAGGAAAGAAGTTCAGGGACTGGTGAATCCAACCAAGTTAAACATTAGTGCAAAAAAGGTGAAGAAGATAAGGAAGGGAGGCATTTTGGTAGAGACATCTAGAGATGAAGACCTTGATGCTCTTATTCAAGAATTTATGGATAAGGATGATTTAAGCAACTATACAATAAGTAAACCTAAAAAGAAGAAGCCTCAATTGATATTATATAATATCCAAGATGAATATACAAAAGAAGCTTTAGTTGCGAAGGTCACTGAACAGAATGGGGAAATTGATGATCCTGCACAAGTAGAAGCAAAGTACAGTTTCAAGAGTAGAGGAGAAACAAATTGGATACTTGAAGTAGATCCAGAGACTTTTACTAAGTTAATTAAAAAGAGTAAGATCAATTTAGGCTGGTACAAAGTGAATTTCAGAGAACACTTGCGGCCATATGTCTGCTTTAAGTGCTAGAACTATGGTCATATCGGGAAATTTTGCCCAGGCAAACTTGTTTGTATTAAATGTGGTTCTGAAGAACACAAAGCTTTAGACTGTACAGAAATGGTAAAGTGTAAAAATTGTGAAAAACATAATGGAAGATTTGGCTCCAAATTCAAGACGGATCATGGGGGCAATGATGCCGTTTGCCCTGTTTACGTGAAAGAACTTTCGTTTGTGGCTTCTAAAATTGATTACGGACTATCTGATAAGAGCTAGATGGCCTGAGGGGACCATCTATTGTCTATTGATTTTGTTTTACTGTTTTACTGATTGACCCCTTGATGCTGAAAATTTTCATTTGGTATTGATTTGATGAGCACATGTTGTTTGTTCTTTTCTAAAACAACGTTTAATGGTTGTATGCCATTGTTTGTATGAAATTAATATGGAATACTTGTATATATTGTATATTGTAAATGAATATTGATTATTTTGTACATAATGGGATTGTTTTTAAAGTTGAATCTTACTTGCTGTATTGTAAGAATAAATTATTGTTTGTTGGCTCTGTTTTCCTGGTTAGGGAAGTTTGTATTGAAACTGTATTTACCGTTTATTGTTTGTTTGCTGTTTTGTTTTCCGGCCAAGGGGGCCTGGTTTGTGTTATTCCTGTCAGAGGATGAGGTTTTGTTTTGTGTGGGCTGCTGGTCTTTTTGTTTGTGTTTTTTCCGGTTTCGGACTCCCAGCGTCCTTGCTCGGCGCTTCAGTGTCGGTGCGAGCTTGAGGGGTTCCGACTTTGTGGCGGCGGCTGTGTCCCGCTGGTATCGGCCTCGACCGGTGGTGCTTCCGCCGGTGATTGCTGGACTGGGGGGGGGGGGGGATGTGTTGAGGGCGGCAGGATTACGGTCGCGATGGTGGCTCATTTTTTTCCGTATACCTTCGGGTAGGTCGGGTTCATTTATGGTTATGCTACTTTTTCGTACCATGTGAAAGACTGTTTCATCAGTGAAAATTGATGATGGCAATTGTTTAGATCAATATGTGTCAAAATTTGTTATCACAAATGCATTTAAATAAAGCCCTGACAGAGCCCACAGACAGAGATCATATAAAGCAGTAGTACTCACTACGCGGTTGGGTATCCTATGGATTACCATCCGGTTTTATCTTTTTTGTGATATGTCACACATTTACATTTCTAATTGGATATAGGGTCCCCATTCACAATGTTCAATTAAATATAACTCGCTCAATTTTAAAGATACAGATATGCGGTGTTTTTAATGATCTTGTTGCATTAAAAATAAAATTTTTCTGATTGACCCAATTTGTCTAAGGGGGTCGTATAAAAATTCAAAATGTGTAACTTTTTGAAAATTAGTGGGAGGACTATTTCATTAATATAGTAATATTTCCTACCTTACTTACAACATTTTTGCAATTTATATTGCCCACTTATCTCCAACAGGTAAAGAATTAAAGCGCGTTTCAATCTTTTTGGGACACCCTGTATAGTGCATATCTACAAAATAATGCAATATGTCTTTTGCTTTCAATGTAGTAAGTGGTTCTTATTTTCTAGCTAAAATATTTATAAAAGGAATTGAAGTTACCTAAAAGGCACCAGGAAAGCTGTAAGCGGTACAGCTCTTTCTTGCTGTGTATGCGCGAGACAGGAAACCCCGGATTGCTGAAAAGGAACGGAATACTCTATGTCCTGGGATCGTTCACTGGACGTGCTCAAAGCTGAGAGTGCCATGTGGGCTGAGCCGAAGACAAGATCTCGAACCATTCCTGGAATAAATAACATTCATCAAAAATTACTGCGATATTATGTCATCGCATTATACAGCTGGCCAGGTAAAATATAAATTAGGTAAGATTTAGCGCATATTCAGCCACATGTATGTATTTTTGTAATTAGCCACATGTATGTATTTTTGTATTCAGCCACATGTATGTATGTATTTTTATTAATCTTAGTTTTCGAATTATATATCTTTCAGTTATGGATTTTAACCAATAAGTTATTTTAGGGAAAGTCAAATGTGAATTTTATATACTACCTTCTAAAAGTTAAGCAGGCGACAATCTGAAAATTAAGCCTTGGGTGGAAATGACTCATGTTTGCCTCTAACAGTTTTAATGCTCAAAAATATTTTTAAGAAGAGTGTCAAAGTTGACTTTGGATAAAATTCGCTTTGTGATGACACAAAGAATATGTTTGAAAGATTCTCAACTCTTTCGTGCTGTTGGAAGTTTGAGGCAGGACAGTCTATTAAGGAAGTTGCTAATTTCTTTTTTGTAGACCAATCTGTCATTTCTCGTTTTGGAAATTCTAAACAAGTGGGACAACTATCCGGAAATCCGTTCTCAGTCATTCTAGAGCTTAAACATCTTCTGATGACCAGTTCATCGCATTACTGGCTAAACGTAATCACAGAGCGACTTCACCAGCTCTCCGATCAATGGTTATCACAGCAGTAGGAAAATCGATATTCAGCAGTATTGTCAAAGGACTACATATCAAAAGACTCTATGCCCGGGTACACGAGTTCATGTCCCTTTGAGCGCTAAGGTCAGAGAAGCTCGATTAAAGTGGTGTCGTCAGCATACGACTTGGACAGAAGCGCAATGGTCCAATCACGTATGAGTCACGATCTGCCCTAGATTCAGAAAATAAACGTGTAAAGGTCTGAATAAAACGAAGAACACGCAATCAGCCCAATAAAATAACATCGTTAAACACTACACCTTTAGTCGTGGTAGTCTTATGGTATGGGCTAGATTTTCTTTGCGATACCGCACAGACCTGCACGTTTTCATAGGGGATACTCTGACGGTGGAAAGGTATTCTTAAACACTTCGTGAGACTCTGCGCTGCATAAATGGTTCCAGATTTTCCTTTGATGGATTTTAACACTTGTCCACACAGAACAGGGCTGTTATATGAGTGCCTCAAAAGTGAAGGTATTGTTCTCCGGGTCTCAATCCCATTGAAAATATTAGGGATGCCCTTGAAGAGCTGTCGCTGACCGTCTACTTACTCATCTAAAAGCTGAAAACTGGTCTACACTTTCTACAGGTATGGCAGTTATTGTCCTCTGCACTGGATCACCTGACTGAAGGGATGAAACGTTGATTCAAAGTTTGTGTTAAATTCAGGGGAGGCCACCTATCATATTAAGGACTGTTTGGCTTGTTCATATATCCTGTAAAACTTTTTTCCAATGTACTAAGTGTGAAGCAAGCACTTAAAGGGTAAAAATATACCTAAACATATTTTCTTTAACTTTATTACTATACTCATGAATATACTCTTTACGAATATACCTCCTTTCTTGTGAAATTTGGAGTTAATCAAATTAGAACTTTTATTACTGTCGCATGAAGTTTGGAGGACAGTGTATATTAAATTTGCTCAAAATGCTGTTTTAAATAATCTAAAACTATAAATATTTCGTTAGTAACAGCATAAATAGTTTATTAAGTATATCAATTGGTTTGGGTGGTAAATAATAATAATAATAATATAAAAGCAATCTCCTCCTTTGAGATAAAAAAAACAGAGCAATCACATTTGCAAAGAGAAAGTCACAGACTTGTTTTTTTGTCTTTTTATACTGAAGAAGGAAGCAATTTTTTGCCCCTAAACCTGTTAGTATATTTAATCAACTGTTTATTTTGTTAATAACGAAGTAACGAAGTATTTGAATTTTTATTTAATTTTTTAGCTCCCACTAAATGAATACGAGTGTCAGAATGTAATTTGTTTTGGCAAAAACTTCAAAATAATATTTAAACTTTGATTTGATCGATTTTGAAATTTCTTCAATGCTCTTGGTTGAAAATAGGGTAAACATTTTATGGAGCAGATAGGTCGAACGTTTTTATTACCTAACGTTCTAAATAATTCTAGACATCAAGAACTGTGGCGTAGCCACGATGGATCCAAACAAATCCATCAGCTCCGTGTTTGTTAAACAATACATACGATTGTCATCCTTATAGCTTCCAGCTTGATTTTCTCCGAGTTATCCTACAAGAATAATAATATATAGATTCTCTTTAAACATCTCTTGTTGATATATTACATTTCGATCTGAGAATGTGACAATACATGCTGCAGGGCCCAATTCCCCTATACAAGGTATATATACAAGGTAGCTTATTGAATAGAGCGTCGTCTGTATAAGTGTCGTTTGAGGTGGGTTTCACTTCCAGTTGAAACTTGAGCTATTTACAGTGCACAATCTGAAACCGTTTTCATGTGATGATCAGTCATAATAGGGATTTCTACTGTCATGCGAGTTACAATAAATGGAATTTGAAATTGAACTTAAATACTCGAAGTTTTGCAATTTACTGACCTTAATGAATCTAATAATAGAAAGTTTAATATTTTTATTGCAATCAATATTTGCTATTATCTATACTTTTATTCTAATCATTATACAATGAGAATGAAAAAATACTCACAAAATAAACCTATCAGGGCGGTTCCCAAAGTTAAAACCACGTTTCCATTGCAGATAACAGCATTCATGATCGGTTTCGTGCTTTATATGTGCATGTCAGCATGAGATAGTCGATACATGCAAGGATAACAAGAAAACTGGCTATGTATCACAATTTTGAGAACCTCTATGGAGACTGACACATTTAGTTCTACTGCGTATAAAAGGTGAGAAACCTCTACATGGATAATGCTATTTTGAATGGGAGTGCTATTCTAACTTTAAGAAAGCCCCTTATAGGCGGGTTCTGTGATTATAAACCTGGCCGTTGTAGGTTCGTGAAGAATGAGATCAATCTTTAAGTTAATTGGATGCCAACTGCATGGTAGGACTAAATATGTTGGTATCCATAGAGATTAGCAAAATTATTGCAGATAACAAGTTTTCTATCTCCCATCGCAGATTTTGACTATTCCATGCTGACGATAATAAAGTAGAGAGCTGTTCCATAGATGCTACTATTTGCAACAGGAAAGCGATCTTGATTTTAAATTCAGAACAAATCATAATCTGGGATCTGCAGAGATAAAATTTCTTGGTATTATGTGAATTCAGTTTGCACGACTCACTTACCATTCCACTTGTCGCCTTTTTTACAGCCGAATAGGCCATCACCAACAAGGTACAAATTCACTTCAAATCGGAGGTCTCCCGCAAGTGAATTTAGAAGATCGATAGCAATACCCGCACAGCAGGTGACGTTGTATTCTGATCCTTCTAGAGTACCTGCTCCCGTTGAAAAGTCGGCAAAAATACGTATTAGGCGAGATTTAGAATGTGTTCGGACCTGCAAAAAAGTATAAAAGAAACATTAATTGTACCATAAACATTAAAATAAGTGCATCTCCAGACAGTATATTATAAAAATGCAACTTTTATCTCACGTACCAGGAAGAAATTAAATTATAGCTAATTTTAACATTTTAGAATTAGCTTACAAACAGAGCGATTTAGCTTGTATTAGAGCTTATCAGCAGTAAATAATCGTTGTTTACATTAAATAGCAGTACGAAAAGTAGTGTTTACAATGTTCAAAATCTTTGTAGTGATTGACAGAGCCGATCATACTACGCATTTAATATTGAATGATTCCTAATTAGCTAGAACATAACAGAAACATGTAAATAAGTTTCTTCCTATCAAAATTTCTAATGCTTCCAAAATTCCCAAGTCTTTTGTAAATCTATTTGAAACTCAGGTATGGGTAGAAAGCCTTCTGTATAACACGTGCAATGTTTACTTAAAACAACCCCTGAACAAATGAAATCTCGTATGCATAAAAAGAATATGAGATCGCCAAAATAGCAATCCAGTCTATTATGACAGCTATAAGAATCGACCAAAGAAAATTTTCTTGCTTTAAGAGACAAACCTCATTTATAACTATTTATATAACAAGAAAACTTTCTTCATCCATCCTACAAGGCTACTGAGTGCGTATTTTTTACGGTACAAATCCCTTACTTGCAAGCACGGCATTCCAGAAAGGCAAGATCCATTCTCCATTCTTGTTGCTGGTACAACGAAAGGGGGTGCCCGGGCGGTTACCACTCTATACCTGGGCATCGCAAAATGAGTCGGTAATTTCTGAGCATCAGACCAGGGTATGACAGACGGTTGAATGTTGCCTGCTGTGACGTTTCCTATTCTTACCCATCCATCCCTGAAGAGATAGACGTCGAAGATCGCATCGTCAGAGGTACGACGCTCAGTAATGGCTAACCTGAAACGGTAACGTGCATTTTCATTTGTAACAACTTAACAACTTAAAATACCTTCATTTTAACTTCTATAATACATAGTATACGTCTAGTTTAAGTATTAATGGGGTCGAAGACTCGAATTCCAGTGATTTATAGATTCATATGTTTTAGACAGCATATAAATCACAAATGAGTTACTTTGTTGTAACTGTGTGTGGAATGTACTTATGCATCCTATATAGCTCAAAACGTATTCCTTCGATTTTTATGAAGTTTGGCAATTTAGTAATTTCTGAGTTACCGAAGCGCAGATTAGATTTTATTAAAAGTCATAAAAAATAAAACTGTTTTTGAATGACCCGCAAAATAAATAATTAAATAAAATATGCTTCACTTAAACCCATTGAAAAGAAATATGCCTAGGGCAGCTATGCAAATGTTTACAGTTTGGTACAACTATGCATGAATGCATGTCACACAAATGCACTGGAATCGCAATCTCTGTGACATATAAGAAAGGTTCCCAGACCGTCGTTATATGCCATGCATTACTGTAAATGTTAAGTTGAGGTCGATGTCAATAAGTCTATCTAGAAGGCGCCAACCTGTCAGCTGTTAGTAGTCTACATTACTACTAACAACTGACAGGGTTTGTGTAGGGAAGTATTGTTGGGCTGTGAAAAGCAGTCATCTCATCGAATTGCCAACCATCTGGTTCCTTCTGACTTGCCTGTGAGGAGGTGGTAGGAGCAATGAATAAGTAGGAACACGCATACACGGAGGACAGACTCTGGACGACCCAGACAGACCCTCATGCGTGAGAATCGTTTGATTGTGAGACAAGCACGAGCAACTACAACGGCATATCTTTGTCGACCATACACAGACATGTGGAAACTTTGCAAGAGAACATTGTCTCTTCTCGAACCATTGGCAGGCGACAAATAGAAGCAAATGTGCATTCACGGCGCTCCTTACGCTTTCTATCATTAACACCCTAACATTGTCGGCTTCGTTTGCAGTGGTATTGTGACAGGGAATGATTGACTGCTGCGAACAGGTAGAGCATCTTCTTTAGCGATCTGCTTCTGTCTTAAAACGGATGACTACTATGTTACAGTATGGAGGTCCACTGGCGAGTTCTTCAATCTTAACTTGATATTTGAGTAACATACTGCGCCCACTGCTAGAGTGCTAATTTGGAGAGCCATCTCGTATGATAGACGGTCACCACTAGTAGTGATTCGGGGACACTGACAACACAGTTGTACATTCAAGAAATCCTGAGTCTTTTGTATTACCTTTCAGGGCAAGTCTATAAAAGGCATTTCACATCATAGGTCGTATGCACATAACTAATGTTTTCTGGAAATGTCTCCGTCGTATTGTTACACTTCCTTGGCCTACCTGGTCTTCAGATTTGTCGCTCATCGAACATTTGTAGGCTCAGATGCAGGTCACCCATTACAAATTGTGGAACGGCTCTACAAACAGTTACCATAGAGAACACCCTCTATATTTGATTCTCCCCTCTTTGTGAATGTTTCATGTATTTTCCAATCTTAGAAAATATTGGGGTTTCGGGACTCCTTTGAAGCTTGGACCCTCCCACTCAAGTGGTGCACCCTCTCCTATGGGTAGCATTGTCGGATGGAACAGAAGCTTTGGTCATCCCCGAGTATGCGGGATCGGGAGTGGCAGTTGCAACATATGTGGCTAAGTCTGTCATGGAATAGAATACGACATCTGTATGATTCCATATCCAAACGTATCACCGCATGTATCCAAGCAAGAGGGGCTCCTGTAACGTGATAAAGGCAACTTTCAATTGTACAGCTATTCCGCAAGAAACTGTCCCTTTGCTATGATATTGCAATCACTTATTACCATCGTCATTACGATCATACTAAAGTTTCATTAGATTACAAAGCCTTCTTTTTAATGAACTTTTTGTTAATCAGTATATTTAGTGGAAATTTTCATTTAAATTAAACCAACTTCAGATTAAATAACATAATGTGTAGTGAAAAGCTGCTACAGTAGTCATGACAAAATTTTGGCCATAATTAAATAATTTAACTATTTTGGAATTATCGTATTTTTCAATGTTCAGCAAAAACCTGACGAAAATAATCAATAATTGTAAAACAAGAGCCTGAACAATATAATCATAACCTTTGATGAAGTTTTGAGTAATGAAATTAAGGTTCTTTGCTATGTAGCAAATAATATTGACCACACCTATTATTCACGCTACGCACCTAAGCGAAATATATCATTAAAATAATATCCCGATATTAATTATTGTAGAGTAGTTGCAAATAAATCGATATTAAAATACAAGAATTCAATTGATTTATTTCAAAAGTGTGACTTCCAAATTTTCAGTTTATTTCATTTTTTAAATTAACTCCCACCCTGTTAATCTCTGTTAATAATTAAATAAACAATTTTTGTAGTTGCACAATAAAGTTAATTTTGAAAATTGCGAGGTGCATTTGGCGGTATCGATCGGCATGGAGCGTTTGGTGAATAAATTGTTTAAGCTTTCTAGAAACTTCAGGGCTTACAAAATTCATTAAACACAATACATGCAGCGTTATATCATTTTAGAAGCTGATCGATAGAGGAAAGATCTAGCGGTGGATAAAGCTGTTGTTCACTTTTATTATATCTGAAACGGCATTGTCAGAAATGAGTTTATCATTGTATAGTTAAGTTAAAAGATAAACTTCGGCGCAACCTATTAAACAAAAAAGATATTTCGAAATTGTTTCCTATATATTTTTGATCAAAGACCATAAGATCTGTAAATTGTTTTTATTAAAAACACCATAGGGCTTTCAGACATCATAATGCCCATCATCAGTGGCCACTGGTGATGAACATAACATAATGATGTCTGAAAGAACTATGGCACTTCAAAATGTAAAAATTTTTTGTATATCAAGATGGTGTTTTTGATACTCCCAATGCGGATAACAGCATATATATATATATATATATATATATATATATATATATATATATATATATATATATATATATATATATATATACCAGTTTCACACTTATTATACGCTCGTCAGTATGGAGTAGCCGTTATCTGCAATAGCAGGAAGAAAACTTGCTATGTACCGCAATTTTTCAAACTTCTATAGGAACTGACAACTTCAGTCCTTCCACGTATCCGGAATTAAATCCGTCCATCCACAAGCTGGTACAATGTGATGCCGGCTACGTGGAAAGCCTGAAGTTGTCACTTCCGATAGAAGTTCGAAAAATTACGTCATATAGCAAAGTTTTTTTTCTGCTGCCATTGAAGATAATGGCTATTTCATGCAAATGAGCGCATGAACGCGAAACCGATCCGTGGATGCTATTATCTGCAATGGGAGTATCTTTCAAATTTTTGAAGATTTTAAATTACTAAACACTGAAGATTAAAAATCATACTAACTAATGTAAAATACAATGAAATCTCAATCTATTGTTTTTCCACTTTTAATGGTGTAATTAAAAGAAAAAGGAAAACTTTTTCTTTACACATAATATATGTAAAGAGAGTTACAGTACATAATATATGTAAAGTTTCTTAGTACATAATATACGTAAAGAGAAGTTTTTGTGATGGGATCAGAAACCAAATCATAGGATTTATATGGATTTACTCGTTTAGGGCATACCGGAACGCGAGTGAATCGTTGTTCGAATGGCGTTTATACAACTGTCTGTGAATCTGCGGCCTTGATTTATAGAGAATCGATACAACGGAATAAATATAAACATTAATATGAAATTTTGAACAATTATTGGAGTCTGATACCCTTTTCTTTTCCGGTTAAATGTTTTTTCTTTAGTAGGATCGGAGAACGAAAGGGAGAGCTCTCAATTTTTTGAACATTTATTAACATTGAAAAAAATCTTAAATAATTATGACAAATAATATTGAAAGAATGGTCCTTTTGTATATATTGTTTCAATTAAAATCGAATGAAGTAATTTAAAAGACACCAACACATTCCGTGTGTGAGATATTGTTTAATTTTTAATTTGAAATGGTAAAAAGAAAAATAATAAGAACATCTAAATATTTTTTATTTAATAAAAACTTTTTATCAGAAATGGATTGATTGATATCATTGTTCAGAAGTTATTACAGTAAGTTAAACAAGAAGTACTTGTATAGGAAAGATAATCAGAGCTTCACATTCCAAAAACTCTTATTTGCTTTTATGACATACAATACATGTAGTTCAAATGATTTTTCCGGTTGTAATGCCCTCATATGTCCCCAGTAAAACATTAAGATCGAGATTTCAATGCACAAATACTCCAACAATATATTTCTTATGCATATCATATCAATAAACCTATGCACTTGTTCAGCAAATCTTTCCCGAAACTCATCAGGCGGAAACCAGCAAGATGGCGGCGTTGCTAGGCTGTGATTGTGTCTCAGGTCGGCTCTGGAGAGGGCAGTTGCTGCAAGGCGCACTGTTGCCCGAACGGAGGGCCGAGCTCCTGGACGCAGTCTCAAACCCAAAGACCCTGGTAATATAAGACGGGTCGAATTGGGGTTGAAAGCTCCTTCGATCTGCAATCAGAGGAAAATTAAATGCAGAGTTATTTTAAAATTAAAGAACATAAAATTTCATTTTACTTAAAAATCAGAATTGGTCGGAAACAGGAACTAAATCAAAGTTTATTGAATGGTAAGGTAATAATTTACATCATCTTCCTTTGGAAGAAAACCGGGTAAGAGGGATACACTCCACAATCTCCAGCCGATAGTACTCCACCATGTTTGTTGAGGTGTCAATTATATAACATTAAAATGCCTTTCATTTAAAGATCACAATCGGCCGTAAACGGGAATAAAACCAGTGTCTCATGATTAGAGCTTATGTAAGTTGAGTAAAGCACGTAACTTTACGCGCAATTAATAATGAACTTGCTCATCACGCCAAATACAGCTCAATTAAAAATAAATGATCAGACGTACGTTGGAAAATATATGGACTTCCTTCTTCAGTGCATCAAGTCTTAACCTGATTGCCCAAATAAGCGCAAGATTATATCGGTCCAACTGGAAATGACAAAACACCAGAATTCGGTACAGTAGCGCCACCTAGTATGACAAAAGGAGATTGTGATTATGCATTTGTTAAAATTAGCGTTCGTTTTTTCCTCAATGTAAGGCATTAATAATATAATTCCGTATAAGAAAAGCCCTTCTCTATGTTTGTCTATCTGTAACGCTTGGCAATAAATTTGGCAACATTGGCGAGCTATTGGAGAATAAAAATGCTGCCAAGTTTACGAAAACGTTGCAACATTCACGAAAATCCAATACATCGCAAAATTAAGTTAACTTGAAATATTATAATTGCTGGCTTAAAATGTTTCTCTTAATCCTGTTGTCAAATATTAAGTAATCAGCGAAGTGCTTATTAAAGAAATATTTTATAATTGATTTGTGTATACTCGGCAGCTACGCTTCAGTCTAAAGATCGGTTGACTCAGCTTAGTGTATGTCGATTCATAAAAAATTTTATTAAACTTAAAAATTGAAATTTTGAATTATAATCTTGACTTACATCTTATCGAAATTTGGAATCATAATACCATTTCATTGATATCTCTCAAAATTTTTGTTACAATTTAAAATCAAATATGTGAATGCCATAATTTCAATTGAAATTATTTTTTAAAATCTGGAGGTGACATCATAAATTTATTATAGGGATGCTATTTACTACCAACAACTAAAAATAAATATACAGACAAATAAGAATCCATATGTAGGAACCTCATATTAGGACTTACAAAATATATAAACGCAAAAAAGGAAACCAATTATTAACCACTAGCAATTAAGCTCTTGTTTCGCGCTTTCCCAATGGCTAGTGATCACTAAATGGCTAGTGTCTAAATGGCTAATGGCTAGTGATCACTAACCTATACACTTGTAATAAAAGTTCTGAATATTAAAAACCGCTTCAAATTTAAACATAAACATGGAATAGTGCACATTTTTGAGAGGTAAAATGCGGGTTTTCTGAAAATCTGTATGTATCGTCATCCCTAATTCGAATTTTCAAAATTTTCGATTTTTTCGAAAAGGATTGAATGAGTTCAAAACCTAGATTCTAGCTCAAGTGGAAGTGCTCTATTATTTTGAATAGTGGTTTTGAATTTTTTAATTATTACTTTGCATTTGTTACACCTAATTCGAATTTTTGAAATACTCGTAATAGATTTTTCGTTTATATGGAAGCTGAGACCGTCTCGAATGTGATAAAACCAAGATTCTAGTTACAGTGGAAGTGCTGAATAATTAGGTAAAGTGGCTTTGAGTTTTTTTTATTATTCCTTTGCACCGTTACCCCTAATTACAGTTTTTGAAATTTCAAATATTTCTTTTGGTCTCGAATATGAGAATCTTGAATCTGATCGGTCTCGGATCAACGACACCAAAAGCGAGATTCTAGCTATACTGGAAGTGCTCGATAATTTTGATACAGCACCCTCTCATAGTTCACGGACCTAGCCAGGATCAAGAAAAGAGAGGGACTAAGGATTGAATGGGGATTTACAGTGGTAAATATCGTTTAGTCAATGTGGAGGCTTGGAGAGCCAATGCAATTAATGATCTAGCAAATGCGGAGTTACGATGACTAACACCCAGGGTTGTACCACTTCATGTCTTCGTTGTCTTCATGTGAGTTTCTGAAAATAAATACGGTTAAAAGAAGGTTCACTCGTACATACCAGTATCCAGGTCCATTTTTCGTCATCTTTTAGCCTGTGAGTTTCTAAAAGGATTTTTTCAGCTAAACTTTGTCCGCAAGCAAGAATAAGAACTTGCACTTTTTCTATCAGAATTCTATCTAGTAACAGTGGGCCATCCTCAGATTCGATGGTGAGTTCTTTGACAATGTGCGTCCTCCTCCGCCTCAGAGCTCGTCCGAAAGTCGAGTAGAAGGGTGAGTGAGCGTCACGCAGGAGGAAAACTGTACCGTTTGGAGCTCCTAGAAGTAGGGCTGAGGCTGCCAAAGCGAGGTCTTCGGCGTCGGGATCCAAACTCACATAATATGGGTTCATGGTCTTAAATACGAACGATTGAAATTAATTACGGTATAAAACGTTATACATTACATTGTGGATATACTTGAAATTGGAAACTTACATGACATAAAAATAGTTCAATATTAAAATACTCATATTACTATCTGATCTAAATCAATTTATATCTCGAAAGTTCCCATACCTAAAGTTTAGGGGTATACTAGGAATTGCTCACTTATTGTCGATACCAGTATGCTTGTATTGGTTTTGTACTTTTTAGTGCTTTTCAGTACGGAATAGATAACAGCAATGCCAGAAAGAAAGCTTGTTATGTGCTGCAATTTTGTAAACTTCTGTAGTTCCTTGTTCAAAAAAACCTCCTAGGATAAAGGGAGAGGGGGTGACAACTCGATCCTAAATAATATTTCATACCTTCTATTTTAAGTGTTGTGAGACAAAAGACAGACAAAAAAGCTATTATAAATTTGAACAAGTAAAGAGTACAAATTCGCGGTAAAGAATAAGTCAGACAATACGGCACCTAAAGTGACATTAGGTCAGACATTAGTTTATGAACTACAAATAAAAATGGAACTCAGACGTAATCTTATGGGGGCTTAAATCTCGTTGCAGGTCATACTGAAGAAGCAACGTCAGCAAGGGGGGGAGGCAATTTTACATCCAATCAGGACAGGCCCTTAAACTATATACACTGATGAGGGGGATAGCATTACCAATCAGAATTCGGAGGTTTTAAAGGAAGGCGTTTCTCCTCAAAGCCGAATTCAAAAAGAGTTAGTCCTCTAAAAAAGGAAAAAAATGTGCAGTAATTGAGAAAATAATTTTCATAAGAGCAGTTGCCTAAAAATAACAGGACCAAAAGGTCCTGGAAAAATATCGAGAACGTTCAAATAGTGTGTGCTTGAAGCTGTGTTAATGCAGCAACGGTGTTAACGACTGCCCCATGCAGTATGGAAGTATTTGCGCATTTTAATATGTTCACGAGTAGAGTATTTAATACAAAAATTTATTTCGGCCTGCTAATGTCAAGCACCACGTCTCTTTCGCTGTACAAGTCTCACATTGTTTGATAAATATAAAGATTATTATTATAAATAATAACAAGTATGTTTTTGTAATAATAAGGTAAATCTGAATAACTAAAACAAAAATGAGTTTAAATGTTAATAAAGACTCTTTCAAGATTATGTGAATTTGCTTTATACAGTAACGGTATAACTAGTATCTCTCAATGGCACAAATTTGAAGGGTTATTCACAACGTATCTCTTACTGGAGTATTTATAAAACTAATTTATCACAGCATATTAATTAATTAATAAATCATATAAGTTTTATTCACGCTACAATTATAACCTCTTTATACTACCAGTTTCTAGATTTATGTATTAAGTTCTGGGTGGAGGGGGAGATGCGACGAACTTCTCTCTTCACCCTCCTATAGATCTATCTGCCCCTGTGTTATTCAATATTAACTTTTCCCACTGACTTTCAGCTACAAGTAAACTTTTATGTAATTATCGACTATTCCATTTTGAAGAGTACTATGAGGAGATCGACTGATCATCCACTGATGTTGATATTTACAATGAGCGTGCCATTCCTATAGCTTTGAGAACCCCAGTAGTGAGTTGGTTAATTAACAACCAAATGTAAGAAAACAAACATTTAATAGAAACGTAGTTAAATTTACATTAGATATAAAATTAGTGGGTTCTTTTTTAACGCAAAACATGTGTTATCAATCACCAGATAAGAACGCTATGCACATTTTGTTCTCGCAAAGTCTAGATTAAATATTTTAAAAATATCTTTGGCAATAAACAGGGAAGGAGTTGAATGGGGAAAGTTATTATCAGGCGCGTTTATAGACATACAGTTCCCTATAGAAGCGTTCGGGACTAGAAATTAACTGTTCGTTAAAAACTGAATTAAATATATTAGTAAAGAAGGAATTTCTAATGGATGTGGTAGTTATAGGCGAGCTTAAACGCCATTTAGGAGCATGGTCGTATTCATGCTGCTTCGCACATTCTTAGGTAAGGATATAAGGATCTTAGGATTCTTAGGTAAGGACACTGTAAGCAAGTAATGATTATCGATTTGGCATATTTGGAACAGATACCTTCTGACTGTGTATATGAATCTTTAGATTCCTCAATATTCCAGCATCATATGAAGGTTCGTGTGAAAAGTTTTTATGATACTAAGTGAGGAAGAATGACCACGCAAAGGGAGACCTTGAGTAGTAACACTATGGTTTGTGCGGGGCAATAAAGCTCTGGTGTTACTAATAATACGCTTGTGTTGTAATTTATTCTCTGGTGCTTAATAATATTATGATTTAATAATAATTTAAACAGGGTGTCTAATAAAACTACAACTCAGAATTCTCTGGATTTTCTAGATTTTTAAGAGAAAAACATATTAAAATTCCAAGATGTTTTAGCCATTTTTGTGCTAAAAAAATGAAAGTGGAAAATTATTATAGAAGTAAGTGGAAAATAATATTCTTCATAAGTGGAAAATTAGTATAGAAGTGCCCTTGCATACATATCTAGACATGTAATTTTTTAAAGAGAGAAAGATACTGATTATAATACACATAATGCATACTACATTTATGTGTAAAATTACGTAAGAAAGTGAAATATTTTTCAGGATAAATATGTTTAGCAGAGTAGCTATATTCAAAGCAAAACTAAATGATCAAAATTAAAATTTTGACATTTAGTTAATTGGGATCTTAATGTTATTACTTTTATTACAATACATAGCAATGAATAGGGAAATTTCTGGAGTAGAGTCGAAAATAGCAATTCGAGTTTTCGACGGATCTACACGTTTGGATTCTTTAGAACAATACGAATACACTATTTTTAATGTGGCCTCTGTATGTATGTTTCTGTCTATAGGTATATTAGTCTATGTGCATGCCCGATATCCACTCTAGTTCCAAAACTATTCCACGAAATTAAAAAATAAAGAAAACGTTGGTAGACAGTCATTTGTGGGTTACCCCGATGCTAAATTAGATTTTGGTACATTGAGAAATGACCCACTTAAATTGTTAAAGTCTGAAATAAAAAAAAACTCAATAGGATTAAATGTATTAATTAAATACTTGTTTTATACTTAATTTTTGACCATGAAACGAATAAAATGAAACCCTGTACTATGAAAGGAACCGTTCTCGATAAATTCAAGTTTTTTGAAATTCTGAGGGAATGGCGACTTCTTAAAACGTGGTAAATAGCCGAATGAAAAAAGATGTATTGAAACTGCAAATTTGAAATAATATCAAATAAATATACGTGTCATTTCGGCAATTGAATTCAATTTAATGAATTATGAAAGAGACAAGGGATTTTAGACATGTGCTATCCACATCAGATTTTTCAAATTGGACCACGGATTGCTTTTTGTAATGTTTTGAATGTTTTACAGCATTTTATAAAGTTTGTGAATTTTGTACAACATTTTGTCTCTGAGTGGCAATATATCTAACGGGATTTCAACAGTCATTTATGAAAGAGGTGCCCTATTCAGAAATAAATCTTTATATTTTTTAAAAAGTAAATTGTGGGTGAATAAGCTTTCTAACACTTTCCAACATAGTTGAAAAGTATTTATGACTTTGGTCATTCTGTTTGTCTGTCTTATCTGTACGTTCGCGTGATAACTTCAGTGAAAATAACTTTATGGGAAATAGTATCTTAATATGTTATTGAGACGGTCTGTGGGATGTTTGGGAATGGAAATAAATAATATCACTCAATTAGTTTCGAATTTAACCCGGGTTGAAAAAGTGAAATACATTAAACCCTATGGGACTTAAGTTTTCCAGCATATTTTAGGGAGTTAAAATTCACAAATTGTTTCGAAAATTTTTGGAAATATTCGAATTATCACATAAAATGTGTAAAAAAAATTTCAGCAAAATATGTTGGATAGTTTTTTAAATAAAAATTAAAACAGTAATTACATCTATATTATATGAAGAGATCATATGACTCATTGCAAATATTATGGCTTTCATTTCTTTTACGATGCGTGTTTTCTCCGTAGATGTTTAAAGATTGTTTAAATTTGTGTTTAGTGTTGCATTCGTCCTAAAACCGCTTTATTTTTTAGTGTTATCTACATATCTAAATTCTGTGCCAATGCAATAACATTTTTTTTGTTTTAAATGATCACTAAACTTTTTTTTATTCTACAACAAAGCCTAATTTTAAGGTATGCAGAATGTAAACAAATCAAGCGATTGTTAAATGAGTTGTATAAGAATTGCTGAATTTTTTTCACGCAAAATTATTTAGCTCTGGAGCCTGAAACATAAGTGATATGAATGAAATATTCATTGATTTTACACAGAGAAGAAGATGATTTATAAAATGAAATGTTTCGTCATAGTTACAACAATTTCGAAAAAAAAATTTAACATGAGATAAGCAAACGATATCGTTTCTATAATTATAAAATATTATAATTGTGACGTAATATTAAATGCAAAAGCATTGTAAATAATTCTCAAATTATACTTTCGATGGAATATAGACATGTTAGAATACAGTTCATTTTGTGTAATTAGCATTGTCTTTTTCGATGAAGTTTGAAGATTAATTTTGTCGATGGCAATTTTTGAAGCAGTTTAAGATGTAAATAAAATGCATTTCAGTTGGAATGTGTTTCATAATCTATGATAAATGCATGGTTGATCTTTCTTATTATAATATTTAAATGGATGCAGTCGTTGTTACATGAATTACGACAATTGAGGCATCCATGAAAAGAAAAATAATATTCAAAGTGGGGTAGTGCCAAGTATTGATGACAAAAGAGAAATAAAGCTTGTTTCTTAACACAGCTTAATGGCATTTGAAAGTCAACAAAATCACTTAATTTTGATCCCATCTGGCATTTTATTATATAATTGGACGATTTTTCATGAGTTGTTTTTAATATTGAAAGATACTTGGCCATTAAAATTTTAATACTATCTTATCATTCCAAAATTACTTTCGTGAAAAGAAATGCGATAAAATCTTTTTATTGGTTTGCAGCCGCGTGAAGACTGGGAGCTGCGATTCCGTCATCGATCTGGAGCCGTCCACTTCCTGAGCATAAATCCCCACTTGGTCTTTAAAACCGTTTCTTCGGTCGCATGTGCTACGTGCAGGAGAAACCAACTTGCGGTGGGAAGAAAGTTTTGATGTGCGTTCATAAAACACGCGCAAAGAAAACTGCTGTTAGTTTAAAACGTGACTCTTATAAACAGAATTTCAAAATATTATCTTTAATAGTGTAGGTGTTTTAAAATAATTATTTTTACTTTCTAACACTATACAGTACCAGAGTATTGATTTCAGAAACTTTTCGGATTCATAATTCAGACGGAAATTATATATTTCAAGACCTCCTTCACGAGTTTTGAACACTCCCTGGAATTATGTGCGTTTATGTGTACGTCTGTGGGTGGAGTCACGACATTTCAAGAATGAATTCAGGTAGCGTTAGAAAAAAAAAAAAATAAAAAAAAAAAAAAATCTATGCAAGAAATCTAGGATTAGATATCGTGTTTCGTAGTTTGCATGAATAGCGCAGACGTTATTTGCAATTCAAATTTCCTTACTTTCCTGTATATACAGTACAATACATAGAAAAGTGTTGTGAAGGTGTCGAAAATTCGAATTAGAATACAAATAACTAGATTTAAATTAACATTCGAATTTTCGACGGCAGAGAATATTTAAGCATACCCGAACTCAAATCGAGCATTTTTGAAGTTATGTATGTGTGTGTATGCTGTGAACCTCTGTGTACGATATCTCACAAATAACCATAGAGTTTACAAAATAATTCGATTTTATTGTTACAATTAGTGAATAATGTAACTCTATTGATTTTAAAAGCAATCGAATTCGGAGAACTCCTCAATTTCAATTTAAAAAAAAAAAGAAGGACTTTGCATACTGTTAAATAAAATATATGATATGGGTAGCACGTGACTTTTCTTTCATAATGCAATGCATTTAATTCTTTCACAGTGAAAAATGATGTACGAGACCCACCGCAAAATATTTTTAACGCTCAATTTTACATTTAGCGCTTCTCTGGATGACGACGCGTAAACACTCTTTCAAAGTACTTAATTAACTTATATTTTGAGCAAATCTAACGTGACAATTATCGACATCCGCAATAAGTAATATAATCCATATATTAAAAGATTTTAATAATTTATTCATTCACTTGGCGTTATTTTACACAATTTCGACGATATTTTCGTCAATTTGACACTATTTAAAAAGCCGCCAATTTGGTGATATTTCACCAATTGCATAGCCAAGTTCGTTAAATTTATCATGTTACAGATAGACGGATAGAAAGGCTTTCCTTATATATAAATAAATGACTATTAACGAATTGTTGGATGTCAGAATACAAAACTGTTACTCACAGTATCTTCTTTAATAAAATAGCACAAGCTGGATTCACGAGAATGATGTTAACGAATCTGTCGCATAATGCTGCATATGAAAGTGAACAGATTTTGCGATATTTAATATGTTTTTACTATTAGATATTTATTTGATAAATTTATTTCAAAGACGTACAATATCTCCAAAACAATTCATGCTAGCGTTCTAAAGTTTATGTCATTCCTTTTCTAATAAATAATTACACAAAAAATGATTATTTATGAAGGAATGAAATGATTTTTTATGGATTCTTTCAAAATTTCCTTCGAAAATGGGGGAATTATTCGAACATTCGATCGCGTTTAAAATCAGTAGGGTTCCAAATTCACAGATTGTAATATCTGTACCAAATTTTGTTCGAAACACCCCATTCGTTTGTGAGATATCGCATCCCGACTCACGAGAGCGCACACGCACACACACACACACACACACACGCTAACATACATATACACACACACGCGCGCACACACACAGCCATTACTTCCAAAATGCTCAATTCAAATACAGGGACTCTTGAAACGTACTTTTCCGTCAAAAACTCAAATTTGAATTTTCGACCCCGTAACATTGTTTTCCCTATACATTATACTATGTATATAAAGTAATACTCCTTTTATACATAATATTTTATTTGAAAAATAATGGCACAGACTTTAGAACGATAGCACAAATCGTTCTTGAGATACTATACTTTCTCAGAAAAATACAAAAAATAGATAAATTTAAAAAAATCAATAAGTATTATCAAATATGTTCACTTTCCTCATAAATATTGTGTGACAAATCTGTTAACACCATTCTCGTGGATTTAGTTCGTTCCATTCACAGGAGAAGAGTACGTGTTGTATTTCGACGCTCAAGAACTCGCTCATAATCATTTAGTTCACTAAATGGATAAGTATTTTGATGACGATTTTGTACCTGATTATGAATAAGCTATTCAGTTCGAACTCATAAGTTGCCAAAAGTGCCAAAATTTTATTTATATGATATCAATCCCATTTCAAAATCATTGTGCCGTCGATATTGTACACCATAATTTCACTGCGAAAGAAGTAAAGTCATTGCATTATATAGGGAAAGTTATTGAATTGAATAGGGAAAATCATGCATTGCTCACATCAGATTTTTCCCTATGTAGAAATATTAATAATTTACTAAAAAATGGCAAAATAGTCTATACAGTAACAAGAAAGATCAATCATGCTTAAAGCATTGATTATGAAACACTTTCCAACTTCAATGCAATTTTATTTGAGCATCTCTAAAATGCAATACATTCCTAAGTAATATTTTAAAACTTATCACAATACTACATTAATTTATTATATTTGAAAACTTAAACCTTCATCGAAAAAAATGAACTTCATTCAAATGACGGCATTGAAATATAAATTGCCTGGTTTAAACATCTCTAAAATGCGATACTTCCACGGTAATATTTTAAAAATCATCATAATACTACAATAATTTATTATATTTGAAAACTTCATCGAAAACAACTGAAATTCATTAAAATGACGTCATAGAAAAAATAACACGCCTGGCTCTCTATAAAAGCAGCATTTCATTCATAACATTTTCCCATTCATTTCATTCATCACACTACTAAAATAATTTATTTTATTTAAAAACTTAAGACCATGGAGCTACAAGCAATTAAACTCTATGCTTAAAACTTCATCTAAAAAAATCGTCCTTCTCTGTGTAAAATCAATTAACATTTCATTCATATCAGCTATGCAAACTCCATGAGCTAAATACTTTTGCGTTAAAGACATACAGCAAATCTTATATAACTCATCCTACATATTTTGCTGTTTACATTTTACATAAGTGAAAATAGGCTTCGTTGTAGAAATAATCAAATTTGGATGATCATTTAAACTCAAATATATTGTCATTGCGTTGTTTCAGTATGTAGATGCACAGAATTTAGGCAAAAATAAAGCGGTTTTAGGACGAATACAACACTCAATGTGAATTAAAAAGAACTTTAAAAATCATGATTTTGAGACAAGATGGATGCCATATTTTATTTTGAAGTGGGTCACGTGATATTTTCATATCATGGTCACGTGATCGCTTCATATAGGAGGTGTAATTATTATTTTAATTTTTCGTTAAAAAACTACTGCATATATTTTGCTGAAATTTTTTTATATATTTTATGGAATAATTTGAATATTACCTAAAATTTTCGAAGCAATATGTGAACTTTAAATCCGCTTAAAAAATGTTTGAAAAATTAGGTCCCATAGGGTTCAATGTATTTCATTTTTTCAACCCGGGTTCAATCCAAAACTAATTAGTGATATTATTCATTTATATTCCCATAGGTCCTACAGACCGTCTGAACAACATACTAAAATTTCATTTTGATTAAGTCATTTTTACGGCAGTTATCGTGCTAACGGATAGACAGACAGACAGACAGAATGAACAAAGACATAAACACTTTTCAACTTTGTTGTAAAGTGCTAAAAAATGTATTTTTAAATTACTATGCATGCAAAACTTATTAAAGTTGAATATAATAATACAAATCATGTTGATCGCATATAATCAATTGGATTGATTGACCTGTTTCCAATTTTAAAGCATCTGATTCATGAGAATCGCTCGACTTTCTCATTCATCATGCTCCATATATTATATAGTCGTATTTATAACTAGCTGTATCCCCTTTCTTGTAAGGAATAAAAATATTAAGAAACTTTAATATTTGAATTTTTTAACACTTTACAACAAAGTTGAAAAGTGATTTTGTTCATTCTGTCTGTCTGTCTGTCTGTCCGTTAGCACGATAACTGCCGTAAAAATGACTTTATCAATTTATAAATTTCAGTATGCTGTTTAGACGGTCTGTGGGACCTATGAGAATATAAATGAATAATATCACCCAATTAGTTTTGGATTAAATCCTGGTTGAAAAAATGAAATACACTGAACCCTATGGGACCTAATTTTTCAAACATTTTTTAAGCAGATTTAAAATTCACAAATTGCTTCGAAAGTTTTAAGAAATATTCAAATTATACCATAAAATATATAAAAAAAATTTCAGCAAAATATATTCAGTAGTTTTTTAAATAAAAATTAAAATAATAATTACACCTTTTATATGGAGCGATTACGTGACCATTATATGAAGAGATCACGTGACCCACTTCGAAATAAAATATGGCATCCATCTTGTATCAAAATCGTGATTTTTAAAGTTCTTTTTAATTCATATTTAGTGTTGTATCCGTCCTAAAACCTCTTTATATTTGCTAAAATTCTGTGCATCTACATACTGAAACAACGTAATTACAATATATTTGAGTTTAAATGATCATCCAAATTTGATTATTTCTACAACGAAGCCTACTTTTCACTTATGGAAAATGTAAACAGCAAAATATGTAGAATGAGTTGTATAAGAATTGTTGCATTTCTTTAACGCAAAATTATTTAGCTCATGGAGTCTGCAATATAGCTGATATGAATGAAATATTCATTGATTTTACAGAGAGAAGGACGATTTTTTCGATGAAGTTTTAAGCATAGAGTTTAATTACTTGTACCTCCATGGTCTTAAGTTTTTAAATAAAATAAATTATTATAGTATTGTGATGAATGAAATGAATGGAAAAATGTTGATGAATTAAATGTTGCTTTTATAGAGAGCCAGGCGTGTTATATTTCGATGACGTCATTTGAATAAATTTCAGTTGTTTCGATAAAGTGTTCAAATATAATAAATTATTGTAGTATTATGATAATTTTAAAAATATTACCGAGGAATGTATCGCATTTTAGAGATGTTTAAACTAGGCAATTTATATTTCAATGCCGTCATTTGAATGAAGTTCATTTTTTTCGATGAAATTTTAAGTTTTGAAATATAATAAATTAATGTAGTATTGTGATAATTTTTAAAATATTACCGAGGAATTTATCGCATTTTAGAGATGTTTAAACCAGACAATTTATATTTCAATTCCGTCATTTGAAAAACGCTCATTTTTTTTCGATGAAGTTTTAAGTTTTCAAATATAATAAATTAATGTAGTATGGTGATAATTTAAAAAATATTACCGAGGAATGTATGGCATTTTAGAGATGTTTATATAAAATTGCATTGAAGTTGGAAAGTGTTTCATAATCAATGCTTTATGCATGATTGATCTCTCTTGTTAATATTTGAAGTCTTTTTTCTTATAAATTTATAATATTTCTAACAAGGAACAAGGTGAGCGCTCCCGTGTTGAAATAATAAACATACATACAGAAGCATAACTCATAATTCTTTTATATAGATAATCGCAGATATACCCGACGTTGCCTATGATTTGAAATATGTGCAATTTCTATAATATTCTAAATGACCTTGTTATTCAAGACATTCTATTAAAATATTTAATTTAATCATACTGAAAAGAATTATAATAATATCTGTTTTCGCTATACAAAATTATCTTCATAGACTGATCTGAAGAATAAAACGTCAAGTTCTCGTTTGTAAACAAATTTACAAAAAATATAAAATTGGATCAATACACGACAAAATGAAAGAGTCAAAACGGTATTAGAAGATATGCCTGCACCACTTTTATTCTGTTTCAATAATTGGATAAACACAATAGTATATGAGTTTGAAAAATCTTTGCTAAAATAAAACAGATGACGTAATAAATTAAAAAAATATATTTATATTACGTAATATTTTAAAGTTGAAGACCGTAATTGATAGAATACAGTCAAAAATGCAATACCTTTTATTTGAAAAATTTATTTTTATATCCATTTCTATATTATTTAAACCGGAAAAACTTTTAATAAAAATTGTCTTTTAATAAAAACACATTTAATTTCATTGAAATACCTCTGCAACCCCTGGTTCTAGAAACACGAAACATGGATTAAATTTTAAGAAATCGGTGTATTCCAAGTCCACTCACAAAATTTCATGAATTTCGGTGCAGAAGTTCTCCCATGATAATGAACAAGCAAACTGGACACACAGACAGATTTTCAATTTTATTTATATAAATAAGAATGAAAAAGACATATGTCTTTCTATGAACTTTCGTTTATGAGCTAATAATTTTAAATGCTTTGAAGTTACTTTAAAATGTTTGGCGAAATTATTTGAAGTTTATCAAGTTCTTTCAACCCAAACATTCCGACCTACCCTGAAGGTATTCTTCCAGTTTGAAAGAACTCAGACCCTGACGAATTGAATGCATTTGCTGATTTGCGCTAATATGTGATTATTTAATTAAAATGCGAGGCAGTGCACCAATCAAGTTCTGTTCAAAAATTTAACTTATAATGTTGAAGGCTCTGACGCAAGCCATCATGTGGCTTTTTCACCCCCTGTATCTCAAAACTAAAAGGAATAGAATGTTAATTTTTTAATTTTCTGACAGGTAGGTGTGGTGAGACAAGATGTTAAAATCGAAAACTTGAGCAGCGTGTATAAGCACAAATAAAATGATAATGCAACATGCAGCTGTTTCGAGGATACGTTGTATCCCCTTCGTCAGTGCAAGAGAACCAACGAATCCGAAGTCCAAAAGAGGAATGGATTTCGGATTTGTTGGTTTTCTTGCACTGACGTGAAGGATCCAACATATCCGTGAAACAGCTGCATGTTGTATTATCATTTTATTTGTACTTAGACACGCTGCTCAAGTTTTCGTTATCCATTCACACGAAGTGTATTTTACTTATTGAAGACGTTAATAATTTGGTTTATTGCGCAGCAGCCAATTTTTGTATTATTGCTTCAAAGATAGTACATTTTATTTTCCTATGAAATTTCCACTTTTGCTAGCTTGAACCTGTCTCGAGATATTGCACATTTTAAAAATATATTTTTTTAAATTATACAAAATTAAAAAGTATAAGTATGTCAAATATGTTTACTTTAATTATTACAGCTTTCACACCCATTGGAAAACTCCATTAAGAATACTAAAATATCGAAATTATAATAACTATATTTAGAAAACTAAGAGCTTGATCTAAATTACAATTATATATACGTGTAGGGCTTTCAAAAGCTACAAATTCTTATTTATTTTTCATAGTTCATTTTTAGTTTTTGAGATATGAATATTATAAATTTGAAAAACCAAAATTTTTCAATTTTCTTCAACTTGATGACTTGAAAACCATACGAGCTTTTTAAAAATAAATTATACTGGATTTCCTAATACACATTTTCGTCGCTTAATATTCATATTTATATTTTATAATTTTAAAGATATTTCGAATAGAATTTAGCAAAATGAAAAAAGTAACAAAGTACTCTCTCGGACAGATACTTTTTTAAGTCTTTTCGGAAAAAATTTTCAACATATTGAAATATTGAAATTATGTATTCTCATAATCTTGACCATATTTCTGAACACAACAAGTAAAAATTAATAAGTATGGTGAACACGTCTAAAATATATCAAATATTTTCTATCAAAGACTACAGGATCTATGAACTGTATTTAAGAAACACCATCTTGATGTACAAGAAATTTTTACATTTTAAAGTGTTATAACGCTTACAAACATCATAATGTCCATCATCAGTGACAATGTTAAGGAAATGACAGACATGAGCCTTATAAACCTGAAATCTTTATACACCAATGAGCTGTATATACCAATACATGAGCTTTATACACCGCTTTACCATATGCAAATTTTGTATTCACGATTTCGGGTTGTATAAAAGCTCATGTCTGTGTTTCCTTAACATTGCCACTGATAATGGACATTATGATGTCTGACAGCGGTATGGCACATTAAAATGTAAAAATTTCTTTCTCAAGATGATGTATTTTAAATAAATACAGTTTACAGTTCTTGTAGCCTTTGATTGAAGTAAAAATTGTTTACATTTTTATCTATTAGGTTCGGAGATATAACCCTAGAAAGTGTTTAAATTTTTTGTAATGCTCCGATTCCGCTACAGATACCCCCAAGCATAGATGTTATGCTTATAAAAAAGTAACTTCTTTTGTTATTGTTATAGAAATAAGCATTTTGTGTGTAATTGTTTTATTTAAAAGCATATGGTATCTTTTAGTATCAGACAGTAAACGTGCTGCTTGTTCTCGAGCTATTGCAACTTTTTCAGTTAATATGGTGTTCACAAAAATATGTTTACAATTATCAAATGAGTGAGTATTTTTAAAGACTTTTAATCAGAAAAAAATGGATATCATTGTTTAGAATTTACCACGAGCGGTTTTCGAGATATTAGAATTTTTATTTAATTTTTTTCAGCAGGGAGTGCGATATCTGTCGAAACAGTCAATGAATTCGATATCATCATTGTAATCGATGGCAACAAAGAGTTTATTTACTTTCAGGGATATCGAGCTACATGAAATCTCCAATTTGTGTTATTGTTTCCCCCAAATATCGAAATTTGGTAATCTGCAAAGAAAGTCAATTCTTAGGCACACTTATTTTTTATTTATTTATTTTTTTTAATGCACGGCCAACACTCCTATTCTTCAAAACTGTAACATGCAATCATGTTAAAAATACTATTAAAACCTTCAACGAAAAAACCAATGGAAACAAAAAATAACCATCAGATTATTTACTAGAATAAAATGTTTTAATATAATTCTGTCGTTTTCATCAAACTCCTTAAGTCTGAGACGTTTTTCACAATATTTTTTTCCTCTGCTAGTCTCTTAACTGTATCGATTTTCTAGAATCTAACCCAGCCAAAAAAAAAAGCATTAAAATATTTTGTCCAATGTTTTGCAGCTCTGACAGAGTAGGGGATTAATCCATCTTCAGGTGCCACATCGCGTTCCAAAACCATTCGCGATGTGGAGGAGCGCCGCCGGAGCGTCGCTTGCTTGCTCCCATGAGTGACCTTGGAACCGAAGGCAAAGGATTTCGGGTCGATGGGTGGGAGTTTTCCTGATAAACCATACTCTCTCCGTAGATGATGGAAGACGGCTCGGTGGGATTCGGACAGAGCATCTCAATTTCGGATTAAGAGATCGGGAAAAGAGTTGGAGATAACTAGACCTCGTCAAGGACTACATCAGCAAATCTATAAGCACTGCTGTATATAAGTACCGATACGTATAGCCTAGTGATATATGGATACTGCATTAATATCGTTCCTCTGTATCAGTACTGCATGGCATGGACGTCATCCATGTTCTGAATTCTGACCTAGATTAATTAACTTTTCGGAATTTTATAATTTTGAAGTTGGAATGTAGATAGATTCAAATAGAAACTAATATATAATTTTATTATAATAAATTATACTACAATTATACACAGGGTGCATCAGGATGAGCGTCGAAAAGGAACATAAAATGGTTGATCGTAGAAGTAAAGTGAAATATGAAATATCTGATGTGGGCAACACATGACTTTCCTTATATAATGCAATGAATTTACTACTTTTACAGTTAAAAAAATGTTATTCTTATAGTAGATGCTTATATTCTTTCAAAGATATTGAATTTTCTTGAATTAGTCGTCATTTTCATTGATTTAGTGTCATTTTTATCCATTTGGTGAGATTTTCGTTAATTTGACAACATTTAAAAATGTTGCCAAGTTGGCTACATTCCGCTAAATTCTTCGCCAAAATCTCGTCAAGCGTTATGGAGGGAGAAATACGTTTTTCTTACAGCAGATAAATAACTATTGGCGTTCAAATACAAAAGTATTACTCAAAGTATCTTTTCTCGTGAATGGAACGAGTTAGATCCACGAGAATGATGTCACCAAATTTATCGCATGATATTACATATGAAAAGTGAACATGTTTCTTAACAGTTAATATATTTTTTTAATTTATGGGGCTTTTTGATAAATTTATTTGAAAAATGTGCAATATCTCGAGAACGGTTTGTACTAGCGTTCTAAAATTTATGTCAATCGTTTTCAAAGGAAAAATTACATAAGAAATGTCTATTTGTCTAACTTTATTAAAGGTTTTGATTTTTTGACGATTTTTTCAAAATTTCATTCGAAAATTTAGGGGGGTTCTGAACACTCGATTGTGTTTTAAAACAATAGGCTTCCAGTATTCATGGATTGTGATTTTTGTACCAAATTTCATTCGAATCGCTTCATTCGTTCGTGAGATATCGTCTCCACAGACTCACTGGCGCGCGCGCACACACACGCACACACACACACACACACACGCACACACACAGACATCACCTCAAAATGTTCGATTCGTGATCAGGGATACTTGAAACGTGCTCTCCCGTCGAAAACTCGAATTCGAATTTTCGATCCCGTCACAATACTTTCCTTATACATTATGTATATAAGGAAAGTAAAAATACTAAGCAAATAGAAAGGGATTTAGCGATAAGGGTACACATACCCCTCCTCGAAACTGAATTTCATAAAAAAAGTAAAATTTAACTTTTTATACGACCTCCCAATAAAAGAAATCTGACGTGAGCAGCACATTACTTTCCCTACAGCCTTAAATTCTGCCTTCTTTCATAATCTACTAAATTGAGTTTAATTGAACAAAATGAGACACGGATAATGATTAACACTTTCCCTCATAGTTGTAAAGTGTTTATGACTTTGTGGATTCTAACTGTCTGTCCGCACGATGAGTGCCGTAAAAATAACTTTATCAAAGTGAAATTTTAGTATGCTGTTGAGACGGTCTGTGACATGGGAATGAAAATGAATAATATCATCTAATAAGTTTTGGATTTAACCCAGGTTGGGAAAATGAAATACATTGAACCCTATAGGACCTAATTTTTTAAACCTTTTTAATCGGACTTAAAATTCACAAACTGCTTCGAAAATTTTAGGAAATATTAAAATTACCACGTAAAATGTGTAAAAAAACCAAGTCATCAGTATATGTTAAGTGTTTTTTTTTTAAATAATTAAAATAATAATTACACCGACATTATATGAAAAGATCACGTGACTCATTGCAAAATAAAATATGTCATACATTTTTTTTCCGGTGTGTGAAAATTGTGATTTTTAAGGAACATTAATATAAGTTAGTATTACATCCGTCCTAAAACCGCTTTATTTTTGCATATTACCTGTGTATCTAAATTCTGTACTTACGCAATTACAATATTTTTTATTTTAAATGATCACTAAACTTTGATAAATGATCACTAAACTTTGATTATTTATACAACGAAGCCAAATTTTAACGTATACAGAATGTAAACAAATCAAGAGACTGTAAGATGAGTTGTATAAGAATTGCTGAATTTTTTTAACGCAAAATTATTTAGCTTTGGGGTCTGGAATATAAGTGATATGAATTAAATATTCATTGATTTTACATAGGGAAGCAGGCGATTTTATAGCATTCCTTTTCTTGGTGAAATTTTAAGCTTCCAAATTTAATACATTATTGTAGTACTGTGATAATTTAAAACATATCAGTGCTGAATGTATTGCATTTTAGAGATTTTAAATAAAATTGCATTTCAGTTGGAAAGTGTTTCATAACCTGTGCTTTATGTATGATTAATCTTTCTTGTTTTAAATTACACTCAATTTGTAAGTTTACTTAAATTTTCATTTCCATTGGCGATTGGGCGTGTTTTCAAAGGCGGTCTTGGAATATGCTAAAAAAACTTTCGAGAACGTTTAGTACTAGAGTAATAGTGTTGGCCCTGTTCTTTTCGTCGTAAAAAATAACAGGTGAAATTTAACCTTTTGCTTACGTGTGGGACAGCGTCCATCCCAAACGAAGAACTTTCCAAAAAGACAGGTATTTGACATACTCTATTCCAAACAGTTCTATCCCCCCCCCCTTGCAAACATTGGCGTCCTCTACAGTTCATTGACATGTATTGTCTGGAAAAACCCTGCACTGAGGGCCTGTTACTTTCTTTTTACATCTCGCGTCACATGTGCCTCTACGCCACGGTAAAATAGTTCCCCTCACCCCCAACCAGGGTTGGAGATATCAGCACAGTCTCCGAACTTTTTGATCCTACCTTATATATTTGACAATATATATATATATATATGCTATATATAAATAAAAATTGAAGGATTTTAATCGAAAATTATGCATAAACTACTGTATGTACAAAAATATTTACAGTAATACCTCGCATAGTTCGGCTTCAATCAGTTCGGATGCATTATAGTCCGGTCTAAAAATTTCAAAACAAACAATTTAATTGAGCAAAATAAAAATAAATTATAAAAAATTAGTACACAAAATTATTTTTTTATACATAAATGATCGGTTTTTTCCCTTTATACAGTCAAGTCTTTCCATTTTGTCTGGGCTTTCCCTTGTATGTCTATGTATCTAGACACAGCGAGAATGTAAACGCGGCATTATGTTTCGATGGTTCACCTTTCAATGTTTTAAGCGACTTTTTCACATAGCATTAGACAGCCATAGCAGCGACTGCCTGATGGGAGTGGTGATACTGTCAGGTGATTATTGATGTGAAAGATGCTATTCCGATTGCAGTTCAGTGCGATCACAATTGCTGTCCGATTGCAGTTCAGTGCGATCACAATTGCAGTTCAGTGCGATCACAATTGCAGTTCAGTGCGATCACAATTGCAGTTCAGTGCGATCACAATTGCAGTTCAGTGCGATCACATCTGCTGTGTATAAGCTACGTAGCACGAGTAAGCAGTGGACGTCTGAGAACTGTAATGTTGAATTAACATTTGTCTATCAGAGAGAGTTTTCGATACGCAAATCTACAGTAAAGTCCGTTTGTGATAATTAAATTTCAATACTCATTTAAAAAAATAATAATAATAAACGTAAGTAGCTCACTTTAGAACAAAAGCTCGAAATGCTTTAGAAGGTGCATCATTTGCTAAAATAGGCTGGGAAAAATGAATGGACGAGTCTTAGTACGAAAACTTATCAAAAAGAAAGATCATCATTGTCATTTCAAATTGAAAGTTATGGTTACGGCTTCTTATTTATCAAAAGTAGTGACTAAAACCAGAAGAGTCGTCGTCGATCCAACCAATGGATTAAGGTGTCATTGAGACATTTAAGACCTATTATTTAAGCCGCACTTTTTCGCAAGCCATAAAAGCTACAATAGGAGAAAATTTGCCTACTTTAACAGAATTTTGGAAGAATTACGGTATCAGAAACGTTATCGAAAATATAGGCGAAGCATAGCATGATTTATCGACAAGCATAATGAGGGCAGTATGGTAACATATCATACCACATTGTGCAAATGGTTTCATTGGTTTTGAAACTCATTTTGCTGAAGTCACAAATAACATAGTGGAAATTGGATAGCAACTTGGTTTCAATAAGTTTGATTCCGTCAACGTAATTGAATGCATCGATTTGAACACTAATGAACTAGATAATGAAACACTTATTAACATAGATGACAACGTACTTATGAAGAACGGGAGGACAACGACGACTGTGTTGAAGTGCCTGCATGAGAATTAACAGCCGGACAACTATAAAAAATTATTGGAATGGTTGAAATCTTGTCAGAGCATATTATGGAAGTTGATCCTAATATTGAAAGTAACCTTACAATTCGCTGAACGATAAACAATGCAATTCGTTGCTACACAGAAATGAAGAGAAAAGGCCAAAGAAGGAAAATGTGCAGACATCGATATTGCAATTTTTAGAGAAAAAAAAATGAATTACAAAAAATATGCATTTTATTAAATTATTTCTAATAAAGACATTTGAATTCATTAATCGCGCTTTATTTATTGAAAAACAGGGAGAATTTTTTTTTAACCAATTATCATTTTTTGCATGTATTTAATTCCTCGAATAGTCCGGTTTTAAACAGTCCGGGATATTGACGGAACCGATTACCCGGACTATGCAAATTATTGCTGTATATATATATATGTGTGTGTGTGTGTGTAATATTAGGCTGGAATAGTCCAAGGAAGAGACCTTTCTCGATATCACAAATCTACTTTATTAGATGACATTAGAATCCGAAGTAGTTACATAAATAGGCCGAGCTCCGGATCATCGACCATCTTTCACCAAATTTCAGTGCAGTCTGCGTAGTTCTAAGTACAACTTACATTTACATCGGAGGCGGAGGGATGATATAAGGCATGTAGCTGTTGTCTTCGCGTTCATTAGGCTATAAAAATGTAATTTGGAATGCAATTTCATATGAAAATGTTTATACAGAGGTTAGGATTAGTGACTATATATCGAGGAAACGAGGAAGTGTCTGCAGACTTGTTAATATGCAGACTAGTGGGCATAATTCTTACATTACAAATACTGGTAAATTATTATTAAAAATCTTAAATGAAGCATCCTTGTCAGATGATATTTCAAATAATTGTCACATTGTAAAATACAGTTTTAAATTAGTTAAGAAATTAAAAAATACTCTTACTAATATTCATAGTATTTATACTTTTGATTTCAGAGTTTTGTTTAATAATATTGATATAGATGATCTGTATAGAATTATTTTAGGAATTTTTGAAAAATATAATATCACCCTGAAATATTGAACTTTTCTTTTTAAAAAATTACTCAATCTGACTCTCTATGAGAATTATATTCAACATGGTGGTACTTTTTTTAAGCAACAGTTTGGTATCCGACAAGGGGGTGTGCCTCATCTTTATTAGCTAATCTGTATTTATTCTTCTATGAAAATAACATTAATCCAGGATTGCACATGTTTAGATATTTAGATGACATATTATGTGTATCCCATAATAATATCCCTATAGTATTTAACTTTTATTCTAATGATTTACAATTAAATGCAAGTAATAATGACTCTTGTTGTAAACTTTTTAGATTTAAATTTAGATTTACAAAATTGTAATTTAGATTAGATTACTGTCGAAACATCATTTCAGTACTCGCTTCTAAAAGAACAAAGTTTATTTCATTGATTTGCGTCGTTTTTATCAATTTGGCGACATTTCCGTCAATTTGGCAAAGATTAAGAAAAGTTACCAAGTTAGCGATATTCCGCCAAATTCGTAGCTCTGAATTTGCAGATCTGAAGAATAAAACATCCTGATCCCATTTGTGAACACTGAAATTGTATTAGAAAATATACCCGTTCTACTCTTTTTCTGTTTCAACAATCGGAAAAATTAATTTATTGGGTAAGCACAATATATGAGTTTATTAGCAAAACACAATATATAAGCTTAAAAACTCTTTGCCAAAATAAATGAAAGTGATGTACGCAGTCCACAATTAATATAATTAAAAGCAAAATGAAACCGTTCTTTTCAAAAGTATATTTTTATATCCATTTATTTATTATTCAAACCGAAAAAATAATAATTAAAATTAACAGACAGATTTAATTTAATTGCGTTTCTGAGCAACATGATATAAGATAGAATTTTCTCATAAACTGCGAAATGAAATAACCATTTTGATTTCTTTATGCTTTTCATTGTTGAGTAAAAACTTGTGAAAAATAAACCATGGAGATATATTTTTCATTTAAATTCCTGTTTCAAACACTTCATGCTTTCAAAAAGTGACTAATTAGTTCAAAAATTCTCCCACCAAACTCAGAGATAAAATTTTAATTCACTTTCAAACGATTTTCAACCTTTTCGTTTGGATAAACCACGGAGTTAGAGAGCAGAACTCTTTGGGAAAAGTTTCGTTTTTCATTAATATCTTGACAACCCCTGGTCTTAGAAACTCGAAACTTGGACTAAATTTATAGGAGGCTATTTAGTCGTTCTCCCGTGATGCTGAGACAAACAAAAGTTTCGTTTTTTACTAATACCTCAAGAAACACTGGACGTAGAAACTCCAAACATAGACTAAATTTTAAGTGGAGCTATTTCTAATCTACCCACAAAATTTCATCAAATTCGGCCCAGCCGTTCTCCCATGATGTTGGGACAAACAGATAGACAGACATATTTTCAATTTTATTTATATACTAACAGCATACCCGTTCTTCGTACGGAGTATATAATATAAAGAAACTTATAATTCACAATCATGTGCAAATTATGTTAAAATATTAAATTTATAGCTCCTAAAGAGAAGTTTAAAAATATCTGTTCTCAATATGCAAAATTATCTTCACGGGCAGATCTGAAGAATAAAACGTCCTGGCCCCTTTTGAAAGCAAATATACAAAAAATATGAAATTGAATCAATATATACAAAATAAAAGCGCTAAAATTGTATGGGGCCAGCACTACTTATATACTCGAATATTAGAAGATATAACCTGTATTAGTAGGTTACATGTATAAATTGAAAATATCAATAAACCCGTAATTGATTCCAATATATACCAGAATGAAAGCACTAAAATTATATGGGAATATATATATATATATATATATATATATATAATATAAAGAAAGTGGATTATCAGAAATATATGTGTTATAGTAATTATGCGCAAAGCAGCAAGAGGTACTATACACCATATAATGCATTAAAAATGGAATGGATAAAAAGTGAAAAAAGGAAGGAAGGCTTTGCAAAAAGCTTACTTGATGGCGGTGAGGGGTTGTGACCTCACTCCCCAGTTTTCAACGAGCTCGTCATAAATGCCGCGGCATTGCACTCCTGGTCGCCAGCTTTTGCTCAAGCCCACCTCCGGAGTGACAATAATAATTGTCACTTGTGACAATTCCGGAGGTGGGCTTGAGCAAAAGCTGGCGACCAGGAGTGCAATGCCGCGGCATTTATGACGAGCTCGTTGAAAACTGGGGAGTGAGGTCACAACCCCTCACCGCCATCAAGTAAGCTTTTTGCAAAGCCTTCCTTCCCTTTTTTCACTTTTTATCCATTCCATTTTTAAAGCATTATATATATATATATATATATATATATATATCCCCCCGTACTACTTATAATGTCGCAGATTAGAAAATATGCCTGTGTGTTAGTACAAGATTATCTGTATTACATACAATATGAGTCTCAAAGATTTTTGCCAAAATAAAACAGATGACGTAATAAATTAAATATCTATAATCCCCGTAATCTTTATACCATAAGGTCGTAATTGATTCCACTATATGCCAATATATATCAAAATATATGCCAATATACCTGTCCTTCTTATATTCTCGTAGATTAGAAGATATACCCGTGCATTTGAAGAAGATTACTCGTACAACGTACTATGAGTTTCAACAATTTTTGTCATAATAAAACAATGGCATATTAACTTGAAAATATCAATCCCTGAATCATTTTCTGTTCTAGTTCTCGAGTTATTCTAAAACAAGGTGCGCATTTCAATTGCGGGCTTATGACGGGCTGGCCCGATAAGATTAAAAATCCAAAGAATTAGAATGTACCACAAAAAACATGTCAAATTTTATGTCGCTACGATTAGTGGAATCCGCTTAGTTAGAGCCTCGAAGATTTGAAAGGCGACACACTCCGTTTGAAGTTAAATAAAAGTGTTCAATAATATTAAAAAATGCGTTTAAACAAATGGAGAGTGATAGTAAAAGAAAAAGCGCATTAAGATACGAAAAAATACAAAAAATTTCATTTATAAATTCACTGGAGAAAGAAGGGGGAAGAAGAAAAATTTTCTAGTTTTAGTTTTGAAAAAGTAATGAACGAAATTACCTAAAACATTTTCCCGGGATACATCATCTCAATTTAAATATAGAAAAAAATACAGCAGGCGCTTTAAATTGATTAGACAAAGGTGAGGAAATAAAAAAGGAAGGAAGGATGAAAATTAACAAAACAATAAAAAATATTCTAGTAGGATATCAAAAAATCGGCTGCTTCCAGATGAAAACACTAAATATTTTGTTTTTGCAGTCACTGATAGGGAAGGGTGCAGTAAAAAAGGCCCAAATAGAAGAAACATTAGAATGCTTCACATTGATTAAAAATGAAGATTAAGAATAAAAATGATGGAATTAAACTTAAAAATGATAAGCATGTTCGAAGCAAGATGTTAAAAAAAATGCAAAATCTTTTATTTTTGTAGTCGTTGGAGTGTTAAAAAAAGGACTAAATTTTAGTTCTTGATCCAGGCGCTTTCAGTTGATTAGGAAAACAGGAGTAATAACACCTGTAAGGAGAGTGGGTGGGTGAAAATCATAAACTATTTAAATATTCGAATGATGCATTATAAAATGAGATGCTTTGAAAAATAATAATTATTTCAATTACTGTGGGAAAGGTCCAGTAAAAAAGATTTAAATTTTTGCTTTTTCTTAGCTTTGGGAAAAGTAATGAACATCAAAATCTGAAAATAATTTCAGAGATATAGTATCCTAATCCAAATAAAGCAAAAACCACACGTAAACTTCGGGTTGATTAGAAAATGTGGACTGGTTATAACACGAACGATTCATGTTGATTGAAAACAAAAAAGTAATAAATAAAATGTAGGAAATTAAATAAAACAGTCAAAATATTCGTGTGGGAGTATTAAGAAATAGGACACATAAGAGAAAAATACCAAAATTTTAATTTTTGCTTTAACTAGGAAGAGCGATAAAAACGTCATTTTATTTTATTTACGTATTTATTATTTTAGATCTGAAAAAATATACAGCAAAAATTATCGAATTGAGGCATTTTGAATAGGAAAAAAAAAAGAAAAAAAATATACGACTTAGAATTAAAAGAATTTCGAAAATTTCAAGTGGTTGTGTCACACAAAAGGCACCAACAGGACTAATAGGAAAAGGGAAAAGTTCATAATTTTGCAATTAATTAATAATACCTACATGCTTACTTTCTAAATTATTGTCCCATATAATTTGTTTCATAATTTAAACTACATAAATTTAACTTTGGAATTTTAAGTCTGTTAAGGACGAAGAATGAAGTATTTCTCTTATATAAACAAAAGAAATTTGAATGTAACTGATGCTAACTTTTTTGGTGAATTTTGCTACGTTGAAAATCATGTTACAAACAAAAAGCTCGAAGAATGCCAACAGAATAACCACACACTTTAAAAAGGTTGATATCTTTTGATTAAACAAACATATATTTAGTGAAGTGGTGGCCAACCTGCGACACTCGCACCACATATTGGCACGTGAGGGTATATTGTGTGGCATGTGGAACCCAAATATTTTTTACAATGTTTTATTCAGGTTAATTTCTTTATTTGTTTGGGTCACATCTTGAAATCAATTTTTGACCCACTTCAAAAGAGCCGATTTTCTTGAAATTTTACGCACACGCGTATATTTGCGATGACGATATAATATTTCATCAAATTTGCGTTGATTCCCCCTTCCCCCCCCCCCAAAAAAAATCATGCCCAGAATGGACCGTAAAATCCAATTGTTGTACAATAATTAAAAAAAAGTCCAATCATTGAATTTTGTTGATCATCTTTAGTTTGATGACTAGAAATATGCATTTTATTTCCCTAATTATTGATGATTCTCTATTTAATAATTCTATTTAATTTCCAGGCATATTTTAAGTTAAGATTATTTGAGTTCCAACTTCTTTCTGTTTTATCATTGGATTTTCATATAATATTTTATTATATACACTCTAAGACAAAAAAATCGGCTCACCCCGCAAAATAATCCGATAGTAATGAAACTGTACATGCAAACACCTGTCGACCGAATATGCAAATGATCAAAAATTCACAGTCAATGAATGAATAGTCAGAATTACAGTGCATTGAATCTGAGCACCATGGTGGTGTATATAAGGAGAGAACCTCATTTTCAGTAACAAAACATGCAGTGGATTTCAATTGCGTTTACGTACTTTGATTGTAACAATGCCTCTCCCCCGAATTCGCGGCCACTACGAGCATATGAAGGAATTTGAAAGAGGGCTTGCAATCGAACTGCATGAGGCTGGATGGGCACACCGACGATTCGTTCGGCATTTGGGTAGGAGCGATGCAACAATTAGACGATGTTGACAGGAATGGGTCCGGAATGGCAGATTTCAGAGGGCAGCGGACGCGCTAGAGCAGCGACAGAACGGGAAGATAGAAAGATTGTCAGAGCAGCTGTGACAGTACTAGATTCATCGTTATCAACCATCTAACGTGTGACAAACAGGGAAGTGACTACCTGGACCATTAATAGAAGACTGGGGGAGAGGGATCTATACTCGCGGCACCCATTACGCCACCTACCACTGACCAGTATACACCGTCAACAGCGATTGCAATGGTACCGGGTCCGATCAATGTGAAATTGTTCGGATTGGGAACGAATTGTCTTCAGTGATGAGTCCCGCTTCGAACTGAGTCCCGACGATCAGCGCAGACGTGTCTGGAGACAACCCGGACATTGTCAGGAACATGTCACACGCCACACGCCCCGACAACAGGGAGTTGTGGTCTGGGATGCCATTTCGTTTGATAGCCGGACCTCTTTGATAGTCCTCCGTCGCACCATCACAGCACAGCGGTACGTTACCGACATTCTACGACCCTTTGTATTGCCATTCCTTTCGCGACATCCCGGACTAACTTTTCAGCAAGATAATGCTAGGCTACACACGGCACGCCTCTCTATTGATTGTCTGCGTGCTTACGACACACTTCCTTGGCCAACCAGATCCCCCAGATCTCTCGCCTATTGCGAACATTTGGACTGAGACGGGGCGTTGCCTGCGACCATCTTAAAATGTAGACGAATTAGGTCGTCAATTAGAGGCCATTTGGAACGACATCCCTCAGAACATCATCCGGCAACTTTATGCATCAATACCACGTGGGGTAACAGCTTGTATCAAGGCCAGAGGTGGACCAACGCCATATTCACGTGCTCACTTTGTGTAGATCTTTCAGTGCAATAAATCATCCAATTGTTCTAAAATTCTGATCATTTCTTTTTCTGTATATCCACATTACACGTACCAAATTTTGTCTCATTTGGATACTTCTTTCTTGGTGCGTCAATTTTTTTTTGTATTAGAGTGTGTGTGTATATATATATATATATATATATATATATATATATGAATTTTTTATAAATACCGTAGCAAAATTAAAAAAATTAAGGATGCTTTGCAAATATGCAAATGTTAAGAATGTTACCTGTATGATGTAATTTTAGCTCTATACAATGCTTATATTATTAATCTTTCAACTCAAACCAGTTTTATAAATTTTCCTAAACTTCGTCACTTTGTTATTTTCAATAATTATATTTTTCAAGGAAATAAATTATACCTACAAGTCTCAGGAGTTCCACAGAGTGGCTGCAGTAGCAGTATGTCAGTTAATTTATATCTTTATCATTATGAACAGTCTTTTACATCAGTAGATTATACATTATACAGATATGTTGATGATCTGATTTGCTTAGTATATACTGAAAATTGTGTCATAGATATAGATTTCTATCCTGACAATTTGGAATTAATTCCTAATGAAGCTACTATTAGTAAAAATATTAATTTTTTGGATTTAAATCTTATTATTGAACCTTCTAATAAAATTGTTACTAATTTATATGATAAAAAAGACTTTTTTAATTTTAACATTAATAAAATCTTACCATTTAATTCCTGCAACTCGATTCTATTGTTTAGAAATATTATTCTTAATCAGCTTTTTAGAATTTATAGATTATCTGATAAAACATTTTATGCCTTACATATTGATAATCTAAAAATTACCAGCAAGTTATACAAATATCCCTCTTATTACTTTCCTTATATACATAATGTATAAGGAAAGTATTGTGACGGGGTCGAAAATTCGAATTCGAGTTTTCGACGGGAGAGCACGTTTCAAGCATCCCTGATCACGAATCAAACATTTTTGAAGTGATGTCTGTGTGTGTGTATGTGTGTGTGTGTGTGTGTGTGTGTGTGTGAAAGTATGTGTGTGTGTGTGTGTGTCAGTGAGTCTGTGGAGACGATAACTGACGAACGAATGGACCGATTCGAACCAAATTTGGTACAAAAATCACAATCCGTAAACACTGGAAGCCTATTGTTTTTATACGCAATCGAATGTTCAGAACTCCCCTAAATTTTCGAATGAAATTTTGAAAAAATCGTCAAAAAATCAAAACCGCTAATAAAGTTACGCAAATAGACATTTCTTATGTAATTTTTCATTAGAAAACGATTGGCATAAATTTTAGAACGCTAACATGAACCGTTTTCGAGATATTGTACATTTTTCAAAAAAATTATGAAAAAGTCACATAAAAAAAAAATTCCTATTGAGAAACATGTTCACTTTTCATATGTAATACCGATAATTCATATGTATGCGATAAATTGAGTGACATCATTCTCGTGGATCTAGCTCGTTCCATTCAATAAAAAAATATACTTTGAATAATACTTTTGTATTTGAACGCCAATAGTCATTTATCTGCTGTAAGAATAACTTTTTTTAGTGCATAACGCTTGGCGAGATTTTGGCGACGAATATGGCGGAATGTCGCCAACTTGGCGATTTTTTTGAAATGTTGCCAAATTAATGAAAATCTCGCCAAATGGATAAAAATGATGCTAAATCAAAGAAAATGACGACTAATTGTCGAAAATTCAATGTTTTGGAAATAATATTAGTATCTACTATAAGAAAAACCTATTTTTTTACTGTAAAAGTAGTAAATTCATTACATTATATAAGGAAAGTCATGTGTTGCCCACATCAGATTTTTTTGTAAATGGTATAGTTAAAAAATTTAGATTAGCTGGATTTTCATGAATTCTTTTCATGGTGTTATGTATATTAGCCTGACATCTCCATACTCTTGTTTTAATTATATTTTATTTTTACATCCACTTACGCATTAGCCTTTCTATTATTGCCCCTCTTGATTGTATATTATCTCTTATACTTGTCTTTTTGCATACTGTTATTTATTTCTTACGTATGGCAACGGTAAATCATATATTTTTCTTTTGCGAATGGCAACAATGGTCTCTTTATTCTGGGTTCCCGAGATCGATAGGTTCGTGTATTTTTTGAGTTAGATTCCAGGTATCCTTTTTTCCTTTACTTTTTTCTTTTTTATATATGTTATCCAAGTAGAAATAGTTTATAGATATAATCTATCTATTTCTTCAGAAACATACATTTTTGTGGTTGCTTCTACAAGACACATTGATTTGAAAAATAGTTTTGAAGAAGTGAACAAATCCTGATTTAGGTCTAGACCTTGTTGACGTGTATAGCTTTTGTGTTTGGATTTCGTCTGTTTTTCTTTTATCGATTCCATACCATTGTTTTTTGATATTTTTCTTTGACTCGTTGATTCCAAATTTGCATTTTTTTCCCATTTGCTTGAAGATTTGCTGATTTATACTTTTATTTTGTAAGCTTGTTAGAAAGTTAGGTTTTTCGAGTTACTGCTTCTCACTTTTTTTTCATTGGACCTTCAAACCTTTTTATTATATATATATATATATGTGTGTGTGTGTGTGTGTGTGTGTGTGTGTGTGTATAATATCACAAATGTAAGAAATTTAATGTTTGAAATAAAAATATAAAAATATATACTCAGTATCTGAATATGTATGGCGCTTTAGCAGCCGCACCCTTTCATTCACTTATATAAATTTCCAAAAGGAACAAAAGAAGAAGGAAGCAACGTACCACAGATTGGACGTGGGGGGGGGGGGGGTGAACCCCACTCCGCGGTTAAGCATGCTTTACACTATGGTAACACACCCGGGAACCGGTACTTCACTGTGAAATGGCAAAAACCGCAATACATATAAAAGACAAAAACGAAATGATATGAAGGAAAAAGACCTCCAGAGTAAAAACACAGAAGTAAAACAACATTGAAATACATTAAAAATACCAAAATTTCCTGTACAAACATGTAAAAGCCATATATCAATTAAAAACTCCAACCTCAATGCTTTAAACCATCTTAAAATGCCTTCATCAAACTCCGCAGCTGCTAGTGCACCAAATTCCAATATATACCTCTGCCACATTCAATTAGTTAACATCACCTGTAGTAAAATTGAAACTTTCAATGCATCCTCTCACTATCGTTATTTATACCTCTTAATAGTGGGTGTCGCACATGACATTCATTTAAAGTTATGTTATAAAAACTTTTTGCTATGTCCAACAACAACTATGGTGGATAACCTTGTTTTATTGCTGCTTACATGGAAGCCAATAAAACAAGGCCACAAGCCAACATCACAATTATATTGGTCTAAGATTTTGGTATTTAATATTTTATTTCGTCTTAAATGATTTATAATAATGTTTCTAAGTTGGAATTTTTCTTTGATATATGGCTTTTATATGTTTATACAGGAAATTTTGGTGCTTTTTAATGTATTTCAGTGTTGTCTGGGTTTTTACTCTAGGGGGTCTTTTCCTTCATGTCATTTCGTTTTTGTTTTTTATTTGTATTGTGGTTTTTGGCATTTCACAGTGATGTATCGGTTCCCGGGAGTGGGGGTCATAACCCCCCACGGCCAATTTGTGGTACGTCGCTTCCTTCTTCTTTCGTTCCGTTTGGAAATTTATATATACACTAGCCGAATACCCGTTGAAAATCAACAGTCTCGCAATAAGCAACCCCTGAATATTGTCATTTTTTTAATAATTCGCGTTTCACATTTATTCGGCAAATCGAATATTTTAGTGTGCGGAAACCCCTAAAGAAGAAAATATTGTAAATTTTAAATTGCGCACGTCTTCCTTTCGAACTTTCTACCAGTACACCAAATTAAAGTCTCTATCTCATCCCAAAGCATACTATTTTATCATCTCCTCTTTCAAGTGTTTTTCTGTGGAGCACATTCATAAATAAACATTTTTGAAAAACTCTGTTAGCCTTGGGTTTCTTATCAGATGATTGGCCCATATACCAAATATCAAGCCTCTATCACATTTAAAAAGAAGCGTGTCTCATTTATTCCGAAAATCGAACATATTGGTGTTAGGCATCCCCTAAAGTTGCAAATATTGAAAATCTGAAATTGCCCACTTTCTTCCTTTCCTACCAGTACACCAAATTTGATGCCTCTATCCTATCGTGAAGCATGTTTTTCTATCACTTCATATTTCGAAAGTTTTTTCTGTGTTGCACCCCCCTTAAATGATCATTTTTATAAAACCATAATAATCTTTATAGTTTTTTATCAAATGAGTTTTTTATCAAATGATTACCCCATATACTGAATTTCAAGCCTCTATCACATTGCAAAGGAGGCGTTTTACATTTGTTCGTCAAATCGAACATTTTAGTATGCGGCACACGCTACAATAGCAAATGTTAGAAAACTGAAATTGCACTTTCTTCCTTTCTAACTATCTACACATATACCAAATTTGAAGTCTCTATCTCATCGCAAAGCATTCTTTTTCTATCAATTCATCTTTCGAATGTTTTTCTGTGGAGTACCCCCCCCCCCCCCTAATTATACATTTTTGAAAAACTCCATTCTTCTTGGGTTTTCTATTAAATGATTCGACCATATACCAAATATTAAGTCTCTATCACGTTCTAAAAGAGGTACTTCTACTTCATTCCGAAAATCGAACATTTTTGTGTGCGACACCCCCTAGAGTAGAAAATATTGGAAAACTGAAATTGTACACTTTCTTCCTTCCAAACTATCTACCCTTGCACCAAATTTGATATCTCTATCTCATCACGAAGTATGTTTTCTTATCAATTCACCTTTCGAACGTTTTCCTCTGGTCCATATACCTAATTTCAAGCCTCTGTCAAATTTTAAAGGAGCCGTTTCTCATTTATTCGGTAAATCGAACATTTTGGTGTGCGGCACCCCTTAAGTAGAAATAATTGGAAATGTAAAATTGCACACTTTCTTCCTTCCAAACGATTTTACCCATACACTAAATTTGAAATTTCTACCACATCGCAAATCATGCTTTCCTATCATTTCACTTTTCGAACGTTTTGGTGTGCGGCCCCCCCCCCCCCCCCCTTAAGCAGAAAATATTGGAAATCTGAAATTGCACACTTTCTTCCTTTCGAACGATTTACCCATACACCAAATTTGAAGTCTCTATCTTATGGCAAAGTATGCTTTCCTATCATTTCACTTTTCGAACGTTTTGGTGTGGAGCACCCCCTCTAGAGAACGTTTTCGAAAAATTCGATTTTTCCAGGGGGTTTTATCGAACGATTAAGCCGTGTACCAAATTACAAATCCCTATCTATTCGGGAAGTGCTTAAAAAAGCGTGACAGACAGATAGACGGACAGACAGATAGACGGACAGACAGACAGGCGGACACTTGGCAATTAGTATATAGGAATAGATATATACATATATATAAATAATAATAATAGTTTGAAATCCCAATAATAAAACAGAGAGAAGTTACAACTCAAAAATCCTAACTTTAAATAAAACCTACATAATAAAAAGAAGTATTTGATAGCGAATCATCAAGCATATATATATATATATATATATATATATATATATATATATATATATATATATATATATATATATATATTTAGTAATAGAATTAGTTATTTCTATATTTGTTTTTCTATTTTTGAATTTACTTTCGTCCAATGTTATTAGAGGAATCTTGTTGCGCGTATTCTCCTAATTTTTTATCGGTTTTTTATCGGTTTACTGCCTATGTTATTGCATTAGTTATATTTTTAGTATATTACTTGTATTGTAATTTGTCCAATTCCATACTGCTTATATTTTAGTTAAATTCTTTTATATCATTAGCATTATGCTTTTATTCTTATAATATATTTTTTTATATTTTATTTGCAACTTTTTGTTTTAAATCTAGTGCTGCCATCTATAGTTTATTATTCTTACTTTTAATATTGTTATTGTATTTTTGGAGGGTTGGTAATCTTGTATTGACGTTTATTGCTTTATTTTGGCTCATTCAACTGTACTTTTTAGTACAATCTACTATTAATTATTTTCTTATTACGTATTCGGACAGGATTTTAAGTGAATCCACTTTATACACTTATCGCATTATTTAATACTTAAGTGTTTTTTACTTTATCTATATTTAATCTAGTTTAGAACTAATGTAACTATAACATTATGTTTTGGCATATCTTGTAATTTCCTACTGATTTTCATTAGGATTAGGATTTACATGGACTTAATTGTTTTTACTTATATAAAAGTAATTGTTTTTACTTATATACATGCAATTATTTTATTACTTTTATTATTATATCTATGTTATATTGTCATACTCATCAAATTACTTATACTATTATGAATTACACATATTATTTGATTTAGTGACTGGCAAATATATTTATACTTATTATTCTATAATTTGATAGATATTGCCCGGTATTTACAATTTAAGTTGGGAATTGTTTAGACCGATATCCCATTACCAACTTTGTGCCATGGATAATTTTGAATATAGTGATTACCCTACTAAAAATTATAATTTCAATAAATGTAAGAATAAAAAATGCAAAACCTGCCCATATGCTTCTCATACTCAAATTACAAACCATGAAAGTCTTCTGCCTTTCTGCAAAATTTTTAATTGCATCTACCGTTTATCTTGTAACATATGCAATCTATCATATATAGGACAAACTAGCAATCCCATTCATCTACGTATGAATGTACACAGAGATCATATCAAAAAATATATTCTAAATAATAATTTTCTTCCTACTTCCAATAAAATTGAATATAAACACTTTGCCAAACATGGTTTTGAAAATATTACTATACATATTTTAGATATAAAAACAAAATCAGCAGATAGGATTTATTTTGAAAACTACTATATTAAATCACATTGTACTCTTTTTCCATATGGATTAAATCAAATGTATCTAAATGGTAATGTTGTAAAAAATAATTTTGTAGATAATAAATATTCTATTTTTAATCACCTTTTTTTGAAACCCCATTTAAATGATAGTGAATCAATCAAACTCAAAAGATTTAAACGAGGAAAGGGACATTCCAATCTTAATGATCATAAATCTGAGATTATAACTCTACATAATCAATTTAATAGAACTTTTCAATGGAAATTCATTAGATCCTGGGTTTTTGCAGTAAAGAAAAAACATTTAAATAAGGTTTATACCATTTTTTTAAAATTAAATCTTGCTAATGAACATTTTAATCATATTTTCTTTGATTTGCTTATTACAAGATCACAGTTTTTAAATTTAAAACTAAATCAGTTTCATTATAATAATACAACTACTAATTCTTATTGTGTTATCTCTTTCAAACATCCTATATATAATTCTATAAATTTTGGACATCTGTTTAACAAGTTTAAACATTTATTGCCTATTGGTGATTTATTTGTTTCAAAGACATTCAAATACAATAAGCCTATTGGTAGGTCTATATTTAATTATAATGAAGTTTCACAATCGCTCTCTATTGATCATTCTTCTCAGTCAATTGTAGATAGTGAATGTATTTGTAAATTAAATAAATTTGCTAAATTTCTAAATCCTGACTTGGGGCACATAGTTACAGGAGATTTAGACCTTGTTAGTGACAATGAGTTAAGAACCATTATGTCATTTGGCACTAAATTTAGGATACCTTCTTGTAATAATTCTTTTAAAGTCTTAAAATCAATTAATCTTGATCTTGATAAATATATATATAAATTAGCTTGTAAATACGCTCTGCCATTAGAGGCATTTAATATGTGGAAATTTACTATATTAGAATCAATTAAAAATGCTATTAGAGATATTAAATTGTCTGGATCTTTATATAATATTGATAATATTAAACATTCCATTAATGATTTACAAAGATCCTTTGTTATCACCTATGTTGATAAAGCCTCTAATAATTATGCTATTATCTGTAAAAAATTTTATATTCAATTTCTGTTAGATTATTTAAAAAATAATAGTCTTTTTAAACCTGATTTACATTCCATCAATAGTATTAAATTGAAAATTATCAATATGTATAATGATTTAAATATTAAATATAAATATCTTAAATTTCCTTATATAGTGCTTATTCCAAAATTTCATAAAAATCCTATTAAATTTAGAACAGTTACTAGTGGCCATAATACTTACTCTACTACTGCGAGTAAATTATTACTAAATTCTTTAAATCTAATAAATAATAGTTTAAGCCAGACTAGCAATAACTACCATATTCTAAATAATAGTAAAGAATTAAAGAATAAATTAACATCTCTTAGAAAAATAATAGGATTTCAAACTTTTGATTTTAAAGATCTTTTTAATAATATTAAGATATCTGATCTATATGATGTAATTTTAGCTCTATATAATGCTTATATTACACCTCTTTCAAATCAAATTAAATTTAAAAATTTTCCTAAACTTCTTCACTTTGTTATTTTCAATAATTATATTTTTCAAGGAAATAAATTATACTTACAAGTCTCAGGAGTTCCACAGGGTGGCTGTAGTAGCAGTATGCTAGCTAATTTATACCTTTATCATTATGAAATGTCATTTACTTCAATAGATTATACTTTTTACAGATATGTTGATGATCTGATTTGCTTAGTACATACAGAAAATTATCTCATAGATATAGATTACTATCCAGACAATTTGGAATTAATACCTAATGAAGCTACTATTAATAAAAATGTTAATTTTTTGGATTTAAATCTTTTTATTGATCCTTCTAATAGAATTGTTACAAATTTATATGATAAAAAAGACTTTTATAATTTTAATATTAATAAAATATTACCTTTTAATTCCTGTAACTCGATTCAATTGTTTAGAAATATTATACTCAATCAGCTTTTTAGAATTTATAGATTATCTGATAAAAAATTTCATGCTATGCATATCAATAATCTCAAAATTACTAGTAATTTATATAAATATCCCACTTATTTAGTAAATAGTATTGTTAAAAAATTTAAAATAGCTGGATTTTTATAATTCTTTCCATAGTATCATATAATTCTATTCATAGTATCTTATATTAGCCAGTCATCTCCATTTTTTTTTTTTTTTTTTTTTTTTTTTTTTTTTTTTTTTTTTTTTTTTTTTTTTTTCCCCCATTCACTTCCCACTTCAGCATTACCTTTATTTGCCCCTCTTTTTAGTAGCTCTTTTTGTATATTAATACTTTTTCTTTACATTTCGCTTCACAGTTTTTCAATTCTTATGAATGGCAACAGTAAATGGTTTTTTATTTTTTCTTTACGAATGGCAACACTGGTCTCTTCTATCAGTGTTCCCTCGATCCCTGTAATGAATCGTCTGTACACACGCTGTGCTTTTTCCAGGTATTCATTTTTTCTTTTTTATTCCATCTTTATGTATGTCGTCCAAGTAGAAATAGTTCATAGATTTAATCTATCTATTTCTTCAGAAACATACATTTTTGTGTTTGCTTCTACAAAAAACTTGGACATGATTAGATTTTTGTAGAGGTTAACAATTCATGATTTAGGCTTAGAGCCTTGTCCACGTGTAAGGCGTTTGTGCTTGATTTCGTTTGTTATACTTATTTCGATTCCTTACCTTTGTATTATATTTTTCATTGACTTGTTGATTCGATATTAATTTTTTTATTTTTTCCATATGCTTGAGGATTAATTGATTTTTACATTTGTTTTGTACGCCAGTTAGATAGTTGAATTTAGTTTAAGTTTTTCTTTTTTTGTTTCCATACCTTTTAATTTGGATGATTTTCTGTAACTTGATAGCTAGTGTTTTGTATTTTTAATCCATTTGATTGATGATTTGCTGTATTATATTTTATTCTGTGGGTGTTTTTAAAAAGTTAGGTTTATCGTGTTACATCTTCTTACTTTTCGTTCATTGGATTTTCAAACTTCTATTATATATATATATATATATATATATATATACGTATGTATAAAAGAAAAAAATATTTAATACGTGATACTGCTGATAGCGAATTATGAATTGATGATTTTACATATAAAGAAACTATAAATTTATCATAAAAAAGGTTTGATTTCATACGATAAAAAATTAATTACAAAAACGCAAAAGACTACAAAATATAAATTAAAATATTATAAAAAAACTTTTTAAGTAACACGGTTTTAGTAAAATGTTCTAAAAATAAAATATAATTTTTAGCTATCACAGCATTCTTGGTCAGATGCGATTAAAAATAAAATCGTGAGGCGCCCATAAAAAAATTGTATTTCGACATGCAATAGCTAAAATTTTTTTTTTTAACTTTTTAATGAATTTTACTAAAACCGAGTCACTTAAAAAGGCTTTTTATAACATTTCTAGAAAGCACATTATGTTGTGACATAAGAAATTCTGGCACTATACCAGTTTAATTTTAAAAGAGTGAAAAAATAATATAGCTGACAGGTTTTCCTTAAAAAAAAAAAAAAAGTGTTTCATGCATCTAACAATACTAAATGGATAAATTGCATCTTCTCTGCAGCTTTTACACATATTAAATACCGGATTTAACTTTTAGTTACACTTATGTTTCATCGATGGCAACACCATGCAATGAAATGTTTAATTGCTAAGATTACGTTAAAAAATATAGAGTTCGAAGATTTTGGTTGTAATAACAGAAAGCAATTGGGTGACAATTCTTGTGTAACTTATATTGAACATGTGTGGGGGGTCGGCTCTTGTATCCCTCTCTGCTAAGAATCACATCCCCGGTTATTCGTTGGGACCTGAAGATATCTTTTGATCTAAGCGTTATAACACGGGTTTACCATACTATTGGTCCTAAGGGCGCCTTTCACATGCGATAAATGACATGCATGATGGAAATAAAAATACTTATATTTAGTGTCAATACTTTTTAGTAATGTGCTTTAGCTTCCAAGGGAAAGGCTCTAGAGAGATTTTAGAACCTACGACGTAGTATTTTAAAATACTCGAAAGAGAATGGTGGATTCCCAAGTGAGTGCTCCCTTTTCAAGGATGAAGACGCATGGATCTCACATTTTTTACAGATGGGGCATCTGAAGAGTTTAGATTTAAGTTTATAAGGAAAATATTGCCTATTACACCATTGTTGTTCTGACCACCTCGGAACGCCGCGTGCTGTTGGCCATCTCGGGTGCGGTATCCCCGTGGTTTGCGCGCTAGATTTGCACGCTGCCACAAATGCCGCCGTGTTCATGCGGAGTACGATCACGTTAAACATGTGGGTCCGTAAGTCCTTCCGAGAGGTTGGTGGTAGGGGAAGGAGGGTACGGTCCCTGTGGATGCCTCCCCCACTGGGTTCCGGTCTAAATTGGGTGGCACTTCCCGGCCGTCCATACAGTTACCTTACACCTTTCTGGTAGGTCGGACGGTCTGGGTCTCAACAACAACAACCATTGTTGTTCTATATCCTCGTTCGTTACTCGCTTTTACGTTTCTCTAACAAATTTTCTTAAAACAAATTATCCTATTAAGAAAATTTGTCTCAAACAAAAATATCTAAAAAGGCCTCAAATTCAGAAAATTAATATATGTATATGTAATATTTTAAGTTTTTAATATGTAGTATTTTAAAACCGTCGAATTTTGATTATTTTCCAGGCTCGAATTTTCCTACTGAATGAGTATTTTTAACATTAAATAATATATGGAAAAGCGAAAAATTGCAACTAAACGTTGAAGTATTTGAAAATTTTAAACTTGTATTTATACTGGACATAATTTAGTATGAATTGTACGTAATTTTATAACTTTTTAAAAGATAAGTATGTTACTTTAAGAAAAATAATTTCGTATGAAAAATATAAAATTAAGTAACAATATTTGTAAATATTTATAAACAATACTTATATTAATATTTTTTATCACTCATTTTATCATTACTTTATTTATTTATCATTAATTTCTATAAACAATTTGATAAAAGTACTCTTAGTTTTTACCTTGTATTTCGCTTATAAAATTTTAAAATAAAACAATAAACACAATTTTTTTTATTATTATTATTACTCTTATTAACCCCGTTCTATATTTTTCAATCATTTTCTGCAAGAAAATATGGCCACCTTAAACATATCCCAGCTTCTGATTATTGCTAAAAACAAATATTTAGCCAAACTTAAAATACCGCGCCAAATATGGTAGCTCGACATACCTGTAGTGGTACTTTTTAGGAGTAAGCGATCTTTGAAGAGGAAGATGAGAGAACATCATTTTTAATGAGCACACTCACGCATGCCTCTACCGCTCTCACCCGAATGATGAAATTTACGTAAATTTTTAATATCCCAGAAGTTAAGGCTAATAATTGACGGTAATTTAGACGCAAATGTTCTTCGATTTTTTTTTACTTAATGACTTTCCGCAAAAGATTAAGAGTCAAGGTATTTTAAACATTTTAGCACGAAATTGGTATTTTTTTTTAAGAGACGTGAAGTCATTTGTTGCATTAGTGAAGTTATCGTGTTCCGGTGTGCAAAAGTCTGCACATTTGGGAACCATCTATCTCACAAACCGTGCATAGATACATGGACTTTTTGGAAAAGTAGTTGAACTTTATACATAAAAACTCTTTCTAATTCACAACGATCAATCCTTATTCAGTTTAACGCCTTCTACTGGAAAATCAAGAAACGTGTTTCCCTTTTACTACATTTATAGTAAAAGATCTCGAATCCAGATTAAGAAAGCCAGAACATTCGAAAATTTCTCTCCCAAATTTCAGTTTAGCTCTTATTATAATACAGCATAGCATATACAGTGTTTTTAGCAAAGTCCTTAAAACACTCCAATAACTTTTTATGAAAAAATCCATTAGTGGGCACGTTAAGTCTATTTGTAGAAAAGTGACCATATCCGATCGAATAGAAGTGATGTCAGCGTCCCTAGCGGATTATTGAAGAAGCTATGAACATGAATTCGGCAATAAAAGGAGATAGAAGAAAAATATGAATCACAAACTTGCAGAGCATTATCTAATTAGAAAGAATCGACACTAAAAATGTTACCCCCCGGTCGTCCAAATAGTTGCTCATGTCCTCTGGATGAGTCGGACGGCCTGGGGTTTCCACTAAAAATGTTACAGGGGACATTTATTTGACACAATAGGGTTATAGGCAAATTGCTGCCTTATTCAGGACTGATGCAATATGCAACACTTACATTAATCGTATACTAGCCTGCTCAAAATATCCCCGATTAGTGGCAATGCATATTTCAATTCGAGAAAAACATATTACCGCATACTTTGACAAACATTGCAGGTATCATCTTGTTGGTTTTATTGCCTGCGTTTAAGTAATTAACATTTTCTGTATTTACTGAAGTATGGCTCAACTCCTCATACCAGAATCCATTTTTAGTAGCTTTTTGTTTTCTTTCAAATTTTACAAGAAAAATTTTGAAACATTGGTATTATGGGTTCAAATAATTACAATTTTAGCATTTTACCTTTCACTTTAAAGGGCTTGAAAAAAATATTTCGATTGATACCATACTTGACAATGTACCCCCCGGGTAGCTTGCCCCCCGAGGGGACTAATGACTTCAAGAACAAAAACTTGTATCGGGATATTTTTAACAACAATGATTGAAACTAAAGCCTCGTTGTCATTGAACCATAAATAAACCCTTTTATGCATAATTATATCCAATTTTGTTCTATGCTGCCATGTTAAAAAAATATAAATTTTCAAATCAAATCTTCCGCTCGAATTAGAAAAAATTCTATCTATTTCTAGACTTTTTATAACAAAGCAGGATATAAAGCTTCGTGAAAATCCATTAATAGTTGTGGTCGCTATCGTGTACACAAGAAATCGACCACAGACAGACAAAAAGACGGATATCACTCCAAAATAATCAATGCGTTGAATTGTTGAATTATGTGTTTAGAAGGTCTTAAATCATATATTGGCAACAAAATCTCGAAATCGAAAATTTTCGTGAAAACAATACTTTCTCAATACTACGCATGAGAAAGTAAAAATCTGTTGTAGGTTGTGCATGAGTTTTCTTACACAATAACTTTACCTTTCATGGCGAAATAATGATGCACAACATCTACGGACCACGGCACAATGTTTTTGGCGTTGAATTATGCATTAAAATTTATCGCTTTTCTCGATGAAAACATGCAAAACTATTTTGAAGTACAAATTAACATATTTATTATATAACAAAACTAGCTTGACAATTAACAGCTATAAGCAATTATAGCAAAATCCACATATAAATGCAAAATTGACATTTAATTAATATACCCTGAAATATAAATGATAATTGGAGGATTGTTTGAAGTTAGAAAACTATTACTAAAATGTGTCTTCTTTTGTGAACGGACAAAGCTAAATCTGTGAGAATGATGTAATAGATTTGTAGCATAACATTGCATACAAAAAGTGAACATTTTTGACAATGTTTACTACTTTTTAAATTTTATGCAATTTTTTTGTTAAACTTCTTTTAAAAATGTGCAATATCTCGAGAATTAAGAACATATAAATTCCATTCATGTGTTACTGATAAATTTCGTATAAAAATATTATTACTTATTTTTTAATATTACTGAATGTCTGGATGCATTTATGATTTTCTTTTTCAAGAATTCATCCTAAAATTTGGGGGTCTTTCGAATGTTCGACTGCGTTGAAAATCAATTGTTTTCCAATATTCGTTAATTGTAATAATAGTACTAATTTGTTTTTTGAAAAACTTAATTTGTTCTGAGATATCGTTTTCATAGACGTACGGACACATACATACAGATGTCAGACACACAGACATCACTTCAAAAATGTTCGATTTGAGTTCAAGGATATTTTAAACGTGTAACTTCGTTGAAAACTCGCATTAAAATTTTTGGCTCTATTCCAATTTATTTTTAATAGATTATACTATACAGAAAGTAAAAATGTTTATTACAACCGAGTGCAGTGTTTCTTTCAGGCATATTTCCAGGGGGGGGGGGGGGGCGAAGCCTCCGGAGACATTTTATTGACCTAGTTTCCATTTATGTAACAGCATTTCCATATACATTTATATAAGGCAAATAGAAAGCTTGTCCCCTCCTAAAGTTTCCTTCACGTCCTTCCCCCGGCCAAAAAGACCTGATGTAGGAAAATAAATATCCTAAATCTTCTTCCACGGAATAATAACGTACTTTTTTTAGACAAACTAAGTAAATCAAAGTATCTAATCTAAAAGGTAGATATAACGTAATGAATTTTAATTTAAAATTATGCATGGATAAATACAAATAAAACCAGATTCAATTAGAAGGATAAACTTATAACAAACATTTAAATAAACACAATGACTTCTAGTCCATTTATCCTTTTTCAAAGGACTCTACTGTTGTACTAGTCATTCATTTTCTCGAGATAAAATTTTGACTTTCGCAAATGCGAAATAACCGTGATAGGAGTATTTCAATATAATTAACGCTTTTCAATATTTTCATCGTCATGCGATATTTCATACAAATTGTGGAAGTTAAAATAAAAATTCGATATGGGCAGCATACGACTTTTCCTGCAGCTCAAATTTATTTTCTTATTTTTATTTCATAATGCATTACATTGAGTTGAATTGCACAAAATAACATGGATACTTTTCTGATATTATATCCAATTTACATTTTTAATGCATCTTCGTTTCATTTGGCAACTTAATGCATTTTAAAACGTCTTCAACTACTCAAAGGAGAAAAAAATTGCGAACGGTTTATCCTAGAAATCATGGGGTCAGTCTTATTTGCTTCGTTGTCAAAAATTACATGAAGATCAAGTACTTAATTGATATATTTCAACAATTTTAGTCATTTATTTCAGGTTTTCAAGATCTATGCGGGCTATTTTACATAAAAGAGTCTGTTATATTTTCCCAAATCATTTCGTAATCTAATCAGCATCAGGATAAACCTCAAGGGACTTAACTACTAAATTTTAAGAAATTTCATCACATAGTTTTTTAACTACAGTGCAAGATGTCTTCGGCTCTTCAAATTTAAAACAAAAATCTTAAATATCTCGGGAATGGTTCATCTTAGTCCTACACTTTTCGTTGTTAAAAACTACGTATAAAACGAATTTTGCGGGCAATACCGCAAAAAAGGCAGATTATTTTTTCCAAATCGTTCCAAAATCTAATCGGTACCACTGTAACCCACAAGTGACGTATCTATTAAATTTTATGAAATGGGGTTAATTAGTTTGTTTCTACGTTAGACTGGATATATACGATTTTTGCTGGTTATTTTGCAAAAAAAAAAGAGCAGGTTATTTATTTCCGAAACGCACCAAAATATAATATAACACTAGAATATATTACAAGTGACTTGCCGACCAAATTTTATGAAAATTGTTCAATTAGTTCTTGAGTTAGAGTGGATGCATACATTGTTCAGACAAACACACGTCACGCTAAAAATAATGTTTTCGTGTTTCAGAGTAATTTCTGCTGGAAACAGATGTTATTTTGCCTTACAGAAACTATTGAGGTCAAGCTATGTAAATATTAAACTCAAAATACTCATCTATAAAGTGATAATAAGACCAATTGTTCTATACGGATCGAAGACTCGGACTTTAATTAAAAAAGATACCGATCTCTTGGGAATATGGGAAAGAAAAATTCTGCCGAGAATTTTCGGAGCAATATGTGAAGATGGACATTAGAGGAATAGAACAAATAAAGAGGTTTATGAAAGATATAAGGAAATAGATATTGTTACAACTATAAGGAAAAAAAGAATTCAATGGCTCGGACATATGATGAGGATGGAGGAGAAGAGAGTTACTAGAAGGCTTTTGGAGGGAAACCCAGGTGGGTCAAGATCCCGAGGAAGACCTAGGGTCAGATGGAAGGAGCAGGTAGAGGAGGATTTGAAATTGCTTGGTATTAGCAATTATAAGAGGAAAGCGGCCAATAGAAAGGAATGGTCAAAAATCTTAAAGGAGGTCAAGGCCCTACAAGGGCTGTAGTAGCATGATGATGATGATGGGTTTCAGAGTGCTTGAAACGTGTATATTCGTCGAAAACTCGAGTTGCGATTTTCGACACGATTCCATACTTCTCCTATACATTACCATGTATTGCAGGGAAAGTAAAAATTGTCATTTAATAGGTGAAGTACTTGTTATTTCATTTCATTTTCGAATGAAACAAAACATATATTGATACTTTCAAACTATTTTTTGCATTCCACCATTATCAAAACATAGGAGGATTTGAAATTGCTTGGTATTAGCAATTATAAGAGGAAAGCGGCCAATAGAAAGGAATGGTCAAAAATCTTAAAGTAGGTCAAGGCCCTACAAGGGCTGTAGTAGCATGATGATGATGATGGGTTTCAGAGTGCTTGAAACGTGTATATTCGTCGAAAACTCGAGTTGCGATTTTCGACACGATTCCAATACTTCTCCTATACATTACCATGTATTGCAGGGAAAGTAAAAATTATCATTTAATGGGTGAAGTACTTGTTATTTCATTTCATTTTCGAATGAAACAAAACATATATTGATACTTTCAAACTATTTTTTGCATTCCACCATTATCAAAACATACGTAGTATAAAAAAATCATACTCATATTTGGATGACCATTAATCGAAAGTTCTATATTTTATAAAATAACTGGAGTGTCGAAGACTCATCCTAAGAAATAGAGCAACTATTTGGACGGCCGGAATAATTGGAGTGTGTCTCAACTCGAGTTTCTCATACCAGCTCTCATACCTTTTTAGTACTTTTTATTTTTTCAAATTTTACAAGGAAATTTTTGAAAAATCGGTATCATGGGTTCAAATGATTAACATTTTTAAACATATGACAATTATATTTAACATGAATGACTTTGTTATAATTAATGTAAATATAAGGAAATATAAATAATTTGCTTTTGTGAGTGTAAGGGCCTTTGTTATTTCCTATTTTCTAATACAATTTTTAAAGTTTGAACACAAAAACGATTTACTTGCTACTATATTATTAAATGTAAATCTTAACAATTGTTTTAATTTTTCTGGTAAAATCTTTTAAGCATGCATTAAAAATCAATTTATGTAAACATTATTTTAATCAGTTTTAAAAATCCAGCTTTTGATTTGAAAAAAGCTATGTTTTGCCTACTTTTTAAAAAGATTTTTAAGCGGATTAAAGCAAAAAAAGTTTTTCTGGCCTGGCGGAAATATATTAACCACGAGAGGCAGTGCTAAGTTTATTACTTTATGATGACGATTGATTGATTTCTAGTTGGTTTCCTTTTTATCTGAAGCCCTTTCTAGTTTTAAGGACCTTAAACGTTGCTTGTTTTTGCTATAGTAAATGTATCAGAAGCGTAACAATCGGATATACTCATATACTCGATTGTTACGCTCTTGATACATACGCTATATTCTTAGAGATACACACAGACATCAACTCAAAAACGCTCAATTCGAGTTGAGGGATACCCAAAACGTGTTAATACGTAAAACACTCCAATTCGGAATTTAGACCCCCAGCTTAACTTTCTTTATACGTTATATTACGTAGGGAAACTAAAAAATGATATTGATAGATATCAACAGTTACTTTTAAATATCAAACTATAAAAATGCCGAATCAAAATTTATACCCTAAAATTCTCTTGAAATTTAAGATAACTATTTTTACACCAGAGCGTAAGAACTTAGCTTCGGTACTTTTCTGTTAATATAAGATTTTATGTCTCCACATATCAAAATAGAAAGAGGATGAAATCAAATCCCACTGACAAACACTCTAATTTAACGTCAAGTCAAAAATTGCATGATTATACATTTTTGAAAATAATTACTCATATACATATACATTCCTAAGTATCTCTATTTTACCATATTATCTTCTCCTGCATGTAACTCATATGACTGAAACAGTTTTAAAGGCAAATAAATCTATGATGTATTTTTAATGGGGATGCTTCTATGATGTAGAGAACCAATCGCTTGCACTTCATGCCTGACAATAACATAACTAAAAATTTGACCTACATAATCTTTTCCAGAGTTCATTCCAAAGTTCTTTCACTTTAAATATTTTGTAACGTTTCTTTAAAAGTTTATTTTTTTCCAATTGGCAACAACTTAGTGACGTCGATGGACACATAACGTAGTTCAAATGATTCCAATATATCATATACATGCTATCATCACTGTTAAGAGAATTATCATTATTTTTCATGAAAAATAATGCTATAAAAATCTAAGAATTCTAAAAATCATTTGAATCATTCGAGCTTTAATAAGAATCAGTGATCTAATCTTTCTTTGACAGACCCTCATGAACATCAATAGGCAAAAATTTTTCCTGAATATCAGTATTCTTTTCAGCAGATGTTGCAAATTAAAAGAAACACTAAATGTTGATCAATTGAAATATCTCGAGTTGAAGACTCCACTTGACTTTCTCAAACATCTTGTTCCATATATTGTTTGGAAATTATTTTGCATTATATTGTAATGAAATGAAAAACAAACAAACAAAAAAACTACGTATCTTTATAAACTTTCGTTCAAGTTATTTTTTTTTTTAATTTTCTGTAATTTTGTTCTGTAATAAGTATCAGAATGAAAAAAAAAGATGTTTTATTATGATATTTCGTTCACAAGCTGTTCCATTAAAAATGCTCATGAATTTTTTCAAAGTTTTTAATTAACTTTTTAAATTGGCAATAATTTAGTAACACAATGAATTGGCTAAATTTGGCTGACTTAAAAGTTAATACACCTTATTTTAATGGTGTTTACATCCATAACATAGTTCAAAATATATGATCTTCCAATACAGATTGTATTATTAGCATTGTTTTAGGAATTATTCTGTTTCTCCAGGGGAAATAATGCTTTTTCTGTTTCTCGTTTCTCCAAAGAAAATAATGCTATTGAAATCGCATTGAACAAATCGAGTGTTAATATTGAGAATTACCAAAAATGCATTTAGTTCTAGTTATTTACATAACGTATCAACACAAAATTTTACATAAAAAATGATGGTGAGTCTTATTAAAAAGTGTGATAGTGCCATACAAAATATTATGTGACAAATTGGTTGAAAATATTCTCTTGCATCTGAAAATAAAACATACTATACATAATGAAACAAAAGATTGTTATATGCAGTATTAAAGTTATATGCAGTTGATTAAATGAATCAGCCAATTTCGAAGGTAAAAAATAACCTTTTCCCGTTAGGAAAGGTGAGACAGAGTCAATGGCGGTGAGACAGAGTCAATTTCGGGAAATGGAAAACAAGATATTCGGTTACAAGATATTTGGTTTAATAAAATCTGGCGACGCTACTGAGCAGAGCAGTCAATGTAACAACAAATGCAGAGCAATTTCTACCTGCAGAGTAAAAGTATTCAGATTATTTCAAGCAGCAATGTGGACGAATTTCTTATTTCTCTTGTAGCTAACATGTTCATTGTAGTCCTTAAGTTATAATATTTATTATAATACAGTACACTATGACAGCAAAGTCTTTGAAATCACCAAAATATGTAATACTAATTATAATCTCATAATAAATTGCCTATATAGAAAATATTATTCAGAATACGTATTTAAAATACGATTTAGATTTCACTAAGAACTCGAATTTGTTTGTGGCCCACCAGTGAACCATGCATAATGTCTTAAAAATATTATTCCAAAGATAAGCTAGTCAGAAAAGATTAAATTTATATATTTACCGTTTCAAAATTAGCAGGTAACATATTTGTTTAAAAGGCTGAGCTGGTCTTATATGAGCGTCTTCAAACATCCATTCTTCATAACTAGTTTTTCTAAAAAAATTTCCGTCAAATTTAACATACGACCAAGTTAAAAAGAGTGTTCTATTCTTGTATTTACACAACAAGAGAAAAAGGCAGAAGTAGAAGTTAAAATAAAAGTATTTGTTTTGGAGCGAAAGCAGTTTTACATTATCAGCAGACGATAATTATTCGAGATTTGCTGTTATGTGTCACGTTTGGTGTACGTTATATTTACCGGAGATTTTACGGAGCCCTCCAATAGATATAGCAACAGGCATTAACACGCAATTCGTCTTTGCAGATGCACTATATTCATGGGTAAGGCAAACCTGAATACATTGTAAAGGCTATGACCAGCAAATGACTCAGTTTTGTCTTCATATGCCAACACATACGCTGACTAGATGGTTTCCATGAAAACAGAATTCATGTTGAATATCCTTTTAAAATACTTTTATTATTGAAATAAAAAAGAATGCTAATATAATTTTGAATGCGGATTATAGGAATCGATTGATTTGAACTCAAACCATCGGTTTAAATTTTAGTTTTAAAATATTAATAGCGTTTAATGGATGAACTATATATCGAAGATTTGCTATTGCTGCAAGTACAAACTTGCTGCAAAACTAACTTGACAGTAGAGACAGATGCATAGGAAAAACTATAAGCATTCACTAAGCTACATAACTTCATCTTTAAACGTTATTAATGACTAAAAGCTAAATTTTGAATGTACAAAACTAATGGTTTCATTCGAAATCAATCGATATCTAAAATGAATATTAAAAATTCTACTCATATTTTTTGAAATTTCAGTAATCTTTTTTTTTATTATTATTAATAACGTTTATACATAAACTATAGAAACTTAGCAGTGGTATACAGTTTTTTCTGCACCTGTTTCTAGTCAAGTTTGCCTGCTGCAAGGTTGACTAGAAAGCAGTATTCATAAGAAACTGAGAGTATAACCCGAAAATTAAAACGCTTCGTTAGAAACAATAATAGCTAGCTAAATATTGAGATAACGAATTTTTTTAAAATAGATTTCGAATTTGTTCGATTGCGAAGCAATATTGCAAGAATATCCTAAAAGGGTTAATAGAGATATAATTATGTTTAAAATAATTCTAAATTTCCAAGTTATTAACTGTATGTTTAGTTTCCTCAAACGGATCTCCAAATTCTAGTGCACCTTTAAATTGACATTTTGAACCATGTAATTATTTTATAACTGAAAGAGAAATGGTGCCAATATTGAATGGGGCTTGAAAACAAAAATACTGAATCATTACAAAATTCTGAAATGCGTCCTGTAAAACATCTATTACATGCGTTTACTGATTTTTGTGTAAATACAGAAACATCTCAATCACAATGAATATAATTTCTGCTCGTGAGAATACAAATTTTCTGTACTTTCGAAAACAAATATATGAAAATTAGGAGAGTACGATTATTTGAAAGGCGTTGTAATCCATCACCATCATGCCAGAAATAGTGGGTGTGTTAATCGAAAATTTAATTGTATTTGATCTTTCGATTAATATACGCGGTTTTTAGCCTAATAATCAGGGATTATAACGCCCTTGTTAACAATTGTATTCACCTAATTCACATATGTCTACCTGGCCAACGGTCGTACCGTGCTGAAAACACCGGTTCTCGTTAGATCACCGAAGTCAGGCAGCATCGGGCGCGGTTAGTACTTGGGTGGGTGACCACCTGGGAACACCGCGTGCTGTTGGCACATTTCGGGCGCGGTAGCCCGGTGGTTTGCGCGCTGGATTTGCACGCTGCCACAACTGCCGCCGTGTTCATGCGGAGTACGATCACGTTAAATATGTGGGTCCGTAAGTCCTTCGAGAGGTTGGTGGTAGGGGAAGGAGGGTACGGTCCCTGTGGATGCCTCCCCCACTGGGTTCCGGTCTAAATTGGGTGGCACTTCCCGGCCGTCCAAGCAGTTACCTTACACCTTTCTGGTAGGTCGGACGGTCTGGGTCTCAACAACAACAACATATGTCTACCTCTATCATGAAAGTAAACGTGATTTGTAAAGGTACATTTACTTCAAAATCAAAAATGCACTCTTGAATTCTCAGTTAAATGGCTAAGCAGTATTCATAAGAAACTGAGAGTATAACCCGAAAATTAAAACGCTTCGTTAGAAACAGCATTATACAACATTTAAAGGTTAGTATTATGATGTCAACATTGGACAGGACTAGAGACACAAAAAAACCCGGAGGATTTCGAGAAGTGGGAATAAAATTTTGGAAGTATTGGAAACTTTAATGGGAAAAACTAATTTAAGCGTTTCTTATATTTTTCTCTTTGACAAATTTACTAAATTTTTGTATTAGTTTAAAGGTTAAGTCTATTGAAATAAGAAGTTTTGAAAATTTTGTTGAAAATGGTCAAATTGTATTAATCACAAAATGATTAAAATGTTATTGGGACTCATCTAGATTTCTTATTATCGTTCAATATTAAATAAATATGAATTAATCCCTTTGTAATAAGTATTTCATTGTTAGGAATGTTTTACTTCTAAAATATTTACAAATCAAATTATAATTTATTTTATTTGTGGAATTAATTTTCATTTTTATATATAATAAGACAGCCACATACTTTAAATAATTTTTTTGGATCTAACAAATCCCTCCTAATTTTCCTTGCTTCAAAAATTTACAATTCCGAATTCAAAAACAAAAATGTTAGTTTTGGATCATGCACTTTATTTTACACTGCAAGATGTAATGACTGAAAATTCCCAATTTTTTCAAAATTTCTTTACAAAACACCCGGTTTATTCCCGGGAGTAAACCGAATTTTTTCACATCTTTGCAACGCTAAACAGGACTCGCAAATAATGTGAGTTACAAAAGTTGACATCATCTCCGCACCTAACGTGTGATGCTGTTCTTCGCGGTTCACCAGTAGTTTGCTGGCAACTGGTGAGATTAGTTTTTGAATTCAAGATTGTGACGAATAAGCACGTTTTAAGACTTTCGGAATACATATAGAACACTTTTGGAAGGATGTCTGTCTGTGTGTGTGTATGCGTGTGAATGTGATGTGTGGACAGGATAACACGTGAACACCTGCGTGTGCCTCTATGAAATGTTATGTTTGGCTATATTATATGGAAAACTAGAACGAGATGGAATTTTTAGTAATTCACATTATTAAAACTCGAATCAATCGAATTTTAAGAATTTCATAGTCTTAGTTTCTTTGGAGAAACAATGATTATGTCCTGAACAATGGTGGTATATTATAGTTTATGTGGGAAAATAATAGTTTGAATCACGCTATGGATGTAAATGATATTAAAGTAGTACATACTAACACATATCAGCTAAATGCACATGATTTATCGACAGGGCTAATCTGAAGCCAACTCGAAGAAGGAAACTTTTAAAGAATATTTTATAAAAATTTTAAAAGAATAACTTGTGAATGAAAGGTCATATAAAGTTACATGATTATTTTTTTACATTTTAGTACTAGTATAATACAAATCGACCTAAATAATATATGGAATATTAATGTACGCAAAGGGCTAGTGCAGTCGCATAATTTAAATATTTTAATTAATAAAATTATTAATTAAAATATTTAAAATTATTTATTAAAAATATTTACTCGAAGAAAGAAACTTTTAAAGAATATTTTATAAAAATTTTAAAAGAATAACTTGTGAATGAAAGGTCATATAAAGTTACATGATTATTTTTTTACATTTTAGTACTAGTATAATACAAATCGACCTAAATAATATATGGAATATTAATGTACGCAAAGGGCTAGTGCAGTCGCATAATTTAAATATTTTAATTAATAAAATTATTAATTAAAATATTTAAAATTATTTATTAAAAATATTTACTCGAAGAAAGAAACTTTTAAAGAATATTTTATAAAAATTTTAAAAGAATAACTTGTGAATGAAAGGTCATATAAAGTTACATGATTATTTTTTTACATTTTAGTACTAGTATAATACAAATCGACCTAAATAATATATGGAATATTAATGTACGCAAAGGGCTAGTGCAGTCGCATAATTTAAATATTTTAATTAATAAAATTATTAATTAAAATATTTAAAATTATTTATTAAAAATATTTACTCGAAGAAAGAAACTTTTAAAGAATATTTTATAAAAATTTTAAAAGAATAACTTGTGAATGAAAGGTCATATAAAGTTACATGATTATTTTTTTACATTTTAGTACTAGTATAATACAAATCGACCTAAATAATATATGGAATATTAATGTACGCAAAGGGCTAGTGCAGTCGCATAATTTAAATATTTTAATTAATAAAATTATTAATTAAAATATTTAAAATTATTTATTAAAAATATTTACTCGAAGAAAGAAACTTTTAAAGAATATTTTATAAAAATTTTAAAAGAATAACTTGTGAATGAAAGGTCATATAAAGTTACATGATTATTTTTTTACATTTTAGTACTAGTATAATACAAATCGACCTAAATAATATATGGAATATTAATGTACGCAAAGGGCTAGTGCAGTCGCATAATTTAAATATTTTAATTAATAAAATTATTAATTAAAATATTTAAAATTATTTATTAAAAATATTTACTCGAAGAAAGAAACTTTTAAAGAATATTTTATAAAAATTTTAAAAGAATAACTTGTGAATGAAAGGTCATATAAAGTTACATGATTATTTTTTTACATTTTAGTACTAGTATAATACAAATCGACCTAAATAATATATGGAATATTAATGTACGCAAAGGGCTAGTGCAGTCGCATAATTTAAATATTTTAATTAATAAAATTATTAATTAAAATATTTAAAATTATTTATTAAAAATATTTACTCGAAGAAAGAAACTTTTAAAGAATATTTTATAAAAATTTTAAAAGAATAACTTGTGAATGAAAGGTCATATAAAGTTACATGATTATTTTTTTACATTTTAGTACTAGTATAATACAAATCGACCTAAATAATATATGGAATATTAATGTACGCAAAGGGCTAGTGCAGCCGCATAATTTAAATATTTTAATTAATAAAATTATTAATTAAAATATTTAAAATTATTTATTAAAAATATTTACTCGAAGAAAGAAACTTTTAAAGAATATTTTATAAAAATTTTAAAAGAATAACTTGTGAATGAAAGGTCATATAAAGTTACATGATTATTTTTTTACATTTTAGTACTAGTATAATACAAATCGACCTAAATAATATATGGAATATTAATGTACGCAAAGGGCTAGTGCAGTCGCATAATTTAAATATTTTAATTAATAAAATTATTAATTAAAATATTTAAAATTATTTATTAAAAATATTTACTCGAAGAAAGAAACTTTTAAAGAATATTTTATAAAAATTTTAAAAGAATAACTTGTGAATGAAAGGTCATATAAAGTTACATGATTATTTTTTTACATTTTAGTACTAGTATAATACAAATCGACCTAAATAATATATGGAATATTAATGTACGCAAAGGGCTAGTGCAGTCGCATAATTTAAATATTTTAATTAATAAAATTTAGTGGTTGATACAGGTGGTGGGCCCCAAAGTCAATTTGGAATGTGGAGGAGGTGGGGGGGGGGGGCGATGAAAATTTTTTGAGAACTACAGCTTTTTAGTTACCACATGTACCCTCTAATTTTTTAGCTTATGTTGCTACTAATGAATTATCTTAGAGTGAATATTTTATGACAGCATAACATTGCTCATATATTGGGGAGGGGGGCATTATAGAAAAATTTTACACTATTAACACATGTTTGAGGAAATATGAAGATGCTCCTTACCTCGGCCGCTGTATCTCTATAGTTACCGGTACTCGCTATCACAGGCACCCCTGAGTATCCACCCACTAGTGATACATAGAAAGCTGCTGGAGGTGCAACAAGTGACAACAGGACGGATGGACGGACACCCATCGCTCCGCACAGCCCCTGTAGAAAGAGCGGGCCGTCTCCACCGGTCGGCCCCACAAAGGGTATGGCCGAGAGGTGGAGATCACCTTCCAAATTGGAATCGGCATCACTCACAGCACGACGGAGCTCTTGGTAGAACCCCCCGATAGATGGCAGCACCGCAAGCAGGGGGCTGGAGGATGCGAATGATCCCCAAGAGAAGATGAGCAAAAAAGAGAGCATCCAGATCGGAACTTTGGAAAAGTCTGAATAATATCCGCTCGGCACGGAAACTAGGCCGAAGCGATCGTATCGCCCCCAGGCGGAAGAGACTCATTCCTATCGAGAAGGGGGCAAGGGGATGAGTGTGATGCCAGGGGAAAATATAAATATATTTAAGTTCAGATGAAAGAGTGCATTATTTATGCGATAAGTTAAGGCGAAGGGAGTGTGATAATTTACAGATAGAACAGATTTCGATTTTAGTTTTAGAAATTCTCTTATTTTGTTGATATGGTAAAAAGCATCTTCATTAATTACTATAATGGTCTAAATGCATTTTTGCCTTAACTCTCTTTAATAAAAAGCACTTATATTAGCAGTTGAGGATTAACTGCTAACGAAAAAGGAGATTAAGGAATACTGTGATCCTTGTAGTATACACACGGGTCGAAATTTCGTTGACTAGTTGTCAGCTAAAGTTTGAACTGACCACCTATCGTGTGTGTGACAAAGGGATTAAATGCGCTAGTATAAAGCACATGGTAAGACAACCATAACGATGATCCGACTACCAAATTAATTCAACTTTAAAACACTGGTTCGCATAAAATTAATAACTATTAAAAAAAACTATCGGCGATTCAATTCCACTCCTCAAACTAAATCATTTGGGAAAATGTATTTAAAACGGTTTTATAAATATGAATGTTTAGTTAATTTAAGACGAAAATCCACAACCTCCCCCATTCCCCACCCCAAATGTCTCTACGCTTTTGATAAAAACTTGTTTTTCCGTCGCAATCTCAAACTCGAAAGATTTCAGGAAAACAATACTTTATACAATTATATGAGAAAATAAAAATAATTACACTATACAATAATGAGAAACTTAAATAATTATTTTCTTCACAATAGTATGAAAAAGAAAAATAATTATACCATGCATTTTAGTAGTTGTCCGGTTGAAAAATGAGTCTGTTTGTGGTGAAAATGTGGCCTTAATTTTCGAGAACCAAATGCTCAAATAAAATGAAAACAAAAAAATCCCCATTCAATAACATTCTAACTAACGCAATCATATTATCAGAATAGCATGGTTTTTCGGTCAGATTACCATAAGTAATGAAATTTGTCTTCATGTCCAATTCGAAGTATAGCTATACGACTGAAAAATTAGAATTCTATATTTTTAATTCCAGTCTATTTCTGATAGCTGTTTTTCTCTCCCAAACTTTCGCGTCCGTGAAAAAAAATGCGATATTATAAAATCGACTTCGTTCGCCCTTTTATTTTTAAGCATAGTGATCCAAAATCGTTACAAATTCCACTTATATATGAATAACTGAAAAACTAATTTGAATTAAAAAAAAAATCGATATCCTGAAACTTAGCCGGAAGTATATCGATGCCAATTTCTGTACGTCGTTTGTATAATTTCGTTAAGCTGCGTACACACACATACATTCTATCTTATTATTATAAAGTATTATTGCACACGAATGGTAGAAACCCGATTGGCATTGATCGTGAAAAGATATAAATAATGTATGATGCCATCTTTGAAGTGTCTTTTATAAACGGGTTTAATGACTATGGTAATTATATTACATTTAAGAACTATTTATGTGTGTGTGTGTGTGTGTGAAGAAGTAAATTGTAGAGAGTGGGGGGAGGGGCTAAAAGTTATTGCGCTCTCATTTTTGTATTTTTAAAAGTGGTTTGCTCTTTTGAAAAGAACAAGTAAAAGCAAAAAACGTAGATTTTAAAGTATACTTTTTTATTATTTGCATGCAACTTAAATGTATGAAAGATAACGACATACCAAATTAGGCCTTTCTAGCTGCTCCAATTCTCGAATTATTGTTAAAAAAAAAAGGACATTTCTATGCCGACCCAAAATGAGCGGAGTCGGTAGGGTTCAAAATCTCAAAAATTAAAAATAACCTTATGAAAGGACAGCAACACGCCAAATATGAGCGTTTAGCTGCTCCGGATCTCGAGTAATTCCCGATAAACGAGTTCATGGGAAGTCTAAGGCAGGCAAATCTGATAAGGTTTAAAATCCAACCCCCAAAAAACAACGATATACCAAATTTGAACTTTCTAGCTATTCCGATTTTCGAGTTATTCCCAAAAAACGAGTACATTCCTCTGGAGAGTAGGATAAGTTCCAATCCAGAGTTAAAATATAAAACAAAAAACAACGACATAAAAGTTTGGACTTTCTAGCTGCTCAAGTTCTTGAGCAATTCCTTAAAAATGAGTATATTCCTATGACGGGTTAGCCCAGTAAAGTTCAAAATTTAAAGAATTAAAATATAGAACAAAAGACAGCAATATACGAAATTTGGACTTTCTAGCTGCTCCGGTTCTCAAGTTATTCTCCACAAACGAGTACATTCCCATGGCAGGATAGTCCGATAAAATTCAAAATCCAAAGAACCAAAACTAAAATGTACCCCAAAAGACAATAATTTATCCAATTTCATGTTACTATAATTAATGGAACATGATTAGTTACGGCCTCAAATATTTGAAACACACTGAAAAACTAACAACAGATCAACTTAAATAAAAGGTTGTATAATAAAAAGTACAACTTCTTTAAACTTACAGTATTTATTTAACTCGGGCTTTCTTTAGGCTGTAGATAATTCAAGTGAACAGTTACGTGACAAAATATACCTCAACCACTTGAAAGTTAAAAAACAACATATTATGTAAACACCATTTTGAAAGTTCGCGAAGCCCAGCTACTTTTTTAAATGGACGAAAGAAGCGTTTGTTTGCCTTTAGAAGTGCTTTCACTGCGCTGATTCTTCTTCGCGTGAGAAAATAAGATTACTTTTAAGAACTATTTCCGATGGGCCTGCTTGGAGGGAGGAGGGCGGGAGCTAAACTTAGCATGTTGCGTTTTCCATTCTGAAATTAAAAAAAAATATTTTGTGTTTTTGAAAAGAAAAATTACAAATAACTTGCTTAAATTTTACATGACTTCTTATTTAAATTCATAATTAATACTAAAACGAATTATCCGTCGTACACAGGGTTCTAAATAAGTATACCCCGCTACATAAATAATAGATACAAGTAACATCACTCAATTTCAGAAACGCCTGTTTTAAACAATCATTCCCGCGCTCCGTTTCCAACTATACAATGGAATTCAACAATTAATATATATATAATGCGCCACTGCTGTCCTTAGCTACAGACACACCTCCAGTTGTGGTGAAGACGGGAGAACTTTCCAGCTGACCTTCGTATTAAAAATCATAAATTTCATAGATCCACCTTAAAGGTCTTAAAAATCACAATAATAATATTTTTAGATTAACAGAATAATTATTATTTTTTTATTTGAATGCGAATAGAACACTCGATATTCACGCTAAAAATTAGAACCGCGTGAATCTTCAATTCACCCATGTACGAAAATAAAAATTAAATGTCTAAATATACGAATTCAACATACACTCACGGCCAATGAAAGTTGCGTACCAATAAGAAAACATGGTACAACCGCGAAAAGATGTAAATAACTAGAGGGCGGGTTGGTATGCAAATGATCCCAGTCTGGTGTGATTGCGCATGACCGTACACCCGTGAGTGACGCTGCAAGCATGAGCCAGCGGCCTTATAAACCGGCGTGTAGTCGACGCCCCATCAATGCGAGAAGCTTCGACCGACGCAAGCACGAGTACGGAGTGAAAAGAATGGTGGGTAGATGCCAGAAACGTCGATATAAGCAACCGACGGACTTTGAGAGAGGCCTGATCATTGGGTTGAAAATAGCACGGTGGTCAGCGCGCCGGATAGCCCGTCACGTGGATCGTTTGGACTATACCGTCCGAGCACTGGTCACGGGATGCCTCCCAGACACGGAGGACCGGCTCTGGATGGACCAGGCATACCACGAGTAGAGAGGATCGAATGATCGTGCGACATGCACGTACAGAGCCCACGGCGACCCGATCCGATCCGCGATACAGGCACAAGTAGCGGCTCCTGTGTGCCCACGAATCATATCCAGATGCCTGAAGGAAGCTAATCTGCGATCCCAGCGTCCCTTACGTGTACTGCCGTGAACACGGGAACTCCGGAATCGACGGTTCCGGAACCAGTGATGCCGGGCCAGAGCAACGTAGAACGTCACAGTTTGGCGATGAGTGCCGCTTTGTTTTAGGGACCGATGATCAGTGTGTCCGGGTGTGGAGGTCCCCTGCACAACGCCACAATCCTAACCTCGTTATCAAGCTCCACAGCAGCCCCACTGCAGGCGTGATGGGCTGAGAAGCCATAGCCTACAACAGCCGATCCGCTCTAGTAGTGGTACCTGGAACATTGACAGGCCAGCGGTACGTGGATGAGATTCTACGGTCCCATGAGCTTCCATTCGTTGCTAGGATTTCAGGGGCGCAATTCCAGCAGGATAATGCCCGGTCGCACACGGCTCGGGTCCTGAGTTATGTCCAGACACTTCCATGGCCTGCCTGCTCCCCAGACCTGTCCCCTATCGAGCATGTGTGGGACCAGTTGAAACGCTAGCTGCCTCTTTGCTGCAATGTTCGGGATTTGGAACTTAACATCCAACAGGTGTGGACTCGTCTACCGCAGGACAATGTCAGGCGTCTGTTCGACACCATGCCGGACTGTATTGCTGCTTGTATCGCAGCACGAGGCGGTGCGACGCGCTATTGAGGATGGCCAGACTGTGTACCACAGCTCCCTCTGTACATGTTCTGCTCCGCTGTTTTTGTGATCATGTATATCATTCATCTGTATCCTTCAATCAATAAAATTTCAGGTCCATCCTAAAATTCCTTCTTGGTGCGCAACTTCCATTGTCCGTGAGTGTATTTGCAAACATTTTTTTTAATATGAAGTTATTATATTATCATATGATCCACCTTTGTACCAAATTTAAAGTCACTAGCTCATTAAATCAGGAGTTTCATGTTGATTTGACAATTAGAACATTTTCACTTCTTCAATTATCCATGTTAATTTGGTAATATGATCGTTACATGCTTACTCAGCAATTCGAACAATTTTGCCTGTGACACCCACTAAAATAATAAATATTTGAACTAATATCCATGTTGATTTTATCAAATGATCTACTTCTGTACTAAATTTAAATTCTATAGCTTCACAAATCTTGAGTTTTAAGCTCATTCGATAATTGATTCTTGTTTGTGGCATTCCCTTAAATGATAAATATTTGAAAGCGTCAATCATTCATGTGGATTTTATAATATGATCTACCTTAGTACCAAATCTTATGTCCTTACCTTAATAAACTTGGAGTTGTACATTTATTTGACAATTCGAACATTTTTGTATATGACACCCCTTAAAATAATAAATATTTGAAATTTTGATATAACTGCTGAATCAAATGCTCAATTTACATAGTTTTTTCACTTTTGTGCACAAAAAGGTTTCAGATTCATTTGTCTTCAGGATTTAAAAATATATCCTTTATTAAAGCTTTTAGTTATTTTAAAAGTAAAAAAATTAAAGAGACTTTTTTGCTCCAAGAAAAATATTTTCAAAATTTTTAATATTAAAAAGGTTCTTTTAAAAAGGCAACGGCAAGGTTAGATTTAGAAAATAAATGGTGCAAAAAATAAAATTTTAACTTTAAAATTAAATACAAAATCTTTGAAAATTCTTATTAAAAAAAAAGACTTTTTTTTCAAAATTTTGGTACATGGGGCCCCTTTGAAATATTTTAAAAGGATATCTTATGATGAAAGTTGCATTAGATAAAATTTTCTAGATGGGTATCTATTTAGCTTTTTTAATATTTTTTTTTTATCATCCCGGAATTAAAAATTTTGTAACAAAGAAACTATAGATCTTATTTCTTTAATTTTCAACACTTGAGCAACAAAACTAAAATTTTTAGCTTCAGTTTAAAAGAAATGGAGACCGCAGTGCTAAAGTTGGAGTGTGAGTTAGATTTTTAAAATAGGTCTACTTATCACCCTTTTCCCAAGATTTTTAGAATTTGCCCGCCTTTTAAAATTCAGTAGAAAATAAAGCTATAAACATTTTCTAAATTGCGCTTTTTTAGCTTTCTTTAAAACACCATTGGCTTCTTTTAGAGGTTTTCGAACATGTTTAAAAATCTATTAAATATTTTGGATTTTCGAAAGTTTCTTGCAACTTCTTGGATCGAATGCCACATTTTAAGTAAAACTGCAAGGCGTTAGGTATATTATTGGTTCCGAAATAAGGGAGTGTCGTATCGACTTTGGAACACAATCTCAATTTCTTACATTTTGGAGCCATTTTACAAAAATACTTTCTGTTCTGATAGGTTAACATGGGAAGATAAAATTTCGTTCGGAGTCTCGGTTTTTCACACGAGTGGCTGACATGGACGTTTGTCAGGAAGTGACGTTGGCTGCAGTTGTAATTACGATAAATCACTGATGCAGGTGTCGGTTAGCCAATGAGGGCTTGATTGATGGGTGACATATGAGCGGTTCGAATGATGCTCGTAGCATTTGACCTTTAATTCCGGCAGTGAGCGGACATCCGGAGGGCACAGCATTTTTCAGATGAAATATTTAAGTTCACGTGATTTGATATTTAAAATGTGTAAATAAAAATTTCAGAATGTTTACTTATTTTACTTATGCCACCCCCTAAAATAATAAATATTTGAAAAGAGCAATTATCCATGTTCACTTTATCATATGATCCATCTTTGTACAAAATTTCAAATTCCTAGCTCTATTCTACAATTCGAACATTTTGGTCATTATCGGCACCCCCTAAAATGTACATTTCTGCATTTTTGTAAACTATAAATTTGGTAGAGTTTTGCCCAACTTGTGTATTAAATTTCAAAACTCTTCGACACCTAAAAGTATATTTTACGATTGAAAAGAAAGTTTAATGCTTTGGAGTACATCTTAGAACAATTATTTCGGCTTTCAAAACCCCACTATGCACTTCCTATTGGCCGGTTTTAGCCACCATGCTAAATATGGTTACATTGAGATGTAGAGGTGGAAAGACAGACAAACTTTGAGGATAAATGAACTTTTATACAGAGAATGCAATATTGTATGTTGTTTTTGATAAATGTTTTAAAAAGATAAATAATCGTCCAAATTTTCCTGCAATACATGGTAACGTATAGGGAAAGTATTGGAATCATGTCGAAAATCGCAACTCAAGTTTTTAACGGATCTACATGATTTGAGACCTCTAGAACATAAAAACACTATTTTTAGTGTGACGTCTGTGTCTATGCAGATTTTGTAACCATTCTAAGTCACAAACTAATTGACCGAACTTCATAAAATGTTATAGATAAGTCACTTGTGAGGTACCCTGGTGCTGATTAGATTTTGGTATGATTCTGGATAAAAGATTTGGTACAATTCTTTATACATTCAAGTTTTCAGCAGAATCTGCACATTAAGCTTAAATTTCGAATAACTGATGTTTCATGTAATTGAAAATATGATTTACCTTTTTAGTTTGGCACAATTTGTCCAAACAGCTAACAAGCGAACTGAAAACAGGTTGATATAAAGTACTGAAAACATAAAACATATTCTCTGCATTTTCAATAATTGATGGCCAGCATGCTTCATCTTTGACTGTTACTTAACAAAGGACTTACCCTTTAAGAAGCTCAGTTATTAAAACAAAACATAGGCAATAAATTAAAATCATGACATACCCTTGGTCTAAATAGAGAAGATTTGCAGTTATAAATCTTTTGGAAGACTATAAGTACTTTCCACCTAGGTCAACATTTCCAAACTAGAGTACGTGTGGTAGTATGCAAAGGGATCATTGAGAGTACATGGAAAACTTTTGGCAATGGCAGATGTAAACAAACAGATGATTTTCTAAACCAGATTGTTTTCCTTTTCATTAAAACTGCATATAAAAATAAATAATACAAAAGGACAAGTTCATATAAATATATGCATAGCTAGGATCCTGGTAAGAGAGAACCAGATGGGATTCTTTACAGGGCAGAATTTTATGTTTTCCAATATGGAACCTATGGAGAGCTATTGTAATTTTTCACAAGTGGGGGGTGTATATGACCTTCTCTCCTGCCTATGCCATGTCATATAAATAGGCAGTGCCAAGAGGAAGATACACTTGAACTGATAACTGCACTAAAATTCGTTCAATGAAATATTTTTACAAAATTGATATAAAATATACATTTGACATTCAATGCTGGATGAGAAATATGTTACAGAAACTATAATTATATAAAAACATTATACTGTTAAAATTTAGCATTATGAAAAGCATTTTAAAATTACTATGCCATACATAATTAAATTACAAAAAAATAATTATTTTATTTTTTATTTTTGTAGTGGAACACCTATCTGCATGTTCTAGAACATAATTTGGGTAATGATAGTTTTGAGCAGTGGTACATAGCCTGTTGCTTGTCAGAACAACAGTGTTTGTCCAGGATAACTTGGTGATCTTCAGAAAGTGTTGAAATTTAGCTCAAGAGTACTTGATTTTGATATTTCAAATTTTGTCCATGAAAAGAGTATTCATGCTGTATTCATTAAAAAGATAATGAACCTAGAACTCATTGATACTTTCATATAAAACATATAGCTGTACTTATAAAAAAGTTTATAATTTTTCTATGTATTGTTATATTTCCTATATTTTTCTCTTTACCAATACTTATATTGCAGCAAAATGGGGTAGATTTTCAAATTTTGCATGATTGGAACATGATTTGAATTGGATCTAAAACGGCTTTAGTAGTACTTCATAAGTGCATTTAAAATTATTTATTTTATCTCTATAAATTATTCCATTGATTGTAAACTGATATAGACTTATTATGAATGTATAGATATAAATTGGAATACTTCATCGATGAATTACTTAAATAATTTAACTAAATTATTCTGCATGGAAAATATGCATTACTTCCAATCTAAAGCAATGAAAAATTTGTGAAAATTATGAAAGAACAAAACTTTATTCTTACAGCAGACAAGCAAAATATGTACTACAAAAAACAACTTTATTTGTTGCTCTTGTAGTGAACACTGCAACCATACAGATAGACTCATTTTATGCTATAGGCATAGAACTATGCATGTACAATCTTTGCAAACTCTGAAAACAAATATGTTGCCTGAATACAATTTTCTACAGGATTGCTTCATCAAACATGCAGACTTCTGCAGCAAAGATAGTATATGCTCTACAAAGAAAAAAAAAAAAAAAAACCCAGCAAGGTACCTCATTGTACATTGTTAGTGTGTGTGCAATGCCAGGCATTGTTGAAACTGAATTATATCCTACACATTTTATGTATGCCATGTGCATCTTCTGTGTATGGCTTACCTTACCTAAGTCACACATTTGTTAAAACTCAAATTATAAAAGGACTCTTAACAAACTTCATGAAAAACATTCACTCATCAAAAATAGTACAGTAAAGCACGGTTTGTAAGCTTTTCATTCATATACCTTTATCATTTATATTCTTTTTCCATTGGTCCCAAGACATTCCTATCCATTCATTATTTTCAATTATAGTTTTTAAAATTAGTCACTTTTTTTCCACTGGTCATTTGAGAAACATATAAGCGACGTTTTACTGTATTTTCATATTACGAAGTATTTTGATTTTTCTTTAATACATAATTATTGGAAAAACAAAGTTTTTTTTTTCTTTTTAAATAGGAAAAGTAGGCCATTTTTCATAATTATTTTTTAAACTAAAGGTCTTAAATTGTGAATTTGTCCAATATTTTTGATTAACTCGATAAGGCATTCAGATTCAAATTATGACTATTTATTTATTAAATTTATAGCTGTCCCAAGAGTGTTTGTTCTCAGAATCTACTTGGTCGATTTTCCTATTTTTTTTTTTAACGAAGAGTTTTAACCTGCAAATTTATCCAGTATTTTTGATTAATGCGAGAATGCATTTGAATTCAAATAATGACCATTTACTGAATTTAAAGTCATTCATTCCCAGTATGTTCTCTAAATCTACTTAGCTGATTGTTATAATCTTTTTTATTAAATGGTCTCAACCTGAAGATTTTCCAATATTTTTTATTCATGCAAGAATCCTTTCAAATTTAAACTGTGACCATTTATAGAATTTATAACTGTCACCAGCATATTCTCAACATTTATGTGACAGAATTTCATAATTTTTTTAAACCAAGGGACTTAGCCTGCAGATCTGCCTAATGTTTTTGATTAACTCAAGCATGCATTTAAATTCAAATTATAGCTATTTATATAAACTATAGCTCTCAACATGTTGTAGGAATCTGCTTGGCTGATTTTCAAAGGTCTGCAGATTAGCCCAAAAGTTTTGCTTAACTCGAGAGTGAGGTGTACTAAGTAGGTGAAAAGTGAGAATAATATGATGTATGTGTACATACACAGGTCCACATGATTCAATTTAGTGTACTTCAAACTTTTCAATTAAATTAAGTAAATCACTGAATAAAATGGCCAACATTAAATTTAATTTTAAGAGAATGTATTATCATTATAAGTTACAGAATGTGAATGAAATTAGAGAATGAACTTAAAAGACAAGGTATGAATTATATAAACTTTCTAAGTGAATTGTTTCAATAACCAGGATCTAATGATTATATAATTTAGATATGTTTTAGTAATATAATATTTCTTTTAATCAACCTTTCTGTTGGAGGATCCTAACAATATAAGTCACTCTACAAACTTTTATCACATATTTTTTCAAGATATATATATATTCATTTGGCTTCAAATTTCATATATGTTTTGATATTTAGTAATTGTACTTTGTTATCTTTTACTCCCTTTTTGTTTGAGTGCTGTCAAAATTTATTTATGTTCTAATGATTTTCTAAATTATATGTTTATTATATATATTTTCTTCATGTATTTTATTTTTGGAAATTCAATAAACGGTTTTTGCCAGCTGCACATTTAGCTCCACAAAATACTCTACCCTCAGGTGAGCTGGAAACAATTTGAACAAATTTCTAGTCACAAATAAATGTCAGTTGAAAAAATTTATTTTTTACAGAATGAAATGTACATATTTATAAACAAATATATATATCAAAAGCTAGTTCTCGAGAAAAGCCACAAAGTCTGTAAGTTTGGCTAGTTGCTCTTCACTTACAGCAAGATCTTCTGGTTTACATTCTGAAATTAAAACCACCAAATTCAACAAAGTATATTGGAAGAATTTACAAATTGTCTTATTAAATGAAAATAAATATATAGTACATTATAACAAAAATTTTAAACTTTAAACTTTAGTGACAATTAAATTAAAAAAAAAAAAAAACTTCCTACCATTCTCTTTTGGTTTCACAACCTTGCATGCAGCATCTACCTCCCAACCAAGAGAGGATAAAGCTAAAAGATAAGTCACATAATCAAAATTTAAATGAAATCATTATAAAACGTTATGCTAAAATGTTTAATGAAAAATCCAATTTATATGTAATTTTTTAATCAAAAGCAAATGACATAACTTAAAGGACACTAACATGTGCTATTTGAGATTTTACACATTTTTGATATAAAATGTAAAAACAGACTCTGCTATCAAATGGATGAATATAAGTATTTTTAAACAAAATTGAATTGACACCATAGCTTGTCATAGTCATCACAGGTTATTCATAAGATTATAAAATTTACTTTCTTACAGAGATCACACTATATTTTGGGAATTAAGAAATTTTCTTATTTTAATTATCAACTACAATAATTCTATTGAATATCAGTGAAATCAAGTGATAAATGTTCTATTGTTATCATTTTTCTACAAAATTAAAATTTGTTAGTTTGTAGAGTAAGTCATCTGTTCAACACATCAGATTTCTGACATTATTTATCCAATGAAAATTTCAATACATGCTTATAACTTAAATATCCTTCTTCTCAATCACGTGATGGATATTGATGTATTTAGTTTTCAGGCAATGAGGCTGAGTACAAATGAAAATTCTAATGCAAATTTTATCACCCTACAGCAAAATATGGATAGTGAGAATTAAAAATCTGTTTCTGCCAAGTATGATTGCTTATAATGTGAGAATAGCTCAATGAATTTAATACCTTTCACTGGTTTGTTAAGTTTAATAAAGAGCAGGTTTATAGCTAAAAATGTATCTGATGTTGTGCAGTTTAAACTGTTTCTCAGATTATCTGGTAGTAGTAATTTTCGCAAATAAATAATATCCCTAGAAAATTCAACCTTACTTAATTTTTAAGTACATCTTTTTTTAAATTTACACATTCTATTGAAATTGACTTTTGCTTGAGCATATTTTGCTTTCGGTATACAAAAGACTGCCCATAAGGTAGATGTATATAACATATTTGCACCCATTGCTCAGTTAAAAACAATACAAATCTTAGACTCAGTAGTCCTGGAAAACTATGAGTCTCATTCATATTTACAAAACCTGCTCTATCCCCATGTCTATGGAATATGATCATGTTAAATCTGCAGGTATGTAGGTCCTTCCAAGAGGTTGATGACAGAGGAAGAAGGGTATAGTCCCTGTAGGTGTCACCCCCCCCCCCCCCCCCCATTGGGTTCCAGTCAAAAATGGGTGGCACTGCCATGACCATCCAAATCCAAACAGATACTTTACACCTTTGGGTCGATCAGATGATCAGATGAGGCAATAAAAGGAAAATCTGTCTCAGGTGGCAAAAGCTAGGAATTGCACTCCCATTACAAATACCAACATTCATGAAGAGATTTTGCACTTTTTAGTATAGAATAATCTAAAACTATAATGGTAGCAAAAAACCTTGTTATATGTCACAGTTTTACAAATTTCTGTCATGATTAGAGACCCTCAAAATTCGCGACTCACAAAATACGCGAAAAATTAGAAAATTCAAATAATGATGGGAAACATGCTTTTAAGTCAAATGAAACATATTTACATGGGTTTTGACTCGCGAACTACTCACGAATTTTTGCAAATCTGCCCACATGAATGAATTTTTACTTCTACTCGAGAATTTTAAGAGCATCTGCCGAAAAAAATCATAAATTTAAGCCATTTTATCCGTTTATTGCTTTTTTCGCGAGAAAGTTCTGAAGCCTGTGGCTGATCTTTTCTATAGACAGAACGTGATCTCACATACAGCAACAAGAGAAAAGCTGAAGACTCTATTCATCAAAATACCGACGTTGAAGGACATTTCTAGCGACGAAGGGGAACATGCTTACAGGGAAATGAAAGAAACTCTGAAGAACAATCCAGATATCTTGGTGGAAGATGATCCTCAAGCAATGCGTGAGGACCATCAATATTTCGTTGATGGTGCACTAAGAGCACTATGGGTTCCAGTTTCAAACGTAAACTGTGAAAGGTTCTTCTCCAAATTTTCCTGTGTTTTAACTGACCGCAGGACAAATCTCAGCTTGACGAGCTTGGAACTGCTGACAGCATACAATTATGAAAGTTAAAAGTGAAAATTTGTATATCTTAGGGAGCTAAATTTAATTACATTTGGCTATTAATTATAATTATTAAATACTTAATATTGCAGCCATATATGATTTTGTTGTATATTGTTTTGTGTTTAAAGTGTCGATATGTAAAAAATGTGCTTCAGTTTTTAACTCAGACGGCCTTCAGAAACCAAGAACATTTCCTTTTCACTCAAGAATTCTTCCTTTTTACTCAAGAATTTTTGTCTATATTACTCAAGAAATTAAGGGTATTTCATTCAAGAGTTTTGAGGGTCTCTAGTCATGATCAACAAATTAATAAATAAACTTTTATCAGTCTCTTTACTTCCACATAAAAGTTCCTGCCACACACCTAACCAGAATATTGCTGCTTTCAGTATGTTTGTTTATCGTACTTTAAACATCTGTTCCACTATGGATTTACTCAATTTTGAGATCAATTATAAGCTGCTGCTGTTGATCTCAAGGTTTCTTTCTTAACATTGATCATGGTTTTCAAAAAATTTCTAAGCCTTCCTGTAAATATGTTTCTGAAAAAGATTTTAATAACTATCATTTTATATATTTTTTAAAATCAGTCAGCAGATTACTAAAATTCCTAAAAAATTCAAGTTTAATAATTGTGTTTATACTTTCTAATAAACTCAGATTTTCTAACCTTAAAAATCCTACATAAATTTCTAATAGTTGGGGCTGTTAAAGCATTTCTTGCTAGTGTGGTCTTTTTTATATTGGTCAAACTAAACTTGCTTTAAAATTTCGTATTAAGGAACATCAAAACTATTAAAAAAAAAAGGAATTTAATAAATCTTTAATTGCTCAACATTGCTTTAATTTTGAGTTTTCTACAGCAATGATCATACAAAAATGCATGCTGAGTATGCATTTTTGTATGATCCTGACTTTTTTTTTAGCCTTCCACATCCAGAAAAAAAATCTAGTAATTAATTTAATAACTTGAATAACTTATCAAATACTTCTTTTTTGTCCTTGGTCTCACGGAGAGCAATACAATTTTTTTCAATTATCTTTATATTTGTTCTATTTCTTAGACTTTGGGACTCGTACATTGAGATTTAATTTTTTCCATCTTGTTGGGACTCATTTATTCTTATTTTGGACTTGATGTGTCTTGCTGGAATATTTCAGTTGTGTTTTAGCTCACACCAATCTTGTGTATTCATTTATGTTTTTGGCTTGAGATTGGCTGGATTGTTCTTCATTCTGCTTTTTGACTGCTCTCAGGTGGAAAAATCTAGGACTATGGCAAGGTTAATAGACTATTAACAGGTTGTCTCATTCACTATTCCCCCCCCCCCCATAGTAATATTTTTGGATGAACTGAGACGTCACTGCCAGGCCTTCTGATCTGTGGACCAGCGGTGCTTCGCAGAAAGCATGGGAAAACAGCACAATTTTGTTTAAAAGTGTGTAGCGAGAATATGAAATCATCAACTTGGTAGTACCAGGGTTTGATCCCAGGGTCAAAGCGTGGTAGGCCAGTATCATAGAGTTGAACTACAGACGTCTCCAGATCAAAGTAATTAATATTGCCTTATGACTGTTTACTACAGTATTCCCCCTCCTAGTGAGTTTCGTCGACACCGAATGAAATTGTCACTGGGTTGCAGATGAGACAGCGAGCTAGCTCTTAAGTTGAAGTTGATGTTGTTGAGACCCAGACCGTCCGACCTGCCAGAAAGGTGTAAGGTAACTGTTTGGACGGTCAGGAAGTGCAACCCAATTTAGACCGTCACCCAGTGGGGGAGGCATCCACAGGGACCGTACCCTCCTTCCTCTACCACCAACCTCTCGGAAGGACTTACGGACCCACATGTTTAACGTGATCATACTCCGCATGAACACAGCAGCAGTTGTGGCAGCGTGCAAATTCTTAAGTTGAAGTGAAGGAGTTGTTACAAGCGGCCCAGTTGTGAGTCACATGGCCCATTGATGTACGGTGAGTCAATGTCAGAGAATCTCTGAAGATCAAGAAAGTGTGGTAGTGTCATCTCATGGGGAGTACAGAAAGTACATTTATGCAATGTCTATATAATAATCAGGAAGCTGAATAACTGAAAAGTAATTGAGCAAAGGATACTTCATGCTCGTGATGAAAATGAACTAAATTACAGTAATTAATGGATGATGGAGTAAAAAACAGAAGTTTAACAAATTGTACACTACGACAAGGATATGAATTTTCTGGGTGATTTTGTATAACAAATACAGTGAGCTTCTCATTTTACCCAAAATTTACATATTTCTCCATAAAATGATAGTCTTTATTAATATTTTTACTCATAAATATATTGCATGAATTTGGATTTTAATATAGTACTTAAACAATTACTTTTGTGAACACATTAACGGTTTTGAACGATATATCCCTTTCAAATTTATTAAATTGATACTGTGTCCTCTGCTGTCTGTATTATCTATTAAAGAAATGTCGGTTTGAAATAGAATAAAACCGATGAGAAATATGTTAAAATAGAATTAAATAAGATTTTTTTTTTATAAAACTCTCCACTTGCAATTTCATTCATATTTCTTTAAAATGTATTGATTTAAAATTTTATGGTATATATTCTGTCCAATTAAAGTAAGCGTATCATTCCATTCTGATTAGTTCCTATACAAAAAATATTTGAACTTTATAATGTTTGAAAAATGTCACTGATTTTATTTAAAAATATTTATAATGTAACATTGTATGTTCAAAGCATGTAATTAATATTTTTATTTTATATGCTTAAAGAAAACCCTGTTTCTGTTTATTTAATGATATACATCTGTTGTTTAATTTAGTTTATTTAGAGTCTTTGTAATTCCATTTATTTTCTTTTATGGTACAGATATTACCATAGAATTCCATTGACTGGCCCTTTAAAATGCAATGAAAAATCATGGAATAATTTTTTTAACTTATGAATATCCCTTTTTTGCAAAGAAAAACAATTTTTATTGCATCAAAACTACTCCATGTATTACTCATAATGGAGCCCTTTAATTTGATGAATCAATATATGAATGCCTGGACAGAAACTTTATTAACAAATTTATTAACAAAAAAATTATTAACAACTTATATTTGAAGTGACTAATGATTATTATTGCAATGATTTTGTAAAATATGTGCTTTCAAATTTAAAACAATTACTGTACTTTCTTCAGATGATTTTGACTCTGATTTTCTCTCAAATCCGGACAATATATTTTTTCTAAAATATATAAAATTTTTGAGTTCGACAAAAGCTATGCATTGCATTGCGTGGAAATACTATATATTCTATTTTATTCTGTATTCTTCATGCTTGTAAACCTCGGAATACAGTCAGTATTTAAATGATGATGGATTTGCACCATTTGGATTAGAAATATGTGTTTATATCCTTCTCAAACTGATTTCGATAACACACCTAACAGTTAGTTTCTCTTCTCTGATCATTCAATATATTTTTATATATAACCTTTGGTCATTCAATAATCTTTGTATAAACTTCTGTTGATGTTAAAATTTTCATGGCTTACCTTTCCATCAAAAATTTGATATTTCTTTTCATAAGTACGGAATTAATTAAGTATCCACAAACTTCACATTACTATGCATATATTGTTTTATTTTATTCTATATTGCATGCCCACTCTTACTATTAGGAAAGTGTTTAAATAGTTTTAGATCAATGTCTCAATAATTTTTCTCGCCTCTGACAGAGAATGGAGCTAGCAGTGATGTCACTCGTCTTTCCTTCTTGGGACAAGTTCTTTCAATGAGACAACTTTATACTCTATGGACCTTGAAACAATGATACATAAATCCTACTACTTCTCCTATTTGTGCCCATTTTGTTTTTTTGACTTCAGTTAGTTAATTCTCTAGCACTGACGAAGGGAATCTAAGAGCATTCTCAAAATAGCTGTATCCTGTATCATTATTTTATTTGTTTTTAAATACATTTCTCAAGTTTTCATTATGATCAACAACATTTGCTGAGAATACTAAAAACCACAAAATTGGCCACACAGATGTTGGTATCTGCAATGGGACCATGATTTCTGTGTGTCTTATTGTCCATGCTCTACTTGCACCTAAAAGAAAAGATATTCTGCAGATAACCTTTATAAGAGGCCAAAATACATTTGCAAAATTCAGAATAATATTTTTTAACTTCCAGCTGACTATAATGCAACTTTATCTATTGTACATTCACCACTACACACAAACTATTTTGATCAAAGGATTACCATACTACTTAAAAATAGTCTCCAATCTTGCAAGATACTTATTATATATCATACATCTTTTTCTACGAGAATGACGCATGATATTTGTACAGCAAATGAAATTTCCAGTTTGAAATTACATATTTATATTTGTAAATTACATTGTTTTGTTTGCCCATGGTATTTTCCTACAAATAGCACAATGATTTCCATAAATATTAAAAGCAATAGTTCCCAATTTAAAAGGAAAAATAAAGACCAACTTGCATAGTCTAGTCCAAAATACAGCTTTAATAGAACAGCTACATAGCTCAAGCTTAAAAGAAGGTATAGTCTATAGACTGGTCACACTGGATAAACTGGGCACTAATCAGTACTCAGTGACATTTGCTGAGGGATTATGGATTAAAACATTTTTAAGGAATACAATAAATTCAGAGTTTATATCAGAAAAGAAAGACCAGCACTCTAATCTCCTAACCGTCACTGATCTCCCCACCCCCCACCTTTTCAAGGTCCTGGTTATATTACTGTCAGTGTCAGCAGAATAAAATCTATACAGATAGTCTAAACAATAATATAAATTAATCCTGACCTGGCAGAAGTATCAAAATTCCTGAGAATTTTACTGTACCTAAGAAGGTTGCTGGTATGTTTGGAAATTATAGCTGATGATGCCCAGCCTCCATTAATTCTCCAAACATGAATTTCTCTAAACATGAGTTATAAATTCCAAGTTGGAGACTCTACAATATTTTGATAGACTTGTCCATATGTGAGTAACAGGAATCATAACTGAATACACATTCACTATATTTTCTGCATTTCATTATAAGTTACTCTACAATGTAACGCCACACACTGAAAGCAAATATCTTCAGTGTTGCATCATCTATATGGCCATATAGGTACAGTGCTTAGGACCTACAAAACTTTTAGGGTCTATAAAATTCAAAATAAAAATAAAAATTTTAATTTAAAATATTTATTTAGATCTTTGAAGATAAAAACTATAGCATAATAAATAATTTACGCCATTGCATTTCTCAACTGCCTCACTGATACAATCCTAGATACAGTAGTGTAGTAGATACTTTTAATTTAACGTTTAAATGCTTACTTTGTGACATTGCAGATACTTGTATTTATATTGTTATCATCATCATCAATGGCTCTACAGCCTTAGCTTTCTTCAGAACTTAGTGGTTTTCCTTGAAGAAATGCTTCTTTAACTTCTTATTTTTAAAGTCCTTGTCCACACAATTGATCCATCTCAATTTTGAACTTTAATTTATAGCATAGAAATGAATGTGTCCTATAACGGTCTCAAAATAGAACTGAGTGTCCTTGTTTTTTAATTTGAGAATATCATGAATCTCAACAATGTGGAAGAAAACATTGTTAGGCTCACAGCTAGAGCAAGGTGTAGAGGAAACAAAGTAAGCTTTATTTAAGTCATGAATGTAGTATCCCACTCTAGATATATAAAAATCAACAGAATCATTAGAATACATCGTCAATATTAGTGTACCTCACATTCAATGTTTCTAAGATGATTTATTTTAAATACAGGAAAGCCTGCCGTTATTTTTAATCATTTGGTAAATCAAACTCAATAATTTACTCAGGTAACATCATTTGAGGGTATACAACAGGGAATTCTCATTGAAAGCACCGTGAATTCTATATCATAAGTAAATAATAGAGCATAGCTGCCAACCTTCAAATATGAAAAACCTGGGAAATTTATGTCGAAAGCCCAGACCATCCGACTCGTCCAAGGAGACTTAGAGCAACTGGGAAATTTATGTGTGAAAATATGAAAAAAATGCGAGATTTTTGCATGACAATGCAATGTGTACTTCTAATTGTTATAAACTTAATCTAAACATAATAATCACAACTTTTCAATAAATAAAACTGAAATATGTGATGATTATAACACAATAACAAAGTAACTGTGGTTGATGTCTGCATTTCCTTCAATCGAAATTTTTTTTGTACGTATGCATTTTGATTTTGGCATGGGCAATTATATTCCCTCTTCCACTGTGCTGTTGTTGTTGAGAGACCCAGACCATCCGACCTACCAGAAAGGTTAAAGGTAACAGTTTGGACGGCCGGGAAGTGTCACCCAATTTAGAATGGAACCCAGTGGGGGAGGCATCCACAAGGACCATACCCTCCTTCCCCTACCACCAACCTCTCGGAAGGACTTACAGACCCACATGTTTAATGTGATCGTACTCTGCGTGAACACAGAGGCAGTTTTGGCAGTGGCGGGAATCAAACCCGGGCCTACCAAGTGCAATTCCCGCGAACTAACCACTGGGCTACAGCGCCCTACTCTTCCTCTGTGTGAAATTTTGAAGTCCATTAAACAGATTGAGCAAAAAGCATTTTTATTACCTTTAGACAACTTCAAAACAAACTCGAATTTTTTAAATATGAGTTCTTAAAAGACTGATAGTACTTCTTAGACATTACAACTCTGAAGTAATCGTAGCATGCGTTGTAAACAACTAACATGTGTACAACGAACAATGAAATGTAAACAATGAACAAACAATCATTAGTCACTGACCCTGTTACCGATAAAGTGATCTTCACTTAATCTTTCCCACAGACTATTATATGTTCTTTCCCTTCCTTCTCCGCATTAACAGAAGAAAATTGAAAAGCAAAAAGAGTCAAAGCAAGTCACATCCCCTCATCCTAAACCATAATAGAAGATAAATGACATGGAGAAAAGAATCGAAGCAAGTCACATCACTCACATTCGCATTATCTCTGCCTAGAAAGAGGGAAAATAGAGGTAGCTGATTGACAACCAGGAGATTGAGCGACTTACCAGGAAATGTGAAGAAAAACCTGGAGAGCTAGCAGCTATAATACAGCAATCTTGGTTAATATATTTATTTTTGAACATAAAATAATAGCAAATTACATGGCACATACCTTCTACACAATCTTCTGTTGACATTCCTAAAAAGGCAGAAACCTTTTCAACACTAATTGAAGAGTAAGCTTTAGCTATTAATTTAAAGGCACGATTTCGGGTTGTAGCTAAAAAAATTAAGATCCACTTAATTACAAAAATATTTAAAATTTGAATACAATATTAATTTGTTATACATACACCTTATCTGGAGACAACAAATCACAGAATATACTTAAAAAAATGAAATATTACACAAGCACAATATTAACTAGTATATAACTTATCATAAAGTACAGTATTAATTATGCTCTTAGTTATAAAGTCTCAGAAATAAATGATTTGTGTAGATAAATAATATATCCAAATAAATCATACATATCCATAAAAAATTGCTGAAGTTTTAGGGGCATTATGGTTGGACAATGTACATACCAAAAAAAGCAGTACATTACACATAATAATTGTTCACCCACATTCATTTACAAACTCGGCCTGTAAGACAATCTGTATCATATAACTAAATTGCAAAAAATTTGGTTAAGATTCAGAGGAGTTATTGATGAAAAATATATATCACTACAAGGAGAAGGGATCCCTTCCTTCTCATCATGCTCAGTTTCTGTCCAATCACATTCAACAATGAAATGGATCTGTGAAACATTGATCTTCACCAAATATCCAAATTGCAAAAAAATTGTTTCAGTTTTTAAGAAATTATTGGTAAATGTACATACAGTAAGGGCAGTGTAGCCCATGCAATATTTATACAGGATTATTACATTCCAAATAAACTCTAAATGAAAAATATTTATCTTCGCCATATATTCAAATTAAAAAAAAATATCATTTAAGTTTTAAAGAAGTTACAGCCGCAAATATGCACACCAGTAAAGGGGGCACATGCAATTTTTATCCAATTATGTTCAGCAACTAACTCTACCTGTAATACATTAATTTACACCATAAGGAGGTACAGCATGCACAATAATTATTCGACCATGTTCATTAATGAATTTAGGGTGTAAAATATTAATATATACCACATATTCAAATTGGAGGAAAATTGGTTAAGTTTAAAAAAAGTTTTCATAGAACAAAATATATCAGAGCAGGAGGGTGTAAACACATTAAACAAAAATATAAATTGAATGATGATGATTGATGAAAATATGAAAATTAATATATGCCAAAATGACAGTGCTAAAACTGTAACGGAAGATATACACGCACTACTTATATCATAGCTGCCAACTTTGAATGGCTGAAAATCTGTAGATTTGTATTCACAGGAAAAAATTCACGCAAATTCATCGACAATATGCAAAATCGTACAATAAATACATTATACTTAAAAAATTGGATAAAATAACCTAAAATAGGGAAAAGAGAAAAAAAGCTAATAGAGGGAAAATGGCATAATTAAGAAATTAACCTTTATAATTAACTAAAATATGAAAATAAGCTAGTTTAGTCAAGTTAATGTCCAACAATAGTGAGATGGAGATGGATGGAGAAAGATAATTACGTACTCTCGACAACGCCCGCAGGGGAAAAAAAACCGAATTTCATAATCGTACTATTTATGTGAAAATAATTACAAAATTAACTTTTATAATCAACCAAAATATGAAAATAAGTTAGTTTAGTCAAATTAATATGCAACAATAGGGAGATGGAAATGGATGGAAAAGGATGATTGCGTACTCTCGGCAAAGGCTACAAAGAAAACAAAAAAACCGAATTTCATGATCGTACTATTTATATGAAAATAATTAAAAAGTTAACCTTTATAATAAACCAAAATATGAAAATAAGCTAGTTTAGTCACGTTAATGTGCAATAATAAGGGGATAGATAGATGGAAAAAGGCAAATGGCTCTTACCAAAGATCGTAAAAAAAAAAGACTGAATTGCGTAATCTTATAATTTAAGCGAAATATAATTTGTTTAGTAAAATATTTCTTTATTTTTACTCGCACTATAAAAATAAATTAGGTCTATTCTGATATGAAATCATTAGAAGAAAACAATGGATGCAAACTGATAATTTTGGACTCTCAGCAAAGCAGAGAATATGAATTGAATGGTGGGATGCATGGATTTCACGGATTTTACGTAGTTTTGGAAGTAATGTCCGTAAAACCGTAATTTGAAGTAAAAATCCATACAAACTATGGAAAATCCGTAAAAGTTGGCATCTCTGCACATGACTTACTTTTCCATGAAATGATTCATCCAATCATTGAGGGTTATAAGTACTCAGTACCAGTTAATACATCTTCACGACTTCTATTTCTCCATGTGAATGGAATACATCCGCAAATCACCAGAAAGGAAGTGAAGAAAATTTATTTATCATTTTCAGAGGAAGAGGGGACATTTTTAGGGAATTTTTACAGCAGAATCGGGGAAAAGTAGGGACTTTTAGCTTGTGGACGAAAAATCGGAAGAAATCGGTTTCCGATCAGAAGATCGGAATGATGGCTGAAAATCTGAAACTTTCCGGGTAGATCGGAAGTATTGGCAGCTATGTTATAATCTCGTAGATTAAATTAGAAGATATACCTGTATTGTAATAATATGTGGAAAAATCTTTGCCAAAATAAAACAGATACATAAGATATTGAAAATATCAATAGTCCCTATAATTTTTAAACCCAAAGACCGCAATTGATGTAATCCAGTAAAAATGTAATTTCGATAAAATTTATTTTATATACATTCCTTTATTAAACACCAAGAACAAAATAGTACGAAATCAGCATTTACCATGAGCCAACACTGTAAGAGCATGTGTCTGCAGCACATCTCATGTATGAGAACAGAACAGAGGTGGAAGTCGTAGAGGAAGGTTGAAGATGTTGCGAAACCTTGAGATCAGTGTGCTTCATTTGTTTGTAAAGTTGGAAATGGGTCATAAATGTGACATCACCGACTGGCAAAAGGGGGCATAGTGTTTGGCCGGGAACACGGCCACAAAGGTGCAGAGATTGCAGCGTTCTTGGGTGTGGCAGCATCTATAGTGAGTACAGGGCATAAGCAATGGCGTTTGTTCGGAATAAATAGTTCAAGGCGATGTAATATCGGTCGCAAGATGATACTAACCCCGAGAGATCGTCAGCATGTGAGGTGCATGGCTACCGCCAATCACTTACAAACTAGGAACCAATTGGTAACACAGGTTAATGCTGGACCAGATCCATCTATTTCTGAGCACATCCTGTGCTAGGAACTGTATCGCATGGAATTACTCAGTCGTATATACCAACGATATTTTCAAATCACAGCAGTCCCAAAACAGAAGAGACTCCAATGGGCTCGAGAACATTGACACTGAACTGTGGATGACTGGCGACGTTATGGTCAGATGAATCACGTTTCTGCTTGTATGCCAATAATGCAAGTTCCCACATCACCAGGAGGTCCAGAGAGGAAAACCATCCGGACTGTCTCCAGAGATCAGTGCAGCTCAGGGGTGGGAGTGTGACGTTTTGGGGGTGTATTTCGGCTACTGGCATTGGACCACTGGTGAAAGTCAAGAATCGGATGAAGGATGTAGATTATATCCCCATCTTGGATGACTACGCCATACCTTATGTAGACTTTCTGCATCAAGAGGGCCTTGTCACCGAACCTGTCTACCAAAATGAGAATTGTACCATACATCGCACTAGATGTGTTCAGGACTGGTTCACAGAACATGAGGTTGATCTCCCACACCTTGCTTGGCTCACCAATTCACCTGATTTTAACGTCATCGAGAAAATGTGTTACGCTTTGGAAATTGCTCTCAAGAGGATTGTTGAATGTCCACAGTCACTAGCGGAATTGACGGGCAGATTGATGGATGAGTGAGCCAACATCACTGCAGATGCTATCCGGCCCCATTTGGACAGCATGCTTCGTAAGATCCCAGCAGTGATCAGGGCACATGGTGATGCAACCAAGTAGTAAATTCAATAAAACCTTATTTCGTAAAATTTTGTCCAGGGTGTTTATTTAAAAATCAGAAAAAATTTAATAAAAATCATCTGCCATATAAACATATTAAGTTAAATTACATTGCTAAGTGACATGATATAATTTCCTTCAGATATATTGGCAGAAAAAATATTGTCTGCCTAAACCACAAGGAAGCAACAAAACTACAAAAGGCTGTCTAAACTACAAGGAAGGGGCTATTTTTTTAATAGTTTCTGTTTTTTCCTGCAAATATAGTATTTATTGTCAAGTCACCTGGTGAGTTACTTTAAAAGTTAACAGAATATTTAATTTAGAAAATCATTAAATTATAGAGGTTTTAATCGATATTTTTCATAAATAAGAGACATTCATCTCAAATAACCAGAGGTTTTCATTTAGTAGATTTTTACCTTACATTCTTTGATTTTGATTTATAATTATTATTATTATTTTTTAAATTTGAAGTAGCATAGCTAAAGCAAAGAAATTTATGTGCTTGTGTATTCAGGCCAAGGAAAAATATTCTTATGGAAACTAAATCAATTGTGAATGTAATATACAAATACACATTTTAAATTTGTTTGCAATTTTTCTATGTGAATCAGAAATTAAATTTTTAACAAATGAAAAAGTAAAGCTTGGTGTGTGGTCTATTTATTTTCTTACATATTTTCCTTGATTTTTATATTCTAATTAAAATAGAGTGTATCATGTATTGAGTTTTCCACATATAATATATTTTAGTCAGCTTCATAGAGAAACACAAACCCAGGGTTCCAACTTCCATTGCAATAAAATTGCAAAATTTCATTCATTTATTGTCATTATATTACAGTTATTACAATTATTACTTTGGTTTATCTTGCATCCAATGCTTCGGAACTTTCAATATTCCTGCATGCCTCCTGAACTGCATTCAAGTCCAAAGCCGCCGACAGGTAGGGGGAAAGGAAGCTTTGCAAAGGGACTTGGGAGGCCTAGGGACCTATATCGCATAAAGAGTTTACACATAAAAGTCAATAACTTGTAAAATAGGGAGTCGAAAGCCCAGGCCGACCGACTCATCCGAAGACTGAGAGCAGCAATTTGGGCAGCCGGAGGAGTAAAATAGTGAGTAAGAAGAGTTGCATAAAGGTTTGAAAAATTCTGCTAGCAGCAGTGTTCAGATCCATTCGGCTGTACTGAGGTACATTTACTGCAATAAACTAAATGTTTTCATATGCAGATTTTTGTTCATTGGAGTTTACTTTATAATTTTTAAATTAATTTAAATATTTTTCACATATTGTACAGTGTAATTTAATTTGTATAATGTTTCAGGCAAAAAATATAACATTTATTATCCATTAATTTGTTTTAAATTAATTTTTCTCATATTTAACCCCGTTTTAGTCCAACATCTGATAATCCAGCAAATTTGGTAATCCAGTTCCACTGAAGTCTGGAACTTTCCGGATTATCTGAAGTTTATTGTATATTTTATTTTATTTGTAACTTTGCTAAAATATATATAGGCTAAAACTTTATTTGTACATTTTAGTGCTCAGTTTTCTGCCTCCCCAAATTATTTTATCATGCTTTACCACTGATCATAACCACAAGAAGAAAGAAAATTATAGAAAGTTTTAAAAGACTGAAAAACTTTCTAAATAAAATAAAACTTAATTCTCATAACTTTTCAAAATTTGCAATAACATTTTATTTTATTTTTGTATAAGATACTTAATAAAAGTAGTACACAACAGCAATGACACTTATTAGAGGTGACAACAATAGCATTGTTTTTATATTTGCATAAAAATTTAAGATAAAAGTAGTGCAGAATAAAATGACACTTACAGGTGATAACAGCAATTACTGGTTTCAAATATTCAGGCCATTCTTCAGCCAATGTACTATACACATTTGATGTACATAGCCATAGCTTCTGACCAACATTCCACAATTGACCAATTTCTGTATTTTCCTGAAGAAAAATGAATTAAAATTAAGAAATTCCTTTCAGTCATGCAATATAGTATAATATATATAATTATTTTTCAATTCATATTTTACTAGCAGATATGCCTGGCGTTACATATGATTTAAAATATGTGAAAATGTCAGTAGTATTCTAAATGATATTGTTCTTCAAAAATTTCTATTAAACTATTTAATTCCCCGAAAAAGAATTTCTGTTCTCTCCATAATTATCTGCACATGCACATTGAAGAATAAAACATCTTTGTCCCATTAATAAACAAATTTGTCAACCTATGCCATAATGACAATGTAGGAGAAGATATATCTGCAAAATTTTTATCTTATGCTAACAATCGTTCAAGCATAAATATATGAGTTTGAAACATCCTTGCCAAAATAAAACAGATGGCTTAAAATTGATAATATTCATCATTCCCATAATCTGATATCCCAGGGCCATAATAAAACTCAATCAAAAATATAATACCATTCAGCAAATACCAGAAAGCATTGCTCAAATTAATAACTGCTTGAACATTTTAGTTTCCAAAACTGATAAAAATAAACATATTCTGAAGTATATACAGTAATGTCCAAGCTGTGTTTGACTGTCTTCTATTACTTGAAAAGTATCTACAAAATTAGTCAATAATTTGATATTAAGGTAAATTGTTATGCTAATATGATGCATATCGGAATTTATTGTATCAAAACAAAATATCGATGGTAACAAAAATCCAGTGTATAGTTAAAATCATGTATTGATACATCAATACAGATGCATCGATAGGCACATTACTACCAGAAACTAGGACTGACAAACTTTAAGAATACAGGGCAAAATATAAAATATTTTATATGCATAAATTATTGATGAAAATGTTCTTCATTGTGAAAGAAATATTGTGTCAGTGTTATTCTAAACAAGGAAGGAATTGTATATGACTATATAACATTAAAATTACTAAAAAAACAAAAAAAATTACTATATAACATTAAAATATTTTCTTGAAAAAGTGAATAAGTATTTAAACTACAGAAATACTCACTTCTTTGATGTTATTAGGTATCCGTTTCCACAAATATTTGGCATTTGGCCTGAAAGATTAAATAAATATTATAATGCAGAACATTACAATTTAGAAAATATGAAAAACCAATGTTTAAAGGGGTACCAAATCTCAACATATTTTTTTTAATTAAAAAATTGTATATGCAGTATTCATGGGGATAAGATTCTCACATAACCTAACCAGATTTTGGACCTAGGATCTATCTTATTTTATGTCAGTATCTGCAAATATCATAGGTAATTTTTGTATAAGATAAATACAGGCTCTGCAATTTACAGTTCTGATAACTGACAAAAAGAGTGGATTAAACATTACTTCAAGGTTAAATGAAAACTCAATTTTGGCTGAATAGTGGATAACATTTTGTTTAATGTTCATTTAAGTTATGATATTTTAAATTAACTAGTTTTTATACACCTGGTTAAGACCAACTGTGCATTTGTAGTACAGTAAAAGAAATTTTTAGTTTCAAGTTTTAAATTTAAGAAATAGTTAGGGTACGAAATTTACATTCACCAACAGCAAGTAAAAAATTTTCATCTGACTAGTTAAATATCTGTATATTATGTTTCTCTTTTCGATGTTTTTACCATACCAGAAAATACAACAATCATTATGAAAATCAAAATCTCAACTGCCCGCTGTTTGAAACATCTGATGCGATTCATTCCTCAACTCAGCATAATCATTACAGTAATGCAAGGCTTTTTATTATTAATGGTTTAACTAGGTCATGAAATTCCATTGCGAATGCACACACTGGCTGCCACTAATATAAAACTGCCACCACAGTTATACCATGGAATATGCGTAAGAGAACCTATATTAAAAAATATCTATATACCGTGGCATTATATATGAAAAAACTTTAAAATTACTATTTATGTCAGTATTAGAGTCTGATATTGAAAACTGAGAGGAGTCAGTCAGTAGAAGAAAAGAGGTGTTAAAGCCGAAGGTCTGATGTATCAACTAGAGTTTTAATCCTCATCCCCCAAGTAATGCTTTTCTTAAGTGTGGTTTCAGCTACTTTAATCATATAAAAACATCTTATAGGAATAGGATAAAAACCAGCAAAATGAATAGCCTTTTAGTTATGGGTCATTCTTACAAAAAGGGGAAATTTAGAATAAAACTTAAAAAAAGAGGTTTTTTTTTTTCAAATTTATTTAGTTAATGAATGTGTTAATCAACTTTCTCATTTATTTGTTAAACATTTCAAATTGCAAAGTATAACTTTCTAAATAAAAAAATACTAACAGAAATTGTACAACACAATTATAGATTTTAAAAGGAATTAAATTTTTTAAATAACATGTTAATGGCATATGGTAATGATATATGAGAACATAGTAATAGCATATTAGAAATTAGTCATGATATTTTACATAAATAAATAATGCACAACTTTCTATTAACACATTGCTGACCAGCTATTTAAACTGCATGCCTACCAAAGAGAAAAAGTGGGGATGGTTAAAGAGGCAAACGCTGAAATGCTTCGGCTTATCTTGCACAGATGTACTTTTTACAATTCAAGCCCAAACTAAGATAACAAAGAATATAATACAGAACATTGCTATAAATACCTATATGCCTTTCAGACAAAAACTGCATAAACAAGTGTAACTGAAAACACGAGCATGCTCATGACTGGTCAGTAATGTTTGGGCATGAAAACACAAGGATATACTTGTGACCGGTCAGTAATGGTCGACCATGCAAACACAAGTATACTTGTGACTAGTCAGCAAAGTGTTAATCAACTTTCTCATTTATTTGTTAGACATTTCAAATTCTAAAATTGAAGTTCACACTTTGCGGGTCATTATCCTGGTTTCATTTATCATTGCTAAGGAATGTATATGCTTTGGTAATGAGCACCATGGTAATGACGAAAATTTAATTTAACCCTCTATAATCTATTACATTTCAGATATAATCATATTGTATTGCTGTACCTTTAAATATGTCTTCTACTAAAACTTTTAAAATAAATAAATTGCAATCTACAAATAATTTCCTTGTTTTAATGAACATGTAAAAAATACACTTAACCTAAAATTTTTACTTGAAATATAAAAATTATCCACATTATTACATTCCCAGCTATTTGCTTTGTGGTCTCCAATTGAAAATAACCCTGTTAATTTATCTGGTGAGAATAAACGTATGATAGAGCCATCTGGTAGCCAGATATGTTATTAAAACAAATGAGCCATGGTAATGATTTTCTTCCCAAGTGACAAATGAAATTTAAAATTTAAATATATTTGAAAGTATTTTTCTTTTTATTGAACATTAAAAAAATATTAACTAGTAACTATAATAAATGCATTTAATACTAGTTTTTTATTTTCTCCTTTTTAATATGTAAAAACTATATTTTAAACCACATTTTCATTTTTGTGACAAGCCTTGGTAATGGGATTTAAATAATTTCATAATTTTAAAAATACTGTCATTGTTTATGGTCTAAAACATATTATATAGTAGCGAATAAGCAAAATATTTTATTTGTAATCCTCATAAAAGTTATTTTATAATTGAAGAAAAAAAATAACTATTAACTGTGCAGGTAGAGCAAAAAATTGGAATTTGGGGAACTTTTGAAGTGACCAAAGTTAAATCATATCACCCAACAGGCATAGATTTATAGAAGCTACAAATATAAGAAGCTACAAAACAACATTTTTAGTAACAAAATGTCTATTCAGTGCTGATGAGCTCTAAACCAGTCCATTGAAGCATTTCAATACTATGAGCATGATTTTAAATCTGAAAAGCTCCTCTGCCATGCTTATCAGGTGTTTTGTTAACCTGACCTTATAGCATCATGCAGTCTGAGAACAATCTTTTATAAATAACACTACCAGCTATGTGATACTACTGACTTTATTAGTCACCATGGATTTGATGTTTTAGTAGTAAAACAAGTAATATTTGGAAAATCATGCATAGGAATGGAGTCTAGGAAATGGTTTCATTCCCTTTAAAATATCAAATTACAAACAGCAATCAATTAATATTATTTGTCATTATTATGTATGATTTTTTTACATTTTTTTTTTTGAAAATTTAAGCCCTTTACCAAGATTGAATGTGAAGAATATCAAAGGACTTTTTTGTATTGATTGAATAATTGAATGAAATTTCACAGAAATCACATTCATATTAGATTTTTAGTTATTTAATGATATGCCATTTTAAGCAATTTTTGCACAAAACACTTTCTTAGCAGTTGAAAATATTATCAGCATCTTTTCAACAAGCTTTAATCTGAATCCATAAATCAATTCTTTCATATTTAAGAATTTTTGAAATTTCATCAAAATATGCATAGTTTATGAAATTTTAATTTGAATTTTATCACATTAGCTATGTGAAGGGATTTCAATTTTTAGCAAGAAAAGGCAATATCTTCACATTCTTACAAAAATAATTCCCTATTCCCAAATTTTTAAATGTGTCTATTTCAGCATTTAAATGCTTTCTTTAGCTCATTTTGGAAGAAGTTCTACAGTTGATGACCCAGTCATCAACAGATGATATCACAACTGTAAGCATATGTTATATGTTGCTATGAGGTTTATGTAATGTTTTTAACTGTAGAATTAAGGCTCCTATATATGTGGGCTGATGCATTCCACCATTCTAGATCAAACTAAAATCTAAGATGACTTGATGAAAAACTTGGGATATCTTTTACGAAGGTGTTTTCACTAGTTCTAAATATATTTTAAACACAACACAGAAAGAACTGATACCTATCTTATCTCACCAGTAACATAAAAATACACCTCATAAAGGAAAAATTATAATGTAGGTAAAACACAATAAAGAAACTTACAAGTCATTTTGTAGCAAGTATATAGCCAATAATTGTCCATATACTTCTGGGGTAGCAACACCTTCAGGGGCCTATAAATAAAATTTTCAATTATTAAATAGTAAAAGCATATGGACATCAGTGAAGAACTAATGTACATTGGCAGTAATTGAAAATGTTACACAAAATGCAGCATATGAAATTTGGTCTGTTTGACTTTACATTATATGTATTATAATTTATTGAAAGTTATGAAGTGTTATGAGTAAAAATTATTGTTGTTTTTGCTCTCTAAATTCAAAGCAATCTCAAAATTTGTAATCAAAATTTTTGGTTTCCCTGTACTCGTCAAGTTGAATAAGTTTTGATTGTGTTTACTGACATGTTAACCCTACCTTTTATTCAGGACAGACCAAGAAACGATATTATGAATACCAAATGTTCACCTCCTTTGCTCTTTGGCAAGTAAGTGAGCATGTTGTATATATCTGATTTTGTCTTGTGCTATTTGGAACTGTCTGGAAATTTTGTCTTTTATACAGTCTGTTTCTACATATTTCTGTGTGCTAAATGGCTGTTTTGGTATTGAATTGTTTCGGTGCAATGTCTCCAATAGTATCCGACTAATACTTTTTAAATATTTCTTTTAATCCTAATATGACTTTATAGAATTTACTCAATTTTATACAGGCCAAAAATCCAAATGGAAGTTTTTTTTTAAAGAAATATATAGGGAAATACATAGAAAGAATACAGCTGTTCTGGATGACTGTGATGTTATCCTTTATTCAAGAATAGCAATAGCATGTTAAATATGCATTACATATGTTTTTACTACATTTTTCTACATGCCCTTTCCATTCAGATTTTTTATATATGTTTACAACAGCAAAACAGTAATAAAAAAATATTATAAAAAATCTTTTTAAGTTACGCTGTTTAAATTTTAGTAAAATGTACTAAAAGTATAAAATAATTTTTAGCTATCACAAAATTCTTGGTCATATGCAACTAAAATTAAAACTGTGGGACACCCATAAATGAATTGTATTTGGACATTAACAGAATTTTATGGAATAATAGAAGTAATAACATAGACATGGCATTACCAAAACAACTGTGCTTAGCATGATTGCATACTTAAAAAGTCACTAACCATGTCATGTTCTAAATGTAATTAACTACAATTTCAAGAATAATGACAATCATGGCCTGATAACCAAGAGTTCATATGGAGCACTTGCCTCAGGCCCTATGCTTTTAGGAGTCCCATAATCTACTATAAGTATTTATCCATTTTTAGAATAAATGCCATTTTTATTTAAAACAATTTAAACTCTGAAATAAAAAAAATTCATAAATATTTAATATCATCAACACAAAATGCAACAAAAGAAAAAAGTATATGAATAAATATTTTTTTCATTTAGCATTCAATATAGATAAAAATTACAGATTCCAAATGAGTATATATGTAGATATCTACATAGATGTATAATTTATAATAAATTGTACGAATCTAATATACATAAATTCACAAATTTTAGTAATTAGTTTAAAACTATAATTAATTTATGTAAAAAAATATTTAAAACTTATATCTGATTATTTTAGATCAGAATATTTTTAACTTTATATCTAGCTAATAGCACATTTCAGAGCTCATGAAAAAATTCTTGCATAAAATATAGTATTAAACGTTTGTACTGTAAGTGCATTTCTTTTCTTTTTCTTTTTACATTAAGATGATATGTTCACTGCTCCTTGAACTCACTTAGTGAGTCGAAGGCGATGCCTGTTTAAGATCCACCCACTGTTTGGTGCTACTCGCTCACTACCATGAGTACATCCTCACAGATTCCTCAACAAAAAATCTGAAATAAATTGATAATGAGGGCGTATAGGTTGCTCAGTCCACTTGTGTAATCCCTGTTCTTAAACAGACTTAGTGAGCAGCTGCACCTAGTTTTTATTGCAATCTTTATTTTAAACGTATATAAAAATAGAAATTTTTATTCGATTGCAACCAAAATAGGAGGTGACACATGGCAATGTATTCTTTATCATGTAAAATTGCAAATCATTTAATGCCATAAGTACAGCGCTAGATTTGACAGAAAATATCTCTATTTTAAAAGGATTTTGTCAGTGTCTGCAACTTGCTATTTCTTTTAAACAGAGAGACATTTTTTATGGTACTAGAATCGGCTATTATGGAAGCCCCATTGACAACTTTGCTTTGGGTACTAAAGAATCATAATTAAACAATTTTCACCTAAAATATAATTTCAAAGAATCATTTTTCACGTTACATTAATACTCATCGAATGTTACGCCATTTATGCAGAGCTGTAAATCACTAATGTCAGATTAATCAGACCTATTACAGAATAACTATCCATAATTTTTCATTGTAAAATACATGCTAAACACATTATAAAATAATTTTTAATTAATAACTTCTGTACTTATTACATTACTATGATTTAGAAAAACATTTAAACTTACTTCCAATTCCTGATTTTCCAATTCAGCAGCCATATCAATATACTGTTGAATAGAAGGATCTCCAGAACATAACAATGATGGCTTTTCAAGTTTCATCATTTTATACTTCCCTTCGTAAAGTTTTTAATGACAGGCAACAATAAAATAAATTATTTTGAAGAATTTAGAAGCTGCGTTCACACAAATTCTGAAATAAAGTAAACAAAAGTCACTAGAAATGTTGCCAAATATGAAAAATAGTTTTTTCAGCCATTTCCACTGAGTTATCACAATGCTACAAGACTGCATGGACTATCTACCTTTACTCTGGGGTGTGCAAAGGAGGAATTTGCTTACGTCACTTGCTTAGCAACGATTGGACTGTAGCCATCTTGTTGGTAACACTTTGATGTCAAGCAGCGTTGTATTTTGAACATACATAAGGAAATTGCATACAACGTTGTATTTTGAGCATAATTGTATTAATTTTTTTAATTGCATTAATTTGATTAATTTGTTCTGAATTGTTCATAATTGTATTAATTTGTTCTGAACACAATTGTAGAAAATTATTCATAATTTAAACTAAATCACAGTAATAAAACAACTTGAAATGTAACTTAGTAAGAGGAATCACATTCGTTTTATCAACAAATTTTAAAACAATTTTAATTGCTGTCTCTTAAAAAATATATTTTATCATTTCGCCATATTCATTTTAGCTGGAATATGGGAGAAGCAAAGGTAGTAGGCAGGAGAATATTTAAGGGGAGTGGGGGTTAGGAGCCGAAACGAAAATTTTCAAAATGCTTCCTAAATACATATGTGATAAAAAAAAACCTTCTGAATCCCCATTCAGTTTGTCGTTCTGAAATCCTTGAACTAGAAAAATACCCCCCCTCCCCTAAAAAAAAAAATAATAATAAAATAGAATAATTGAATTGTTCAGATTTTAAAAACGAAGAATTAAAAACAAGTGCTTCGACTATTGCGTCACTGTAATAGGAAGGAAATTCTCCTACGGCAGTAAAACCCCAAGTTTGCAAATTTGGAATACATTCAGTTTTTGAAGCTGGCAGAAGAATGTAAGATCAAAAGCTAGTTATTTAGATCAAAAGCTAGTAAGATCAAAAGCTAGTTATTTTATCGGTCCCGTGCAAGAGGTCTGCACGGGACCGATTTAAAAAATTTTACCCATCCCTAAAATATTAAGATTTGGCTCGGCCAAAGCCCAAGAGTTTTTTTAAATAATTCATCTGAGCTTGACTTGTCCCAAAAGCACTCAAAGCCAGTTTCAACGCGGCTCGACTCGGCCAGAATTTTTTTGCAATACATTAAACCAGTTGCCCCGTGTGATGATCCAAGTTTTCATTTAAGGAATTATTTATCATTTTAGTTTGATAACATCAAAAATTAAATGAGGAAACTGCTCTTCACTGAGATTATATTTAAAAGAAAATGCTTTATTCATCCAATTAGGTTATCAGTGAAAAATGCAATGCCCTTTTATTAGAGCTCATCAGCACCAAATATTCGTGACTGCATTGCTTGCAAAACAAATATGCCATTTGCCACAATTGTTAGTATTTTAAAAAGAATTTCAATGTGATTACACTTTTTATGCAAGTATACATAGATATTATTTTCTTTAATTATGACATAGTTATAAATATTTTTAAAATTTAATCACTTTAAATTGAAAGTTTTAGATGTTTAGAATACAAATATAAATAAATTCATAGACAATAATTCGTCTTATCCATATATTAATTTTAAATTATAACAGTTTGCTCAAATAAATTTTCATTCAAAATTTGTTATCGGAAAGAAATCGGCGGAAGTGTTTTACTTTAAGTATAGAATTTATTTAATTTTGATAATTTAGAAACCTACGGAATCTAATAATTGAAATTAAAATCACAGAAAAAATTGAAACTAAAATATCAGTGTTAAATTTTAAGTAAACAACACATATTGGCTTTTCTATTTATTTTGACCCGGCCCAACCCAACCTGAATTTAATTAAACGTAGTCTGAGCCCGACTCGTGGGCCAGGTCGGGACTAAATCCATAGTCCATTCCCAAGCTCATGCAGATCTCTAACTTGGACCCCTTGATATTGAGATTGATATTTAAAACTGACTCGCCCCCAATTAAATTTCGAAATACGCCACTGATTTCTAGTTAAATTTGCAAAATAAAGATTGAATACTTTAATAGTAGTCTCAAAGTTTTGCCATATCTGGCAATTAATATGTGTATTCAAAATGTGAATACCTGCAGAAGCGGCACACTTAAATAGACTCAATTGTCTTTTTTTCTAACCCAGGCTGTCCAAATACGTTATCTGTTTGGACAGTCAGGAAAGTGCCATCTAATTTGGACTGGAAACCAGTGAGTTGTGACATCTACAGAGATCGTACCCTCCCCTTGCTACTAGATATGTGGGTTGGAAAATTTTCGCTCCTACTATATTTTTCCAGAAATTTTTTCGCTTTTGAAATGCAGTACTCTTTCCACAATGCTTTTTGAAAAGCAGGTAACTTAACAAGAAGTGTTTGATTAATTACTGTTTTAATTTTGAGGTGGAAAGGAGATAATGCTTTACGTTGAAGCAAAGAGACATACAAGAACTAAAAGGGTACAAGTGACATTTTACTCATTCTGATGATAAAACAGCAGGTAACATTTTTAAAACCTATTCTTTCAACCTTAAATTCTGTAAAATTTATAAAAATATAATAAATAATTGTTTTAGTAAGTGATTCGGCTGAAGGAAAATACTTTAACAACACTAAACTAACTCAGTGCTTAACTCAATGTCCACCAATTTGTCCACCAATTCGTCATGGTGCTCACCCATTCAATTACAAACAGATATTTTTTGACAAATGTTAATACAATATATAAGAAGTATTAAACAAGAAAGATCAATCATGCATAAGGCATTGATTATGAAACACGTTCCAACTTCAATGCAATTTTATATAAACATCTCTAAAATGCGATACATTCCTCGGTAATTTTTAAAATTATCACAATGCTACATTAATTTATTATATTTCATGGTGCTCACCCATTCAATTACAAACAGGTATTTTTTGACAAATGTTAATACAATATATAAGAAGTATTAAACAAGAAAGATCAATCATGCATAAAGCATTGATTATGAAACACGTTCCAACTTCAATGCAATGTTATATAAACATCTCTAAAATGCGGTGCATTCCTCGGTAATATTTTTAAAATTATCACAATGCTACATTAATTTATTATATTTGAAAACTTAAAACTTCTTCGAAAAAAATGAAGTTCAGTCAAATGACGGCATTGAAATATAAATTGCCTGGTTTAAACATCTCTAAAATGCGATATATTCCTCGGTAATATTTTTAAAATTATCATAATACTAAAATAATTTATTATATTTGAAAACTTCATCGAAAACAAATGAACTTTATTCAAATGTTCTAATTTTGAGGTGGAAAGGAGATAATGCTTTACTTTGAAGCAAAGAGACATACAAGAACTAAAAGGGTACAAGTGACATTTTACTCATTCTGATAAAACAGCAGGTAATATTTTTAAAACCTATTCTTTCAACATTAAATTCTGTAAAATTTATTAAAATATAATAAATAATTGTTTTAGTAGGTGATTCGGCTGAAGGAAAATAGTAGCGTCCTCTGTGTAAAATCAATGAATAATTCAATCAATTCATCCAAATATAAATCACCTCTATATAAAAGAAGCATTTCATTTAAAAAAAAATTTCCATTCATCACAATACTGTAATAACTTATTTTATTTAAAAACTTAAAACCATGGCGGTACAAGTAATTTAATTCAATGCTAAAATCTTCATCGAAAAAATCGTCTGGTTCTCTGTGTAAAATCAATGAATGTTTCATTCATATCAGCTATATTGCAGACTCCATGAGTTAAATAATTTTGCGTTAAAGAAATGCAGCAATTCTTATACAACTCATTCTACATAATTTGCTGTTTACATTCTCCATAAGTGAAAATTAGGCTTCGTTGTAGAAATAATCAAAGTTTGCTGATAATTTAAACTCAAATATATTGCAATTGCGTTGTTTCAGTATGTAGATGCACAGAATTTAAGCAAAAATAAAGCGGTTTTAGGACAGATACAACACTAAATATGAATTAAAAAGAACTTTAAAAATCACAATTTTGACACAAGATGGATGCCATATTTTATTTTGAAGTGGGTCACGTGATCTCTTCATATAAAGGGTGTAATTATTATTTTGATTTTTATTTAAAAAACTACTGAATATATTTTGCTGAAATTTTATATATTTTATGGGATAATTTGAATGTTTCCTAAAACTTTCGAAGCAATTTGTGAATTTTAAATTCGGTTAAAAAATGTTTGAAAAATTAGGTCCCATAGGATTCAATGTATTTCATTTTTCAACCCGGATTCAATCCAAAACTAATTGCGTGATATTATTCATTTATATTTCCATAGATACTACAGACCGTCTGAACAACATACTAAAATTTCATTTTGATTAAGTCATTTTTACGGCAGTTATCGTGCTAACGGACAGACAGACAGACAGAATGAACAAAGTCATAAACACTTTTCAACTATGTTGTAAAGTGTTAAAAAGATTTTAATTAAACTATTTTAATATTTTATATAGCAGAGAGCAGGGGACGGAGCCCCCTGCTCTCTGACGCTCACCAACTCCGTAATTCTCTTCGCGAGACGGGATCAAAAGTGCCCCGAATCGGGAACTCGCTTCGCGAGATCCTTCTTTCCTCCTGCTACGCAGACGTAACACGCCCATTGGGACAATCTCTTATTCGCTAGTACTCACCAACCCCAGATCTCGCTTCGGGAGCTATACATTTTGCCGCTTCTTCTTTATACAGGGAAAAAACATCGCGTTTCATTTGTTCAAATCATTAATTTAAATATTACTTATTTTGAAATCACAATAGCGTTATGTTCGCAAACTCCTGGAACTCGACATTGTACTCGCAAACTTCTGGAACTCGAGGTCTCCGCCTCCTGTCCACTCATTAACCCCCGATTTCGCTTAACGAGCTCTCTCTTCACGGCAGCTATGCATGTGTCTAGTGCATGTGTTTAGTGCATGTCACGGCAGGTATGCATGTGTCGAGTGGCTCCCCCTGATGGCTGGCGCTTACCAATCCCGTAACTAGTGTCGCTAGACTTTGCCGCTAGGCTGTCCCGGTAGTCGTGTCCTAGTCCCGTAGTCGTGTGCCCCCTCAGTCGTGTCGCTAGTCTGTCGATGAGCTCGTTTCGCGAGCTCTTTGTGACCTACAGCTGAGCAGGCGTAATACGGCCGTTCCTTAATCACTGAAGCTCAGCAACTACCGGAGATTGCTTAGCTAGTTCATCCGGCGTCAACGCACACAAAAGCGTTTGTGTACGCTGTACGCTATTTACCCCCCCGGGGGCGGCGCCGCCAATGATTGCGGTGCACGGATCTTAGGTCTGTACCTCTGGTCCTCCGTCTGCTGGGGGAAAATCAATCTGGTTACCTGTTCGACGATGAACTGTCCGACGAACCAGTGAGTCGTTCAGGCCCAGACTCTTCCAGGTGGTCGTGCCCATGGGCTGCGCCTATTCATGGCCTGAGCCAAGGGCTGACCGGTGGCGGGCTTAGCGGGTGTTCTCGCGGACCTCGTCTGGTGAATGATTTCGCCAAGTCAGCGACCTGGCTGTGGCTCCGCTGGAATGAGATTTGGTTAGCCTGTAGTTGGTCTTAATAATGGCGTAAACTTTCGGGTCGTCTGGCCAACTGCCTGAACCCTGTACGCTATTGCCCACCAACCTCCGGGATATTCACCTGCTGCCTATTGCGTTACCTATCAGCAGCAACGCCTAACGGTTTGCACGCCCAACAGTTCGCTTTCCTTATACTTGCTTAGTAGCCTTACAACCGCGCAGCCGCAGACCGGGGCCTTACGCTCGACCACCACGTGGAAGCCAGCACGCTTGTACACCACGTGGAATCCTTAACTTTCGGACAAGTACACAACTGGACAATGAAAGATCACGGCAGAAAGGGTGACGTTGGACTATCGAAGCTAATCACCATCCTGAATAATGATTTCTCACAAGACTTCAATCTGACTGACCAAGCAATGGAATACGCAATGCAGCTCCACCGCCTAACTACTGCAGCAGTTGTACACCTGGAGACCAACAAGGATTCTTTAGACGTGGACAGCCAAATGAGGATCAACCAGATGATTAGAGGTATGTGCTCAGACCTATCTTTACTGAAAAGCTCCCCCCTTTAATCTAAATGACATCTCAGATATTTTAATGTACTATGAGGAATATAAACGTGAGGGACATAATAGCTATTATTTAGGAGTAGATAATAAAATAATTGATCCCAAAAGAAGCAAGGGAAATGAAGTAAATACCAGATCTCAGATTAAAAAGCAAAGTGATTTTAATTGCAACAAAACTAAGGAACCGATTAAATTAAGGACCTCCCAAACTTCCATTAAAAAAGAAAATCCTCACAACGTAAACTCCGAAACTATTGCAAAAAGTCGTGAAACCGAAGAAACTGATGATGATGTCGTTGTTGATAATGAAAATCCAGGTAATAAGAAACCCCAAATCACGGAAAACCACTTGCAAGAGGAAACTACATCCCTGATTGAGACAGGAATAAACAACAGAACTGAATGTCCCACTGGCAGCAACAGCCAGGACTCAGAGCTCTCCCCCCAAATTGTAACTAGAAGCCAGCACCCAGAACCTTTCTACATTGAAGTTAATGACAACCCAAAAACACTCATAACGGAGTTAGGCAGGATTACTGAGAATCAGATAAGAGCCAAATTTACCGGCGAAATCCTGAGAGTATTTTCTAAAACCGATGAGCATTACCGTGCGGTGCAAAAATATCTGATTACTAAGAAGTATAAATTCCACTTGATAAATTTAAAAGCGGACAAACCGAAAAAGGTAGTCATCAAAGACCTTCCCCCCTCATACCCCCCCCCCCCGAGGAAATTAAAGAATTTTTCGAAAACATAGGATTCCAACCCCTCAAAATTCATAATATGAAAAACTTAAGAACCAAATTCCCCCTCCCGAACTTTTTAATGCACCTCCCCCCTCCACAGACCTGGAAGCCCTATATAAAACTAGGCACGTAAACTTCATCTTTGCGGAGGTGATCCCATTTATCCCAAAAGGCTTCGCGCAATGTTATCGTTCCCAGGGGTGGCAACACTCCTCGGACCATTGTTCTCATGATTATAAGTGCCTAAAATGTGCTGGCCCCATCTCACTAAAGAGTGCACCAAACCCCGCACTCCCCCCCGCCACATGCGCAAATTGCAGAGGACCACACCCTGCTAACTATAGGGGTTACCCTGAAAATCCAGAAAACCGAAGAAATCTCTCCCCCCCCTGTTATGAAACAAATTATCTAAGAACCCCGCAGAGCACAGCTCAAAATTCACGAAATGTATCTCCAGCTCGAAATAAGCAATATGGTTACAAAAACAACCCCCCTCCCCCCGAAGGTCCCCCCCGCTCCCCCGGATGCATGAAACTTACGATGCAAAGAGATCCCCAGCGTCAGAGCTGCCCTTGATGAATCAGGCACTCTCACCGTCGAAAATGAAACCACTTCTACCAATCTGCTCACTAGACCACTCCCCCCTCCACTACGGGACCTGCAAATGACCCTGGGAATAATAGTAACGGACGGTACATCATCGAAAGCAACGAATTAAATCGCACTAATAACCAAGAAACTGAAAGAACCCATCTGCAGCCCTTGAACAGCCAAACCAAGCAACCCCCTCTCGTCGGACCAAACTGCACAGCAAAAAAACCCTGCAATGAAAGCATGACCCCAAACCTAAGCACAGACAGCCCAAAAGTAACCGAAGGAAATCAATCGCCCATCTCTGACTTATTAAGTATGTACAACGAGGTATCAAAAATCTTCAAAACAATTAACATAGACAAAATCATGGAATTCATTAAGGAACTAGGAAAAATATTTAAAGAAAACACTCCCCTCGTTGATAAAGGTCTACGAATCCTCGTACTTCTCGACCAACATTTCAATCAAAACCAAAATTAATTATCATGTCCCCCCCCCACACACACACACCTAATGCATTTACCATCATCTCTTGGAATGCCAACGGCCTGTCAAATAAGATACATGAATTAAGAGACTTCGCCGAAGAACAGAACTCCTATATTCTTCTCATTCAAGAAACCAAAATTAATGGTTCCCCAACAAAATCCGTATTCCAAACTATAACTTACCTTTAAATACCCTTTTTCACACCTCGCGCCCCAACACTAACGCACAACACGGAGGCACAGCAATTTATCTAAAATATCATCTTGAATACAAAGCACAGAACAACATAAACACTAACATCATCGAACATACCCTAATTAATTTTAAAATTCCAAACTCTCACTACATCATGATCGGCTCCACCTATGCTAAACACAACTCCTCACACAACATCACTGACGACCTCTCTGCGATATTTGCCCTTCAGGACAGGACAATCTTGATGGGGGATTTTAATGCCCACCATAGAGATTGGGGATGCCCTAGAAGGAACAAATACGGCAGAGACCTTAACACATACATCAGCAACCACAACATAAGACATTCATCCCAACACCACCACCAGACCAAATGCCAAACAAAAGTCAATCATCGATTTTGCACTGCTCAACAATATCTCCTCCCCATATGAAATCCACACTCTTAATGAGTTAAGTTCAGACCACTTCCCTATCAAGCTCACACTTTATCTAAACTTTAATTTGCCTATCCCCCTCCCTAAAATCTACAAATTGGAAAACTTTCATTAAAACTCTCTCGAATTCCCCCCTCTTGTACACTAATATAAATAATGCAGAGGACATCGAAAAGTGCACAAGCAATTTTACTCAGGAAATCAAATCTGCCCTCGCAGTAGCCACCACTTTTAATGCCCTCCCCCCCTCTTACCACAAACTTCCCTTCCATATCAAAAACTTAATAAAGCAAAGAAACCAATCCTGGCGCCTCTGGCAAAACACACAGTTCCCCCCCCCCCCCAAAAAAAAAAACACAATTTAACAGACTCTGCAGCCAGGTCAAACACAAAATTCACGCACACAAGCAGCATCAATGGAGGAGGTTTATGGAAACACTTGCCCCCACGGACAATTCCCTTTGGGAATTTATGAAAAAGCTTAAAAACCCTGGTTCAAGCATAAAATACTTAAACACGCAAAATGGAACCGCTCATGGTGAGAAAATGGTGGCTTATGGTGAGAAAAAAAAATCAAGCCAATTAATTGCAAAAAATTAAAAACTTTACACTTTTTAAATTTTTGAATATTTCATGCACATCTTAAGATCTGTACTTCCCATTTTAAACAAACTGCGGCTTTCTACGTCGATAATTGATATTTTAAGAGCTAGGATATCTACCTAATATATGATCGGAGGCTTTTTATGGTTTATTACTTTCAATCCGCAGCTCAAGGCCACGGAAATTTTTTCTCCCTTTCTTCTGCTCGCAGATACGTATACATAGCCCTCTTCATTACAAGGCCTGAGCGCTAATCCAACATGGCGGCTGCTGCAGGCGGAATCTCGTTTTCAGAACTCAGCTCTGGTTGTTTGTATAATTTATTTGTGAGATATGTGACATACACAATAACAAATACTGTATTAATTTTTTTTAATAACATCAATTTTGACTAAATGATTCAAGTTTGCTGAGATATGATAGTATGATATATCACCTACACATTAACAAATAATAAATCATCATTGAAGACATACGATGTATACACATTAACAAATAATAAATCATCATTGAAGACATATGATATGCAAATTAACAAATAAGTCATAAAATTTATCGAACAATATCAGTTTTGATGAATAGTACAATTTTGAAGAAAAGTAGTTAAATTTTGCCGAGATATGATAGGTTATATCACATACACATTAACAAATAAATCATCATTGAAGATCCCAAAATACATAATAAAATATACACAGACCATGATGTAAACACAAATGATTATAAAGTCGAAGAATATTAATTACAACTTGATAGCTTTTTTCCTTTTATCTGAGTTTTACACTTTATTTGTTTCTGTTTTCATTTTTCAGTAATTATTTAAAAGTATTTTACAAATAACAATTGATACATTTTCCAAATATTTTGTGCAATCATGGGAACAACGCTTTGTATACAACTATCTTCTAATTCACTTATAGTACTGCAAATGTAAGGATTTGAGAGTTTCACCATCAAATTTAAATGATTGCTACATTCAAAAAATGATTTATAATAATCTTTTAACAAAACATCAAATATTTTAATGCAAATACATGCCACGTTAACAGTAAACATCGTGGGCTTTTTCAAAGCTACTCTATTCAATGTATCTATTAACCTAGCTGTTTCATTAAATTCATAATGTACCGTATCATTATGGATTAATGTTTCAACACAAAAAATACAGGATATATTTTTGCTGGATTTTAGTGCAGCATATCCAGAAATATAATGAATGATAGGGATAGTCTCTTTCTCAATTGGCTCCAGTGGATTTATTTCAAACTCTGAAAATGGTTCTAAAGATGGTTCAGTAGTACTTGGTTATTTTCTTTTAAATATCTTATTATAAGCTTAGAATTTTCAAAAGAAATGGTAAGTAAATTTTGGATTCGTATTTTTTTTCACTTTCATATAGCTGCTGAAGTGAAATAAAATTGTTACTGCCAAATAGTTGGCAATAGAGGTTAAATCTCTCTTCTAAAAGGTCTGTTTGTAATTTTCCCAACAGAACATAGTTAACTTTTAATTCTTTCAATGCAAATAAACTTAAACCATGAAGATCACTGCATGTGTGCATCATAGCTTCAAATGTTCTTTTTGTTAAACCTTTATACAAATCTCCCCTTGAAATCAATTCCCACTTTTCTAACCAAATTAAAACCTTATGTAAATATTTTAACGTTTCTTGATGAACACAATTCATTGCCTTAAAATCTTCATTTCGAAACCATATATCTTTATTAGGAGATTTGACATTAACCACATTCCACCACCTCAATATTATTTCAAGAAATTTAGCTGTACCTTCAGTAGCATTATCACCAAGTTCACGAAGGGCATTGACATTTTCATAATTGAATATTTTGCAAACAAGATTTACCTTTTGCCGCTCTACGCTAGAGGATAATAAAGCTTTATGATTTAATTTATAGCCAAGTTTTAACACTTTCTTTCCTTCTTCTCGATACATTACTCTCAAGTGATTAAAATCTGCTTCTCTAATGATGTCAAAGTTTTTCATGTCAGGATAATTAAAAATAAGACCTTTTTGGTTTAACCAGTTATTTAGAATATTTTTAAAAATGTATACACTATCATACAACAAAAAGAGAGGAAAGTCCTGAGATGCAGGGTTATATACAGAGTTATAACCATATGGATGTAATTTAAACTTTGTGAACATGGTTTTATTTATTTGATTATTATCTGCAATAATGCTAATTGGTTTAACGCCAAGATTATACAACTCGCATAAAATGTTTTTAATGGTCACATATAAGAACTCTTCGGAATTTGTACTAACTGGCAAAATAGCAATAACATCCTTATATTTACCAAATGCAGACGTTAACGAAAATACCTGTGCTGTTTTAGCAAGGGCATCTGATTGCGTTACAGAGGACCCAACCAATTTACTACCCTTAAACGTCAACTCTGAAGATACATAGATTTCATCCATTAATATATTAACGTATTTCTCAATTGGCTTTAGACTATGTAGTCTCTTTTCAAGATACTTATTTTTTACATTGAAAGTTTCATCACAAACATTTAGTTTAGAAGCCATTTTTCTTAAATTGGAGGGATCGGGAAGAATCAATAACTTTGTTTTTCTAATCTCACGATAACAAGCAGGCGAAATTAAATACATCTTAAAAGAAAATAGAAAAAGGTTGGAAGAAAATCTGTATCTTTCTTTAGGTATATTTAAAAGCTTTAACTGCTCAATTAAAATATTTAAAAACAACAATTTTTCCTCATTTAACTGTGAACCATAATCCTTAAGTAGCACTAAAGCCTTTTCTAATTGCCCCTGCTCAACAATTACATTTTCAAAATTGTTACATGTTTTGAATAACAAATCAAGGTCTGGTTTTTCTTTGATATACTTCAAATGTGTGTTGATTTTTTCAACATCTAATTCTTCACTTTTATAAAATACTTTAAATTAAAGATCCGAAAATACTTTAAAACAAATTATAATATGAGGTAAAAGTGAATCATTTATCTTTAAAACAGTTATCCAGTCTTGATTTTTGATCAATGTCCAATTCTTATTTTGCTTTAAACTATCCTTTATGTAAAGTTCAACCTCGTCTATGTCTTTCAACTGTGAACCTTCAAGTTCCTTTCCGTATGTTAAAATACTTTTTTTCAAAACCCCGTGTAACCGATCGCCATCTTTCTCTTCACGAGTTTTTCTTTTCTTTGGAATTTGCATATTTAAATGCAATGCCTTCTCATTCACAACAATTGGAACTGCATCAGGCGTCAAAGAAGGTTTTGGCACATGGAATATGGTGGATTGCACCGTGTTTATCCTGCCACTTTGCGTTGGTAACAATCATTTCTTTAGCAAAGTGCTTAATGCAAACACGAGCATTTTCGGTGTACACAAAATTTTCTCAGCGAATTCGATTTATCCAAATTTTGCGGCTATTTTCTTCTTTTGGGAACCTAAAGCATGTTACATATGGTGACTTGTAGTTGCTCTTACATCCTGGCACGCTGCACTTGAATGGCATCTTCTAGCCTAAAACATTAAAGTAATTATGTTTATGTATTAAGAATAATTATATTCATACACTAAGAATAATTATGTTTATATATTAAAAATAATTATGTTTATGCATTAAGAATAATTATATTTATACACGAGGAATAATTTGTATATTAAAAATATTTATGTTTATACATTAAGAACAGTTATGTTTATACACTAACCTAATATTAATCTAATACTAAATTAGTATTAATCTGATACTAAATTAAATATTATACTTATGAATAACTTACCAAAAAGGTTTTTCTTTTTTTTCACACTTTAGAAGTCTATTTTTGATAAATAGTAAGATGTATCCAGAACTGTACGACAGCTTTCAGCACGTGTAACGTTTGCTAACGAATGCACAAGAACGAAGCTGGAAGGAAGCCTCTGATCCGAAAATTCGCCTGCAGCAGATCACGTGACCTCGTTTCAAGGGAAGAGCGCCCAGGTCGTGTTGAAGAGAGCTGTGTACGAATATCAGGAGGCCCGATGTTTCAGGAGGCAGACTCCCTTTCTCCACACCAGTTTAAATAAATGCTTGATGTGGGGTTTCTTAAGGGGGTGTGTGTATAAATCTCTAGTCTCAACTGAAGAGGAAAAATGACGTGTACATATTCATTCGCTTCTAACGCTGTCATAGTTACGATTGGAAGGTAAACACTTGACCTCGAGCCGATCATAAAGTTATGGACTATGAAATGTGTGAACTATCCGCCTGTTGTAAAAACTCTGAGAGATCTTCAGTAGACTATGTACCCGCCTATTAGTGGCCGAGAACCAGATATGGTCCGCTTAGTGGGCATGTAGGCTGTCGTTGATTCCCCACGCTGTGTTCCCTCGGTTAGCTATGCACCAGCCAGGCATCCTCGCGTTACGCAGGTAGACCGGAGTGTTGCACTAGGATATGTTAAAAACTGAAAGTAATAATTCAATGCAATCATTCTCATTCAAGAAAAGCTGAATGCAAGAATTATTTTAGTTGGAATTTTTTTCTCTCTTTGAATCTACCCATTTCAGTAAAAAAATTCTTCGCTTAAATATTCCCATTCATTAAATCCATGCAATTTCCCCTCTTCATACGTATTAAATGAGAAGAACACAGGCTACATTCTCTTCATTGCATGTGTGTATGTGTGTGTGTGTGTCTCAGTGAGTCTGTGGAAACGATATCTCACGAACGAATGGAGCGATTTGGACGAAATTTGGTACAGAAATTACAATCCGTAAATACTGGAAGCCTATTGTTTTTAAACGTAATCGAATGTTTGAAAAACTCTCATATTTTCGAGTAGAATTTTGAAAAAATCTTCTATATAATAAAAGGCAATGTCTGTCTGTGTGTGTGTCTGTCTTATACACTATACGTTCAGCGACCGCGCGTCGGAGAGCTACGAAATTTGGCAATCGGAGACCCGGGGGTGGGGGGTGGGAAGGGGACACGTGAAAACCGATTTTTAAAATTTTAATTATTTTTTTTTCTTATTTACTGTTTTATGCGATTTCGACCGTTTTTTGCCCTTTTTTCTCCACGATCCGGACATCGTAGAAAAAAACAAATCACACCACCGGAAAGAACAGACAATTGCGAGTAAAAATATATCAATTTTAACTCTCAATTTCGATTTCTAATATTTTTTAAAGATTTTAAAACAAAAGTCACTTTTGGCTCAAAAAAACGATTTTTGGTTTTTAAATTTCCGCATAGTGAAAAGTACTCATAATTTCGACTAATAATTTACATTTTTAGAAAGCTGAAATATCTGGCATTCTTACAAGTCTAATCTGGTCCAGAAATAATGGAAATTGCTTTCAGGATCGCAATTTTAAAGACGTCATGATTTTAAATTTCGCGGCAATCCGCTCAGTTCTTCAACGGCATTTCTCCCCCATCCGCAGTTATATTTCTTCCCCGTCTCCATGGAGACCGCGCTTTCGGTTTTAAATGAATTAAGAGCCTAGCATAAGTGTTGTATACATCGGGCGAAATTACTATATTTATATGATATTTTAAATGGATATTTTAAATGGATATTTTTAAATGGATATTTTAAATAATTTAAATGATTGAATTATGGTGGTTTGAATTGTGGTGATGTATTTGAAATTATTATATTTATGGATTGGTGGAACGATATGGATGATTTTTTGATTTTAAATGGATCATTTAATTTATGGATATTTTAAATGGATTATATATTTAATTTATAGATATTTTAAATGGATATTTTAATTTTATGGATATTTTAAATGATGGAACGATGGAACGAGGATGGTGGAATTAAGAGCTTAGCATATGGTCATTATAAAATTTAAATTAGCTCGCGGGAAGCTAGTGCGCGAGAATTGCACTCGGTGGGCATGGGTTCGATTCCCGCCACTGACGCGGAGTACGATCACGTTAAACATATGGGTCGATAAGTCCTTCCGAGAGGTTGGTGGCAGGGGAAGGAGGGTACGGTCTCTGTGGATGCTTCCCCCACTGGGTTCCGGTCCAAATTGGGTGAATAAAAAGAAAGTTATGGAGATTGTCGCGGAGGGCGCGGTAGCCCAGTGGTTAGCGTGCGGGAATTTCACTCGGAAGGCGGCCCGGGTTCGATTCCCTCCACTGCCAGAACTGCTGCCGTGTTCACGCGGAGTACGGTCACGTTAAACATGTGGGTCCGTAAGTCCTTCCGAGAGGTTGTTGGTAGAGGAAGGAGGGTACGGTCCCTGTGGATACCTCCCCCACTGGGTTCCGGTCTAAATTGGGTGAATAAAAAGAAGGTTATGGAGATTGTCGCGGAGGGCGCGGTAGGTCCGGGTTCGATTCCCGCCACTGCCAAAACTGCCGCCGTGTTCAGGCGGAGTGCGATCATGTTAAACATGTGGGTGCGTAAATCCTTCCGAGAGGTTGGTGGTAGGGGAAGGAGGGTACGGTCCCTGTGGATGCCTCCCCCACTGAGTTCCGGTCTAAATTGGGTGGCACTTCCTGGCCGTCCAGTTACCTTATACCTTACTGGTAGGTCTCGCGCCAGCGAGTGTGCCACGGTTAAAATTTGCCACGGTCAGAATTTTCAAGGGTAGCGAACAGGTTGGTCGCCAAAGGCGGCTAGTGATAAAATAAAAACCTTCAATGAAGTTACCTAAATAATAATACCTTATGCAATTTTTTTATTAGAAAACGATTGATATAAACTTTAGTATGATAGTACGAATCGTTCACGATATATTGCAGTTTATTAAAATAAATTTATAAAAAAAAAAAAAAATCATATAAAATAATAATAAAAGAAAAATAGTATTAACTATTTTGAAATATGTTCACTTTTCATATGCAATATTATGTGACAAATTTGTTAACATCCCTCTCATGGATCTAGTTTGTTCCATTCACGATTGAAGATACTTTGTTTTTGTTGAGACCCAGACCGTCCGACCTACCAGAAAGGTGTAAGGCAACTGTATGGACGGCCGGGAAGTGAAGATACTTTGTGTAATAGTTTTGTATTTGACATCTAACAATTTGCCAAAAGTTATTTATACATAAGAAATACTCTTCTCTCCGTTTGACTGTAACGCTTACAGTTAAATAAGGCGAACTTTGTGATTAATGTAGCGAAATATCGCCAACTTGCCAATATTTCGCCCCCAAATTGATGAAAATATGGTTAAAATTGTAAAAATGGCGTTAAGTTAATGAAAATGGTACTAAATTGATGAATTCATTATTAAAATATTTAATATAAGGACTCTATTGCTTAATGTGGATGCTATTAATATTGATAATTGTCAATTTGCAGTTGTGTGAAATATAAGTTAATTGGATACTTTGAAATAGTTTTACAGGTTGTCACCCAAAAAAGAGCCAAATGTATAAGTCAACGTTAAAAATATTGTACCTTAGATTTTATACATCATTTTTACTTTCCCTGCAATACATGATACTTATTGATTCCCTTTGTCCACTTAACCTTTGTCCAATTTATATTAAATGCTGAAAATACTAAATAGCGTTAATACCGATAAATGATCTGCTCTTTTCATGATCCTTAATTTTATAAGATAAATTTTGCAACTTATTGATTCCTTTCGTCCACTTAACCTTTGTCCAATTTATATTAAAAGCAGAAAATACTAAATAGCGTTAATACCGACAAATGTCCTGATCTTTTCATGATCCCTAATTTTATAAGATAAATTTTGCAACTTATTGATTCCTTTCATCCACTTAACCTTTGTACAATTTATATTAGAAGCAAAAAATACTAAATAGCGTTAATACCGACAAATGTCCTGATCTTTTCGTGATCCTTCATTTTATAAGATAAATTTTGCAACTTATTGATTCTTTAATATTCACACCTTTATGAAATATAAAAATTAATATGGAAAATAAAAACTAGTTGTTTTAAAAAAGAGTTTATTGTCCATTAATTTTATTTAAAAAAGTAACAAAAGTTTTCTTTTCAAATATTAACAAATGTCGATCCTAGAACGCGCTTTTTGTCTTAATTTAGCACTTAAAGTTATTAATTAGTTTTGAGACATCCATTCTGTCAGCTTCTTTACCTTCTATACTAAATAGCATTAATACCGACAAATGCCCTGCTCTTTTCATGATCCTTATTTTTATAAGATAAATTTTGCAACTTATTGATTCCCTTTGTCCACTTAACTTTTGTCCAATTTATATTAGATGCTGAAAATACTAAATAGCGTTAATACCGACAATTGATCTGCTCTTTTCATGATCCTTAATTTTATAAGTTAAATTTTGCAACTTATTGATTCCTTTCGTCCACTTAACCTTTGTCCAATTTATATTAGAAGCAGAAAATACTAAATAGCGTTAATACCGACAAATGTCCTGCTCTTTTGATGATCCTTAATTTTATAAGATAAATTTTGCAACTTATTGATTCCCTTTGTCCACTTAACCTTTGTCCAATTTATATTAGAAAACAATCAGCATAGATTTCAATATACACAATCTAGTTTGTTACAGTAATAATAGCCACTGTCTACTTACTTTTAGTTTTAATCCAAATTTACTAATAGTTCAATATAATAGTTTACTGAAAATGATCTATTTTTGTTATCTTACGACAAAGATCCTATTGGTTTACAAACACTATATTTTTTAATAAGTTTCTTCTTATCTGTTGTTAAATTCTTTGGATATAGTTAGGAAAATAACTCAGTAAGATAATTTTTATTTTCAAGATTTTGCTTTAGACTTAAACTTTTAAGGGTAGCATTTCAAATTTAAATGTTACTTCCCTCGTTATTATTTTTCCCTTTCTTAACATTTCTTTCTAACGTGGACCCTTAAACCTTGGCGGGCTCGAATGCACCCGCATTGGCTGTATTGGCGTAGTTATGACACTTCATAAACCCATAACTGATACAAAGTCGTTCTGTTTTTCGTATACAAAATTTAACAAGCAACACAGACGAATAAGAGAAATTTCTTGCAACCTTGCATGTGCAAAATTCCGTGACGCCATATTTTTACGACGTCTTACCACTGTGCTGTCACGTTCCAAGTCATATATCCACGACGGAGAACAAGCGTGATTTTTAACGTGATTCTGAAGAATTTACGAGATTCGAAATGGGTTGCTTGGAATGTCTCCATTCTATTGAAACCTCAACTCTGTACTCAATTTCTGCAGAATATAACAAGATCTCTTAGCCTGTCAAAACCGGAATTTGTCATCAGGGAGAATTTCTCAGGAGCGGAAGAAGCACGTCTTAAGCCTCTTATTACACGATAGTAATTTGGGACAACAACAAAGCTGTTTTGCGAACGGTTTGTTGTCTCAAATTACTGTCGTGTAATAGGGGCTTAAGGGTAATGCTTCCCAAACTTGCAACGATCTTATAACTCTTTTCAGGAAGTTTTAAAATTTGATATGGGAAGTATAGGACTTTCCCTATAGACTAAAATCCATATTCTATTCTTTTATTTCATAATTCATAAATTTGAGTTCAATTGAAAAAAAAAATTTGATGTGGGCAACACATGACTTTCCTTATATAATGCAATGCATTTACTACTTTTACAGGAAAAAAATAGGTTTTTCTTATAGTAGATACTTATATTCTGATACGACATTCCTCCAAATTCGTCGCCAAAACATCGCCAAACTTTATGGACGGAGAAATAAGTTACTCTTATAGCAGATAAATGACTATTGGCGCTCAAATACAAACGTATTACTCAAAGTATCTTTTCTCATGAATGGAACGAGCTAGATCCCCGATAATGATGTCACCCAATTTATCGCATAGTATTACATATGAAAAGTGAACATGTTTTTCAAAAGTTAATTTTTTTTTTAATTTATGGGATATTTTGATAAATTTATTTGAAAAATGTGCAATATCTCAAGAACGGTTCATGCTGGCGCTCTAAAGTTTATGACAATCGTTTTCTGAGGAAAAATTACATAAGAAATGTCTATTTGCGTAACTTTATTAAAGGTTTTGATTTTTTGATGATTTTATCAAAATTTCACTCAAAAATTTAGAAGGGGGTTTCTGAACATTCGATTACGTTTAAAAACAATAGGCTTCCAGTATTCACGGATTGTGATTTTTGTACGAAATTGCATTTGAATCGCTGCATTCGTTCGTGAGATATCGTTTCCACAGACTCACTGACACACACACACACATACACACACACATACTTTCACACACACACACACGCACACACACATACTTTCACACACACACACACAGACATCACCTCAATGTTTGATTCGTGATCAGGGATGCTTGAAACGTGCTCTCCCCTAAAAAACTCGAATTCGAAATTTCAACCCCGTCACAATACTTTCCTTATACATTATGTATATAAGGAAAGTAAAAAAAAGAGGAAGAAGAAGAACAGATATTAATTTAAATTTAAAATTATACTAAATTTTCATTTCTAGTTCAAGTTTTATTTACATTGGACAACTGGACGTAGAGGCGACGATACAAAAAGGCAAGAAAGCAAAAATATCTCGCGAACAGCTAGTTACATTTTTCCCCGTCAAAAATTACATTAAAAAAATAAGCATTTAATTGATACATTTGAGCAAACGTAGTCCTTTATTATGGATGTTGGCAATTTCTGCGGAGCCACTTCGCAAAATAAGGCGGGTTCTTTTTTTCGGAATCGTACCAAAATCTAATCAGCACGAAAGTATCCCGCAGGTGATTTATACCAAATTTTTTAAAATTTGGTCAATTAGTTTTTCAGCTAGAGTGTATATATACTGTTTTGCGGGCCATTTCGCAAAAAAGGTAGGTTCCTTTATTCGAATTGCACAAAAATCTAGTTATCACCAGGGAAACCCATAAGTGATGCTTCTTCTAAATTTTATGAAATTTGGTCAATTAGTTTTTTCGCGAGACTGGATATGTACATTGCACAGATAAATACACATAGGCGCCTACTTCGTCGGTTCAAGGCACTTTTTGAATCCCCAATAATTTTTTTTGTGGATTCCTCGAACTCTCAATAGTTTTGCTCGTATTTAGTGTGAGAAACGTAAGCATATATGCATAAATAATGCCTTTCGTTTTCTATTCTTTAAGTTTCATCTTCATTCTTTTCGCTAACTATTTATTCCCCGTTTACTATAAAGTGTGTATAGAAATTTACACCTCAGACTATTTATTGTATTCTGGATACAAGATTTTAATTCGGAAGTGATTTAAGGGGACGGTGTACGTTGAAATGAGCAAAAATCGACTTAAAAAAGTTTTACAAAAAAGTTTTAAAAGTTTAGTATAACATTATTTTGCACATTTAGCATTTGCTTACGGGTGGGACAGGGTCCATCCCAAACGAAGAACCTCCCAAAAAGACAGGTATTTGACATACCCTATCCCAAACAGTTCGATCCCCCTTTGCAGGCATCGGCGTCCATGGAAATCGCCGACAGAAACATTGCATCTGCTTTGGAGGTTCTTCGTTTGGGATACACGCTGTTTCACCCGTAAGCAAAAGGTTGAATGCATTTTTTTTTCGAAACGGAATTTTCAAAGGTTTTACATTTTAAAAATGCTCCATGCGTCTTAATTTTTGTCTCGGATGCATAAAATTTGGCAAGAAGACATCTCTCATACTTTTTAACGAAACTGGGTATGCATTTTATAATTGGATTTTATTAAGGTAATTAAAAGTGAATAAGAACCTAATTAAATGATGAAAATTAAGTTTTAATGCAGAAAAATATTTTTAAAAAATTAACTTTCTAAGGGATTTAAAAATGAATACCCAAATTTGTTCATAATGTGTTTTTGAGTGATCATAATGTCAAATTAATCAAAAATGTGAACAAATGGCACGGAAGGAGCATTTTCAAATTTTCGTTAAAAAAATTAAATTAAAAAAAAATATAAAATTATAACAAAATTGAAAAAAAAATTAATGGTATTGTATATAGTAATGTTAAGAGGAATATTTATACAAATTTTTACGATTCTAAGTCAATAAATAAATTTAAAAAAAATTCAACGTTCACCGTCCCCTTAAAGAGAAATGTGTTGACATTTTTAACACTGGTAAAAAAACCTAAATATATGTTTTACATATATATGTTAGTTTAATAAAGATAATTGAGTTAGATATCCACACAGTATCTATATAATTTTATATAATAGTGTTGTGTCTACAAAAGCAAAATAAATGAAATAAATAATTATCTAGGAAAGAGACATATTTTTCTGTACTAACTATAATTTGATTCAATTTAGCATTTCAGACGTTTTATGGTGAAAGATAATCTGACTGAATGAAATTTAAATTAGACTTAAATCCATTTAAAAATGCATGGGTCATTTGATCTCAAAATTTCAGTCTCCAATAATTTTTCAAGTCGGCGCCTACGCAGATACACACACAGACGTCACTCTAAAAATATATTTTTCGCGTTCTACAGTGTTTAAAACGTGTAGATCCCGTCGAAAACTCGAGTTGCGATTTTAGACACGATTCTAATATTTCCTTTATACATCGTGTTGAAAATCGCAACTCGGATTTTCGACGGATCTACATGTTTCGAGCACTCTAGAACCCGATAAATCTGTTTTTAGCGTGATGTCTGTGTGTGTTTGTCTGTCTGTGTGTCTATTTGTGCAATGTATGTATCCACTCTACCTGAGAAACTAATAGACCAAATTTCACAAAATTTGGTAGATAAGTCCCTTCTGTATTACCTTACTGCTGATTATATTTTGGTACGATTCGAAATAAAAGAACTTGTTATTTTTTGCTAAATGGGCCTCAAAATTCTTTAAAATGACGTCAAAATTCGTCATTTTTGTCACGTCGCCTTTAAAAATACGTTCAGTCACCAAATGAAAAACGAAAATCGAATTAAAACTTCAAATTCAATGTAGTTTCAAATAACTATCCGTGTTAACTTGTGCAATTAAACTAAATTTAATGAATCATGAAAAAAGAACGGGATTATGAGCTTGTAGGGAAAGTCATGTGGTGGCCACATCAGATTTTTTTTTTTAGAAAAGGAAGATAAATGTATGAAAAGTCACAGGTTTCAATCGAAAATAATCAATAGAATTTAATACAGATTTCAAAATATGGATAAAATATTATTGCAGATGTGGCAAAATATGGTTGCTATGGTTATACTGGTAGATGTTAATTAATTGAATGGTGTTATAAATATTATTTACACAGTGGGCCTTATTCAGAGGTTTGTATCTTAAATTCCGGGTAAAGCTCGATATTCGTGCTAGTTGACATATTTATTTGTTTAGAAAAATAAAACAGCAAATTGTAGATAATGTACCCCTCTACATACAAACCGACATATAGTTAAATGTGTTTGAATACCACACAAATAAGATGAAATTTATAAGTAATAAAGATACATTAAAATATAATTCTTGAAGAGAAATAGTAATATATTCTCTTTAGTTTTTTTCTGGTTGGTAATTGAATTGCTAGTTATGGATGCTTTACTATTTCTCTTCAATAATTTTTTTATTTTAATCCATTTTCATTAATTATATATATATATATATATATATATATATATATATATATATATATACAACGTGCATAAAGCAGAGGAAGAGATAACCAAGGTGATATTAAAACAAGATGCATATACACGTAGAAAGGCGCAAAGCTGCACTTTCAAGTAGAAGTAAAAATAGTTCAAATACAAAGAAAAATAGGAGTTGCAATCAGGCAAAGCACTAGAAGGCCAAGGGGGATTGTGACCCCTTGTTCCCAGTTACAGCATGCTTTCACGCCTAGGAAACACTCCCGAACACCAGTACTTTCCTGAAGCAGCCGGCCTAAAATCAATACAAGCGAAAAGTGAAAATTAAAATGAAAAAGTGAAACACCCAACCCGTAAACGTTGAAAATTTTGTTCTTATATTCCAAACAAAATAAAAAACAGAACAGGACAAGTCTATTCACAAAACAACGACCCTCATTATGATCGAGATTGCATATCAATACATCAATATTACACAAACACCAAATTCATGATAGTCCACTTCAATCCACGTCTTAATTACTTATGTCTCTTTCAACGCTGCCATTATCATTTTATCAAATCCTCAAAATCTACATAAATTACATCTTGCTTTTGGTTATAATATGCAATATAATAATGTTTCAAAAAAGTCAGTGGATAGCCTTGTCTTATAGCTTCCTTAATTAATAATCTGTCACGTATGATACGTTCCTTTTGGTATATATTAAGTTTCTTATTTCTCGATAAATGACTGAGTATTAAATTACGAAAAATGCTCTTGCTCAAATTTGTATACCAACAAATAAAATAATTTATCTTGTATGTTTCTCCTGTATGTTTTTTGTACGATGATTGTCGTTTTAAGAGTTTTAAATATTTCAGCAATTTTAATGTTTTAATAAAGTAAAAGTTTTATATGTTTTAAAGTCTTATGACGAGAATTTTAACGTTGGATTCGATGCATGTTTTTAATATAACCTATTATATGGAGAGGATGAGAGATACCCACCTCCCTCCTTATCTGATAGACCAAAGAAAATGCAAGATATTGTATAAAATATTCCACTTGTTTACATTACGTTGTTGTTTTGAAGAGGTTATATTTAGTGATGAAATTGAGATAAACTTCATTATGGAAATGAGGTTATAAATAATGACTGGATTCTGGGGTACTACATTACAAGAACAAGACCTCGCACTCTCTGTTTGGAATTGTATTTATTTTGTGTTTCTTACACCTCAATAAGGGTATAAATTATTGATTTTAATGATATGTACACACCTAAAAAATTAGATGACTGGCAACTTTGTAACTTTGTTACAATGGCTCGGTAATGCAGTATTAAGGGTACTGTACGATCGTCATTCAGTGACCTCACTCATGAATGCCATTTCGCAATATTTTAAGCCTTCTAATGCTGAACAAATGGAAAAAGAAAAACTGTAAATGTAGTGTCTCTATGTAAAATTGATAAAGTGAAAAAACTACTTCACTTCTTGACACATCTGATGCCAATTATAAACATAAATTTGAAAGAATGCGTAATTATAAATACCAACGTTGTAAGTCAAAACGATGCATGTTATGTCCAAAAGCAGATCTTGATTTCAGTGTGCAACTCCGGTTACAATGCTTTTTGTAAAACATTTAATTGCATATATTGTATTAAGTGTATGGAATGTACACTGAAATATATCGGGCAAACAAAAAACCATCTAAAATATTAATTTACATTGAAGCCAGATTACAAGCTCAAGAATAAGGTAACGACAGAATCAAATTTAGAATTGTGTCATTTTACTGTTCATAGTTTTGAGAATATTAGTGTGAGCATTCTCGACATTGTGATTGATTATAAGGAACGGCTCTGGTGGGAAAATGTACATATTAAACAATTCGGTACTATTTTTCCATATGGCTTAAATACTATTATTTTCAATGCTACGCAATAACATCGAATATTACAGTAATGTAAATGACGATGTTATTCTAGATAATATCAAACATAATAAAATGGCACGTTGGAAAAGAGGAGGTAAAATAAAAGGGAATCTTACGTAGAAACCTTGAAACATCTAAAGATTTTTATAGACGACATAAAACTGTTTACTGTAATCAAATCATCATGGATCAAGAATTTTGTTTTTGGGATAAGGAAAAAGCACATTAAACGTATATGGAAAGAATGGAACAAGAATCGAATTGTTAATGATCAAGACAATGAAAATAAAACCCTTTGTGTTAATATTGCTGTTTTTTATGATATGATTAAACTGAATGCACGTAACCTTGAAATTAGTTTAAACCATGAAATTTCAGCATATAACAAGAAAGAGTATTTTGTTACGACATTTTGTAATAAAATATACGATTCAATACCTTTTAAGTCCCACAAATGTTTATCTTTTGCCTATAATGAATCTTGATGTTTGTATCACTTACAAATACGTTAAAACAAATGGTAGAAAAATCTTTAACTACAATAAGGTCGGACAACATTTGAATATGTATGACAACCAAACTTGTAATTGCAGATCCAGTCTATACATCAGTAAAGATCATGGACGTGTGGTAACCGGTGATTTGGGCTTGTTAGGAACCGATGACATTATAGACTATTTTAAACTAGGAACAAGTTTTAGAAACCAGGAATTTTACTATATTAACAAGCCATTTAATAAAAACATAGATGCTTTTATATATAAACTTGCTATTAAATACAGCATGCCAACTGAAACCTTCAAAGCATGGAAACAATCTACAATGCAGGGATTTATGTATTATTAATTGAATTAAATGAATTAATTGAATTAATTGAATTAAATGAAGTAAATTATTATTGTTAAGATCACAAATATGTACCTGATTACAAATTGGACAAAGATCTTATAGATACTTTGAGAAAGGAATATGCTATTACATATATGGATAACATTCCATCTAATTACGCATTTACATGTCTGAAATATTATGTTGATATAATGAACAACAGTTATGGTAATATGAACATGTACAAGAACACAGGCCAGTCACGTATGATTATAGAAAATAAAATTAGGGCATTATATAAAGGAATAGGTCTTGAAATAGGTGCTATAAAATTCCATATCTGGTAATGATACCAAAGATGCATAAAACCCCTGTTGCATTCAGACCAGTTACAGTGGGAATCAACACATATTTAACAATAGTCAATAAAAAATTATTGAATTTGCTAAAACCTATTATGTTAAAGGTTAAATCTAAGGGTGCTGTTACGGTATCTAATAGTTATGAAGTGATTGAAAAGTTAAAGCATATTCCTGAACGCCTGTATTTAAAAACTTACGATTTTAAGAACTTTTTTAATAACGTCGATCTGAATGATATTTTTGCAATTTTGATTGAAACATTTGAAGTTTATGATATGCAGTCTATTATAAATGTCAATCAGTATAAATCGTTAATTAAGATCGTCCTTTTTGAAAATATTCTTCACAATGGTAAAGCTTTCTACCAACAAATACATAGCATCCCAATAGGAGGGGGTTGCTCATCAATGTTAGCTGATATTTATCTGCATAAGTATGAAGAGGGCACACATTTACTAAATGAATTGCTCTACATTAGATTCGTTGATGACGTACTGACAGGTTCATTGGATCAGCTTTATGAATGTGATTTTGACTTTTACCCAAAGAATTTACAGTTAATAGAAACTTGTATGGAAAAAGAAAATGAAGTAAATTTTTTGGACATATGCATTCAATATAATGAGAATGATATAATTTACTTTAAATTATATGACAAAAGGAACTCCTTTGATATCAAGATAAATTATATTATAAGTTGGTATACAAATTTGAGTAAGAGCATTTTTCGTAATTTAATACTCAGTCATTTATCGAGAAATAAAAAACTTAATACATACCAAAAGGAACGTATCATACGTGACAGATTATTAATTAAGGAAGCTATAAGACAAGGCTATCCACTGACTTCTTTGAAACATTATTATACTGCATATTATAACCGAAGGCAAGATGTAATATATGCAGATTTTGAAGATTTGATAAAATGATAATGGCAACGATGAAAGAGACATAAGTAATTAAGACGTGGATTGAAGTGAACTATCATGAATTTGATTGATTGTGTAATATTGATGCATTGATGTGCAATCTTGATCATAATGAGGGTAGTTGTTTTATGAATAGACTTGTCCTATGTTTTTGGTTTTGTTTGGAGTATCAGAACAAATTTTCCAACGTTTACGGGTTGGATCTTTCTCTTTTTCATTTTAATTTTCACTTTTCGCTTGTATTGACTTTAGGCGGGCTGCTTCAGGAAAGTACTGGTGTCCGGGAGTGTTTCCTAGGTGTGAAAGCATGCTGTAACCGGGAACAAGGGGTCACAATCCCCCTTGGCCTTTTAGTGCTTTGCCTGATTGCAACTACTTTTTTCTTTTGTATTTGAACGATATATATATATATATATATAAGATTCAAATAAAAGAGGGAAACGACCAATTGCATAGCATAAATGGCAGAGGTGGATTGCGACACCTCTTTCCCGGTTAGAAGCGTGCTTTTAAGCCCGGGCAACACTCCCGGAACCAATGCCATGCAGTGGCCTATCTTCCGGATATGTGTGAAGTCAAAGACACAGAAAAAAAAAAAAAAAAAAAAAAAGCGAAGCAAACCATCTAGAAGCGACCACAAGACCAGAAACGACCCCAAGACTAGAAGCGACCATTGCAAGACTTTAGAAGCGACCATTGCAGGAGAAAGGGACGGAATGTAATCCGTATGAAGTGCATGCTGACGCTTAAAGCAGAAATCTGTTATCAACTTGCACCAGGGTGCGCTGTCTACACATGCGCAATGGTCCCACTAAGAACTTAAAGTGTTACTGCAAACATCCGCTATATCTCTAAAGTATACATTTTTTTCTCTTTTTCTGTATTGAAAATTGAATTATAATAGTATTTCAGGAAGTTTTCGGGATAATTTCTTTTTATTGCTTCTTCCATGATATTTCTGTTATGAATGATACAATCAGTCTTGAAAGTATTAATACGTTGATTTCTCTTGAGGCGATTGATGACAACATTTCTAAATATGTTTTTAGTTAAGTTGGATTTCCAGTCAATAATGTGGTTAATTTTAATATTGAAGTTGCTTCTTTTGTCAAATAAAACAGTATATGCGCCATATTTACTATCTTGCTTTAGTGTGATATCTAAAAAATCAACACTGTTTTCTTCCGTTCCTTTATTTTCAATCAATTCCAGTTCTTTAGGATAAAAACTAATATCAAACGGTGGCATATTCGTATATTGTCCAAAAAGGACATCGTCAACGTAACGAAAGTATGGTAGTTCATGTAAGATGTGAGTACCCTCTTCAAATTTATTCAAATAAAGGTCGGCAAGCAGGGAGGAACAGCCCCCTCCCATGGGGATACCTTTTATTTGTTGAAAATAGTTTGTTCCATCAAATAAAATATTCTCAAACAGCACGATGCGCAACAAGTCTTGATATTTTCCGATAGTAATGACCTCCTTTAAGTCATATATTGCATATATCTGCGTTGTTGTATTTCCTGTACCTTTTAAATCACAAGTTTTTACGACATCTTTATGAAATATGTTTTTTTTTTTATTTTTTTTATATATACCTTTGTTTTTAATGACTTACGACTCGGACAATGGCCTATACTTGTCCTATACATGTACTTTAACTTTTACTAATAACGTATTTCATATGGAATGATATTTATATAAAATCCATAAAAATGATATAATGTATAAAAAATGTTACAATGTCCAGATAATGTTCAGAAGGGCTAATCTTAAATACTTCAAGTGGAATCATATAAAGTTTTGCTTTGTCATATTCACTGCTTTCATTTTTACTTTGATGATGATACTCAGCGTAGATCTCTACGTATTATTATGGACATATGAATTACCTCTACTCCTCAACAAGAGTTATAAACTGTTGAAATGAAATATGAATGAATACAACTATATATTTTAGCGACTGGCAAAAATACAGTCATACTGTATTTGCCCGGTGATACAACAATACAGGGTAGTTGTATAATCGATAACCATTTACCCTTGTATCTTCCTTTGACATGTCCAATACAAAGAAGTATTTCTCGCCTATACAACATGATGCTGCCAACCTTGTCGCAAATATAAAAAATGTCTGTTATGTTTCTAGATGTTCTACTGACTCGATCCTTAAACATACTGGATCTCCTTTTTTTAATTGTACATATAGTCATTATTTTAATAATATACGTGCCTTCAAGTTCCAAAGATGTAAATCCCATCGATGTAAACTCTGCCCAGTGGCAGACCCTCTTCAAATATCTACTACCAACCCCAGTTATGGAATATTTTGCAAGACTTCTAATGTCATCTATTGTATTACATGTCTAACATGCCAAGTTAAATATATCGGCCAAACCAAAAATCGCCTGCACTTACGCATTAACTTACATCGCAGTCAAGTTGGTAAATCACTTAAAACGGATGCACATATAACTAATTTGAAACTTCGTCATTTTGGATACCATGATTTCTCAAAAATAACTGTTACTATCATCGATGTTGTACCCAAACTGCAAGAGAGATTGTGGTGGGAAATTGCCCATATCCACCAATATGGAACTGCTTACCCTTATGGACTAAATACAATCATATTTCGTGATAATTATAATTTCGAATCTTACAATAAGGAAAAACGAATGCCGGTATTGCAAGATATCCCTTGCTTTTTAAAAAAACGATGGCAAAGAGGAGGCAATAAGAAATATATGAGTTATAAAGCAACTCTCGGAAGGATCGAACAGTTCATAAATAAAGTGAGAACACAAATAGTAATTAAACCTGGATGGATTAAAAATCTAATATTCGGTATCAAAAACCGTTATGTTAAACGCATCTGGTATTATTTACAAGAGTATCAATTCGAAAAGAAACTAATGAAAAATAAAGAAATTGCATGTACGAATTTTGCAATAATGTTGGATTCACTGAAACTAAAGGCCAGTTTGTTGAAAATGGAATTAAATTCACCTACCAAGGAGAAAATTACATCAGAACTATTTATAACTACCTTTAAAAACAAAAATTTTGACGAGTTGCCAATCAAATCCTATATCAGGGACTTAGCACATCTCATGCCAATACCTAATATGGATGTTAAATTGATTTATAAATTTGTACAAACCAATGGAAGAAAAATCTTTAATTATAACCGTATAAGTAAAAACATCAATGAACTCAAAAGCAACGTATGTGAGTGCCAAAATAGCCCATTTCTCAATTCTCATCATGGACATATTATCACAGGAGACCTCAATATTGTAGATAATCCACAATTAAAGTACATGCTTCAACTTGGTACTAAATTCAGAATACAGGAATATAAAAATATTGAAAACGACTTTGAACAAGATCTGAAAAAGTTTACATACAAACGAGCCGTCAAATACAGTCTGCCTATACAAGCATTTACGGAATGGAAATATCACCTGACCAAAAAGTTCAATCTGCACTATAAACAATTACGTAAAAAAACATATTATCCATCTATAAAAACTGCAGTTAAAAAGTGTGAAGATAAATATGCTATAACATACACGGATAAAGTCGTCTCTAATTACTCATTTACCTGCCGTAAATATTACGTCGATACTTTAAGTAACAGTTATCAAGACACCCAAATGTATACCCAGTTGCATCAAACAGGAAAAAGTTTAGAAAATAAAATAAAAGCTTTGTATAAACGAATTGATATTGATCTAAAAACAGTTAATTTTCCTTATCTTGTACTTATACCGAAGCTTCACAAAAATCCTGTCAAGTTCCGTCCTGTTACAGTGGGATGTGGATCCTACTTAACAATAGCCAATGCAAAACTTTTAACACTTCTCAAAAGCGTAATGACACAACTCAAAAAACATGGCACAGTAATGATAAATAATAGTTACGATGTAATCAACAGACTACAATTTTATAACAAGGACTTACGTTTTAAAAGTTTTGATTTCCGAGATTTATTCAACAATATAAATCTAGAGAATTTATATGAGATATTGAAGGAGATATATGCAATATATGACTTAAAGGAGGTCATTACTATCGGAAAATATCAAGACTTGTTGCACATCGTGCTGTTTGAGAATATTTTATTTGATGGAACAAACTATTTTCCACAAATAAAAGGTATCCCCATGGGAGGGGGCTGTTCCTCCCTGCTTGCCGACCTTTATTTGAATAAATTTGAAGAGGGCACTCACATCTTACATGAACTACCATACTTTCGTTACGTTGACGATGTCCTTTTTGGACAATATACGAATATGCTACCGTTTGATTTTAGTTTTTATCCTAAAGAACTGGAATTGATTGAAAATAAAGGAACGGAAGAAAACAGTGTTGATTTTTTAGATATCACACTAAAGCAAGATAGTAAATATGGCACATATACTGTTTTATTTGACAAAAGAAGCAACTTCAATATTAAAATTAACCACATTATTGACTGGAAATCCAACTTAACTAAAAACATATTTAGAAATGTTGTCATCAATCACCTCAAGAGAAATCAACGTATTAATACTTTCAAGACTGATTGTATCATTCATAACAGAAATATCATGGAAGAAGCAATAAAAAGAAATTATCCCGAAAACTTCCTGAAATACTATTGTAATTCAATTTTCAATACAGAAAAAGAGAAAAAAATGCATACTTTAGAGATATAGCGGATGTTTGCAGTAACATTTTAAGTTCTTAGTGGGACCATTTCGCATGTGTAGACAGCGCACCCTGGTGCACGTTGATAACAGATTTCTGCTTTAAGCGTCAGCATGCACTTCATACGGATTACATTCCATCCCTTTCTCCTGCAATGGTCGCTTCTAAATTCTTGCAATGGTCGCTTGTAGTCTTGGGGTCGTTTCTGGTCTTGTGGTCGCTTCTAGATGGTTTGCTTCGCTTTTTTTTTTTTTTTTTTTTTCTGTGTCTTTGACTTCACACATATCCGGAAGATAGGCCACTGCATGGCATTGGTTCCGGGAGTGTTGCCCGGGCTTAAAAGCACGCTTCTAACCGGGAAAGAGGTGTCGCAATCCACCTCTGCATTTATGCTATGCAATTGGTCGTTTCCCTCTTTTATTTGAATCTTATATGATACTTTTTGTGCATGTGCTGCTTTGCGCCAACACTTGAAGTATAAGAATTTCCGTTGTATAAAAGTTTTCACTTCGTTTTATATGATATATATATATATATATATATATATATATATATATATATAATTGAAGAATGTTTATTTTACTTGTATTATATATACCTGAGATTGATCACTAATATAAAATGTTCTGTATAGCAAAAGTGAATGGAAGATAGACTAAAATGTAAATGTGATATCAAATAGACTATACGACAAGCAGTGGAATATTTTAAAAAGAACATGATAAGTAAACATTATATATAAAACAGGTACTAAATTGGTATAAAATACCCCTTCTTCCCTGTTCCATATATAAGTTAAGGAATGAAATAAGAATTACATGTGGTAAAGATAGGTGAAAAATTTTTTTATGACACATTTGGATGAAAGTATTTTTATAAATCATATATGTAATGCAGGTTCTTAAGGTGTTAATCCCCTTGTTCCCTGCATAAACATACATGGTGTAAATACTAGAAATGTGTGTAAGAAAAAAAGTTGCAAAACAGAAACATTGTTTTGCACGTTAAGCTAGGCCTTTTATAGCTCCAAAAAATAATTTGAAATTGAATAAATTAAATAAAGTGAAAAACATTTCCGAAACCATGTACGTTATCAAGGGCCATACATGTTTCGTTAATGCAGATTCTATGTTTCTGTGTGCATTACTGTATACTGTATTACAGAAATAATGCACATGGCCCGACGTAGAAGAAAATATAAATTGGATCAGATATATAAGGAATCAAATATAAAAATCAAATGTACCAGCGTGTGGCTAAGTATTTATAGGAGAATACAATGTAATGAAAAGGTATAAGAATATAATAAAATAATTGTATTTACCCCTTGTGCTGCTTAACAGTGAAGTTGACATGATACTGACTAAGCATTTTGACCCCAAAACGGGTTACAGTTAATTCTATAGGATTTCTACTGTTGGAAGTGAAACATGGAGATGAAAAATTTATTTAATGTTGTTTGAGAATGATCTGTCAATATGTTGCTGTAATTGTAGCAAGGTGTTGAATTTAAATGTGTTTTAATAAATGAAAACATAAGGTTTGGCGGGTAGGTATTTTGAATAGTGTTGTTTATGCATTTAAATTGATGTTTTTTTTTTGTAGTAATATGGTGTACTTAACATTTTTATTCTTAATAACTGGTTATTAATAATATTTTTACATACTGATTTTGATTGAGCCAACGGCCCTACCGTGCTTAAAACACCGGTTCTCGTTAGATCACCGAAGTCAAGCAGCATTGGATGCGGTTAGTACTTGGGTGGGTGACCACCTGGGAACACCGCGTGCTGTTGGGACATTTCGGGCGCGGTAGCCCGGTGATTTGCGCACTGGATTTGCACGCTGCCACAACTGCCATCGTGTTCATGCGGAGTACGATCACGTTAAACATGTGGGTCCGTAAGTCTTTCCGAGAGGTTGGTGGTAGGGGAAGGAGGGTACGGTTCCTGTGGATGCCTACCCCACTGGGTTCCGGTCTAAATTGGGTGACACTTCCCGGCCGTCTAAACAGTTACCTTACACCTTTCTGGTAGGTCGGGCGGTCTGGGTCTCAACAACAATATACTGATTTTGAAAGATTGGATGAATAATATTGAAGTTTATTTATTTTGAAGTTATAAGTTTCTGTTTTGTTGTATATTTTAAATTTTAATGTGTCTGCATTTTGAATTTTTAAACGAACGTCTAGGTAATTGATCCAGTTTGATGTATATACATTTTCAAATAGTTGTAGATTAGATGGATGAAAATGAAAGTTTAATATAGGTGCTTCATTAGTAATACCAATAATAATTAGATCATCAATGAATCTGTACATGATATGACTAAGGGTTGGCCAGTATTGTGGATGAGATTCCTCCCTGTGGTATTCCCTTATTTAATTTGTATATGCAATTTCCTTGAGATATTCCTTCTGTTTGGACAGAATGAATTTTAATAAAGTTTTGAATTTTGGAAAAGAGATGTTTTGGGATTGAGTAAATTGTTCATATAAATTTAGTATGACTTTATATAAATCATTAATATCAATTTTATTAAAGAGGTCTTTGAAATCAAAAGTTTTAATATCATGTATGTAAGGTAGTTGTTTTAGGTTATTAATAAGTTCTAAACTATTTTTGATTATATGTGTTTTTTGTGTAGTAAAATAATCATAAATTTGATTTAGTATAATTAGAAGTTGTTTGTCAGCAGAATTGGTGTATGAATTAAATCCTATAGTAACAATTCTAAAAGAAATAGGTGATATATGGAATTTAGGTATGAGTATCAGGTAAGGAAAATTAAGATGTTTGAAGTAAGCAATAATTTGTTTACTTATAAGAGTGATATTAGAGTTTATAGGAGTTAATGAAATTGAGGTATGGAGTTGCAGTTTGAGTTCGTCCAAATAAAATTTTTTGCAAATAAACGCATAATTACTTGATGCTTTATCAACATAAATGATTTCAAATTTGTCTTGTAGTAATTTGATCTCTTTAAAGATGTCTTGGTGATTATGCGTATATTTTGATATAGGAAATTGTTGAATCAATTGTTTTACATGCCAGGTGACTTGTACTTGCCAGCTCTTAAAGGCTTCATAAGGGCAGTGGTATTTATATGATATTTTATAAATATATTTATCTAGATCAATGTCAAAAAATTGTATTGTTTTCTTTTTTATTATATAGTTGTGGTAGTCTGTATTTGGATCCATAGCTGATAAATTGTTGAGATTAGGTTCCTGAATTAAATTGAGATTTCCGGTGATTACATGTCCATGATGTTGGTCAATAAAGGGTAGATAGTCTGATTCAGTACTACACGAGCAAGATACAGAATTGTTCAGCTGTTTTGATAAAAGATTGTAGTTGTATATTTTACGTCTTAATGGTACTGGATATTTATATGCTTTTATGATATTATCATTTTTAATTGGAAAAAAGGATTGGAATTTTTCAAAAATTTGTGTAAAGTTGAAATAATTAAGTATAGGATTTGTGTAATTAATAACACAATAAGATAGGTTGGTTTTTTCTTTTTGGTGTGAAAGTATGAGGTGAACACCTAGCAGTCTTCCTCTGGTTAATAAAAGGTCAAAAACAATGTGTCCGAAGTGTTTTTTGTTATTATATATATATATATATAGTTTGAAATTCCAATGATAGAATAGAAGTTGCAACTCAAAAATTCTAATTTAAATAAAACCTACATAATAAAGAGAAGTATTAGATAGCTAATCATCAAGCAAATGGAAAAAAATGCAAATTTAGAGTCATCAAACTAGAGATAATCAACAAATATCAAAGTTATGGAATCGATAATAGAAAAACAAATAAATTCCAAGCATTGCTATACACGTGGACAAGTACTAGGCCTAAATAATTGAATTGTTTATTTCGAAAAACTCTTCGTCAGGTCCAAGTATTTAATCAAAATGAACACAAAATATGTATGTTTCTGAAGAAATAGATAGATTATATCTATAAACTATTTCTACTTGGACAACCAGATAAAGATAGAACAATTATAAAGGAAACAAGAATACCTGGATTATAAAGCACTGAAAATGTGCTAAACATAGGAGCCAAAAATGAAGAGACTAGTGTTGCCAACCATAAAATTGAAAAGTAGAGATCCACCGTTGCCAATCGTGTGAAACAAATAACGGTTATGCGAAAAGGCAATAAAAGATGATATTCTACAGTAAGAGCTACAAAGTAATGGGGCGTATAAACGAAAACAGTGAGGCTAATATATAAGGAGATGCAATTAAAATGCAATGTTAAAACAAGAGAATGTTGATGTCTAGCCAATATGAGATACAAAGAAGAGAATTCATGAAAATTTAGCTAATCCAAACTTTTTAACCATACCATTAACTAAATATGCTGGATATTTGTATAATTTGCTGGCAATTTTTAGATTATTTATATGCATAGCATGACATTTTTTATCTGATAATCTATAAATTCTAAAAAATTGATGAAGGATAATATTTCTAAACAATTGAATCGAGTTGCAGGAATTAAATGATAATATTTTATTAATGTTGAAATTAAAATTGTCTTTTTTATCATATAAAGTAGTAACTATACCTTTAGTAGGATCAATAATTATATTTAAATCCAAAAAATTAATATTATTACTAATAGTATCTTCATTAAGAATTAATTCCAAATTGTCGGGTTAGAAATCTATATCTATGACATAATTTTCAGTAAATACTAAACATATCAGATCATCAACATATCTATAAATTTTATAATCTATTGAAGTAAAAGACTGTTCATAATAATAAAGGTATAACTTAGCTAACATACTACTACTGCTTCCACCTTGTAGAACCCCCTGAGACTTGTAGGTATAATTTATTTCCTTGAAAAATATAATTATTGAAAAGAACAATGTGTAGAAGTTTAGGAAAATTGATAATTTTTTTTTAGTAGAATGATTAGTAATATAAGCATTATATAGAGCTAAAATTACAACTTATATATCAGAGATCTTAATATTATTAAAAAGATCTTTAAAGTCAAAAGCTTGAAATCCTATTAGTTTACCTAGTGATGTCAATTTATTTTGTAATTCTTTACTATTATTTAGAATAGGGTAATTATTACTAGAATAACGTAAACTATCATTTATTAGATTTAAATAATTTAGCAGCAATTTACTCGCTGTATAGAGTAAGTATTATGACCACTAGTAACAGTTCTAAATTTATTAGGATTCTTATGAAATTTTTTAAGCACAACATATGAAAATTTAAGAAATTTATAATTGATATTTAAATCATTATACATATTGATAATTTTCAGTTTAATACTATTAATAGAATGTGCATCTAGTTTAAATAGACTATTATTCTTTAAATAATCTAACAGAAATTGTATATAGAATTTTTTACAGATAATAGTATAATTATTAAAGGCTTTATTAACATAAGTAATAACAAAAGATCTTTGCAAATAATTAATGGAGTGTTTTATATTATCAATATTATATATAGATCTAGACAATTTAATACTACTAATAGCATTTTCAATAAATTCTAATAAAGCAAATTTCCACATATTAAATGCCTCTAATGGCAGAGCATATTTAGAAGCTAATTTATAAATATATTTATCAAGGTCAAGATTTATTGACTTTAAAACTTTAAATGAATTATTACAAGATGGTAACCTGAATTTAGTGCCAAATGACATAATAGTTCTTAACGTGTCGTCTTTAACAATGGCTAAGTCTCCTGTAACTATATGCCCCAAGTGTGGATTTAGAAATTTAGCATATCTGTTACTTTACAAATACATTCATTATCTACATTAGACATAGAATCCTTATCTACAAAAAGAGATTGAGAAATTTCATTATAATTAAAAATAGATCTACCAATAGGCTTGTTGTATTTAAAAGTCTTTGAAACACTCAAGTCAACAATAGGCAATAAATGATTGAATTTGTCAAATAGGTTCCTAAAATTTATAGAATTATAAAGTGAATGCTTAAAAGAAATTACATAATAAGAATTAGTAGACGTATTATTATGAAATTGATTAGGCTTTAAATACTTTGATCTAGTAATGAGAAAATCGTAGAAAAAATGATTAAAATGTTCATTAGTAAGATTTAATTTTAAGAAAATGGCATAAACATTATTTAAATGTTTTTCTTTATTGCAAATGCCCAAGGTTTTATTAAATTCCATAAATAAGTACTATTAAATTGATGATGCAAACATTTTATCTCAACTTTATTATCATGATGTTTGGAGCTACCTTTGCCACTTTTAAATCTTTTAAGTTTAACAGAGTTTCTACTTAAATGGGGTTTCAAGAAAAGGTAATTATAAATAGAATATTTAGTATCTACAAAATTTTTTTTTACAATATTACCATTTAGATATAATTGATTTAAACCATATGGAAAAAGAGTACATTTTGATTTAATTTAGTAGTTTTAAAAAAAATTCTATCTGCTATATTATTTTTTATATCCAAAATATGAATGGTAATATTTTCAAAACCGTGTTTAGCAATGTGTTTATATTCAATTTTATTAGAAGTAGGTAGAAAATTATTATTGAGAATATATTTTTTGACGTGACCTCTATGGATATTCAAACGTAGATGAATGGGATTGCTAGTTTGTCCTATATATGATAGATTGCAAATGTTACACTATAATTGGTAGATGCAATTAAAAATTTTACAGAAAAGCAAATGGCCATTTTGGTTCGTGATTTGAGTATTAGAAGCGGATGGGCAGATTTTACAATTTTTATTCTTACATTTATGAAAATTATAATGTTTAGTAGGATAATTATTATATTCAACACTGTATCCATGGCACAATGTTAGAAAATTGATATCGGTCTAGACAATTCCCAACATGAATCGAAAATACCGGGCAATATCTATCTAATTATATAATAATAAATATATATATTTGCCAGTCACTAAATCGTATAAGTTGTGTAATTCATTACAGCATAAGAATAATAATAAGCATGAAAATTTAACATAAAGAATATAATATAATAGAAATGAAATAAAATAATTGCTTATAGATATTAGTATAAACAACTAAGTCTATGTAATACCTAATCCTAATGTTAATAAGGAGGATATTACATAATAATAATAAGAAAAGATTTAACGTTATAGTTGCAATCAATTCGGAACTTGATTAAATAAAACTAAGTATTATATAATACATATAGTGTAAAGGTTGGATTCGCTTAGAATTCATTCTAAATATATAATAATAAAATGAGATTGTATTGAAAAGTACAGTTTTAAAGAGCTTCAATAATTCATCAAGACATTATACTAAACAGAAATTTAATTGCCCTCTAAAAATAAAATGAAATTAACAAATAGTAAGAAAAAATACCTATAGAACCTATAGATAGCAGCACTATAGTTACTAAACTCAATATTTAAAAAAAAAGTATATATATATATATATATATATATATATATATATATTTGTCCATGATTTTTGAACTTTTTGCCTGTGTGCGTGTCTTCCAAATCATAAATTATTTAAACAAAAAAATATATATATATTCACTCTATAGGGCAGCTTGGGTTCTTCTTTTTACAGTACAACAGGGTGCATAATTTTTTAGTGTATGCTTAAACACGCATTAAGATAATAAAATGTTTAATCAATCTGAAGAATTGCAGCGAATAATGTGATTTTTTTTCAAGTACTCATTTTAATGATTGGACTTCAAACAAAAAGTATTTATTTTTTTAGCTCATCAAATAAATTTCATTAATCTGTGTGGAAAATAAGAAAATGCAGCTGTAGCCTTTTATCTACTACGCTTATCTACTCGACTTAGCATTAGATTAATAACTCATAAATTTTTCAAATTTTTTTATCTCGCTTCTTAAGTTAAGATATGGAAATATTTAAGCAGGAAAATTTCTAAAAATAATCCAGGATATTATTCACATATTTTGTAAATAAAACGAAGCCAGCTCATATAAAAAATATAATAGCTTATATATAAAGGTTGATATCTAATACACAAAATATGATAACTAACATACAAAATATAATAGCTTATATATAAAAGCTAATAGCTAATATACAAAATATAATAGCTAATATAAAAAATATAATAGCTAATATGCAAAATTTAATAGCTAATATGCAGAATATAATAACTGATATGCAAAATTTAATATCTAATACTAACTGCACCCCCCTCTAAAAAATAAGCACAATCAGAAAATCAGGCACAAATCAGAAACAACTGCAACAATTTATTCCAAATTTTACGGTAACTACAGTAGAGTTCTATTATTTGCATAAAAAGGGGGGTTTCGAATGTATACTTAAACATTAAAAAGAAATTTAAAAAAAAAATGGAGAACACGACAGGTCACAGTTTTAAATGTGAAATGTCTGTCGATAAGGAATATGACCTCCTCTCACACTAATGCAGACTTGCCACCGATTAAGTGCTCAATGAGGTTGGAAGGCATTAATCGTCACTCTTGTATGATAACCCGTTGGAGCTCATGGGTAGTGTTTGGAAGGGTTTGTCGGGAAGTTACAGCTCGCTCGAGAGCAACCCATACGTTCTCTATTAGGTTTAGGTCTTGGGAATACGCTGGCCACTTCATTCGCTGGATCCCCTCTGTCATCAGGTAATCGCTTACGATACCAGCTCTATGTGGCCAGGCATTGTCGTCTATAAAAAGAAACTCAGAACCTATTGCACCCACATAGGATACGTCCGTAGTAGAAGTAAGGTTGCACAGAAAGAAACACCTACGTTTACCAAGACGTTGGTTTACGTATTTGGCGCGGAGCCAATAGCTATTATGCACATGTTTCTATATTTGCATATTATACTCGAAGTATACAGAACGTTTTGTTCAATAAAATTCATTCGTTCACTCGTTATCTGAGAATTTGCATTTCATGCTTATTTTTTGGAGGGGAGTGTCGAAAACCCAAACCATCCGACTCGTCCATGGACTAAGAGCAGCAAAATGCATGGACGGGATAAATTTGGAAAGCGGAGTCCGTCCTCCACAGTCACGGTCCCCGGTCAGAGTAACCAGTAGTTTATTAAGTTTCAAAAATATACAGAGTTACAAAATTTTTTGACAGAAGACCAGCAAGTACAAGAGAGCTGGGTGATGTGATTTTTAACAATGGGTCTACAATGTGAAGGTGAAGAGTACATTGGGATTCAAAGATACAATTGTATGATATGATATTTAAGGTTTTACTATATAAATTTATCGTAATGATTATTAGTTATATTGAGTTGTTATAACATTTTGTATAGGTCAATTGTATATATTTATCGGTGTATAAAATAATATGGATAGTTGGGACAGGTGTATATCTTATGGGTTAGGCTAATAGGCCTCAATATACCGGTAAAGTAATAAGATATTCAATTAGCAATTTACTGTTTGAGGTGTATGTTGTCATTTTAGAGAATCTATATAAAATTGTTATCTTCCTATTGTAAAATTTTTTAGAATATTTTTATAGTGTATATGTTCAGACTATTATCTATTTACATTATCTATATACAGATAAAATTCTCTTCCCTTTACAGGAGAGAGCGGACTTCTGTAAAAATTTAAGTAATCGTTTTCCGAAGGAAACGGGGAGAAACACAAACACGAAACATCCAAAAACACTACAATACAACGAGAATAACAAGAGAGCAATACAACAACACAAACAAAAGAGCACACAGTGCGACAAGGGGCAACCCAGGGACAGTAAAAGGATCACCAGGGGGAGGAGGAGTGAAATCATCTAACCCTGTTAGAAATATCTCGAGCGAGGAGAATACAGTTCTTGAGTTTATTAATTGGAGGGGAGTGTATAATTAATTGGAGGGGAGTGTATAATAGCTAATATACAAAATATGATAGCTAATATACAAAATGTAATAGCTAATATACAAAACATAATAGCTAATATGCAAATATAACAGTTAATATACGAAATATAATAGCTAATATACAAAATATACTAGTTAATATATAAAAGCTAATGAACATTTTCTACAGGTAGGTTGGAATCGGTTATATTAGAAGGTAAATTAAATTTACACAAAGAAATATTTACTTTCGAAATGATCTTGCATACAATGACGTATTTATTCTTCTTCTTCTAATTTAAAAGGTATAAGTTCAATTTAACATCTATAAGAACTTGAGATGGGCGAATAACACTTTTCTCAAATTCGAATATTCACTCAAATATTCGACTACCCCAAATGGTTATTTCAAATCGCTAATAAATATTATGTACATTTATTAAATATTTTCAATTATTAGTAAATGAATTAACAATAAAAATTAAAAGTGTAATAAAACCACATTAATTTAAAAATGAAACTTTTCATTTAAAATTTTAATTAATTCATATTGGTTTTTTATAGGTACTATTAACTGCGATAATTGAATAATTGTAAATGTTTCTCACATATTACGGATTTTTATTTGAGAAAGCAAGCATTCAACACGTTCAGGATCTACTTACTTTACTTTCATTTCATTTTTCGGAAATTAAACCTGAGTCGCTTTTAAAAAACTGTTGAAGGCGGCTTGATTGAATAGTAATTCCAATGATACAGACTGCCTATTTTTTCAGTCGAAAATATTTTCATTTGGTTGAAGCAAACTTTCTTCTAGGTACTTTCGAATTTCCTCTTGAGTACCCTGATTTTTTAGTTTTAGAGCTTGCTGTTATTCATAGTGTAATATTCGAGGTATTTGGAAAATTTAATTTTACAAGGTAGGATCAAAAAGTTCGGAGACTGTGTCGATATCTCCAACCCTGATTGGAAGAGAGGGGGAACTATTTTACCTTGGCGTAGAGGTACATGCGACGCGAAATATGAAAAGGAAGAAGCAGGTTCGCAGTGCAGGGTTTTTCCAGACAATACATGTCAGGGAACTGTAGTCATTCGCGTTCGTCGAAAACGAGCAGGTGCAATGTTTCTGTCAGCGATTTCCCCATACGCTAGCAGAATTTAATATTCGCACGATGCTCTTCAAACGCTATTTCTTTTTTAGGGGAACGCAAACAACTACAGTTCACAGACACGCATTGTCTGGAAAAACACCTGCTTCTTCCTTTTCACATCTCGCGTCACATGTGCCTCTACACCACGGTAAAGTAGTTCCCTTCTCCTTCAATCAGGGTTAGAGATATCAGCACAGTTTCCTTACTTTTTGATTCTACCTTATATATACATATATATAATATATATATATATATATATATATATATATATATATATATATATTATATATATATATATATATTATATATATATATATAATATATATATATATATATATATAAAAAATTTATAGATAACAGTTACTAGTGGCCATAATACTTACTCTACTACTGCGAGTAAATTATTACTAAATTCTTTAAATCTAATAAATAATAGTTTAAGCCAGACTAGCAATAATTACCATATTCTAAATAATAGTAAAGAATTAAA